>VZRL01004094.1:200768-230492 GCA_013397895.1 Origma solitaria | reverse complement strand
AGCCGCTGGCGCTGGCGGCCCCGCGGGCGGGCGGCGAGGCAGAGGCGGAGGCGCCGGGCGAGGAGCGGAGCGGCGGCAGCTGCTGCAGCAGCGAGCGCCTGGGGATCAACATCTCGGGGCTGCGCTTCGAGACGCAGCTGCGGACCCTCTCCATCTTCCCCGACACGCTGCTGGGCGACCCCAGCCGCCGGGTGCGCTACTTCGACCCGCTCCGCAACGAGTACTTCTTCGACCGCAACCGGCCCAGCTTCGACGCCATCCTCTACTATTACCAGTCCGGGGGGCGGCTGCGCCGGCCGGTCCATGTGCCCCTCGACATCTTTCTGGAGGAGATCCGCTTCTACCAGCTGGGCCAGGAGGCTATCGAGACCTTCCGGGAGGATGAGGGCTTCATCCAAGAGGAGGAGAAGCCCCTGCCCCAGCACCACTTCCAGCGCCAGGTCTGGCTGCTCTTTGAATACCCCGAGAGCTCCGGGCCGGCCCGGGCCATCGCCATCGTCTCCGTCCTGGTCATTCTCATCTCTATCGTCATCTTCTGCTTGGAGACCCTGCCTGAGTTCCGCCAGGAGCCCAAGAGCCCCCAGCCTGGCTTCGGGGAGGCTGCGCCGCTCGGGGAAGAGGCGCTGCTTCTGCCGCCGCTGCCGCCCCCGAGCGGGACACCCCCGCCCCTGCGCCCCGCCGCCGGCTCCGGGCCGTTCTTCACAGACCCCTTCTTCCTCATCGAGACGCTGTGCATCATCTGGTTCTCCTTCGAGCTCCTCGTGCGCTTCTTCGCCTGCCCCAGCAAGCCCGAGTTCTCCCGCAACATCATGAACATCATCGACATCGTGGCCATCATCCCCTACTTCATCACCCTGGGCACCGAGCTGGCCCAGCAGCAGCAGCAGAAGCAACAGCCTGGGAGCAGCAGCAATAATGGGGGCCAGCAGCAAGCCATGTCCTTGGCCATCCTCAGAGTTATCCGCCTGGTCAGAGTCTTCAGGATCTTCAAGCTCTCCAGGCACTCCAAGGGGCTACAGATCTTGGGGAAGACTCTCCAGGCGAGCATGAGGGAGCTGGGCCTCCTCATCTTCTTCCTCTTCATCGGGGTGATCCTCTTCTCCAGTGCTGTCTACTTTGCAGAGACTGATGACCCTGACTCCCTGTTCACCAGCATCCCTGATGCTTTCTGGTGGGCAGTGGTGTCCATGACCACTGTGGGCTATGGGGACATGTATCCTATGACCATTGGTGGCAAGATTGTGGGCTCCTTGTGTGCCATTGCAGGTGTGCTGACCATTGCCCTGCCTGTCCCTGTCATCGTGTCCAACTTCAACTACTTCTACCACCGAGAGACTGATCACGAAGAGCAGTGCCAGTACACCCATGTCACCTGTGGCCAGCAACAGTCACCCTTCTCTGAGCCCAAGAAGGGGGACAGTAATCAGTCTCTCAGCAAATCTGAATTCCTGGAAGCAGAAGACCTGGAGTCCATGAAATATTCCAACTTCATTCCTCCCAATAACCAGGGATATAAAGAGAAGAAAATGCTGACAGAGGTGTGATGGGTTTTGTTGTCCTGGGTCCAGACACAGAGCTGCAAGCTGCTGTTACAGTTGTCTTCCTACAAGCAGCTGGATCTATTCAGCATTTATATGCCAGACTGTGAATTGTGATACTGTAAACAGAATGATTGTGATAATGGGCTCTTCTGTCCTGATTTGCTGTTTCTCATTACTGTGTGCAGCCAGAAATGTTCTTGCTTTATTCCGTGGAGTGCTAGCTGTCATCCCCACTCCCTTCTGCATTTCCTTCTCTGCTTTTGATGACTGCTTTAATCCAACGTTTGCTCCTAAACCAAGCCTCGTTGCTGTAATAGCAGAGAAGCCCTTGCCACTACTTCAGCTGAAGGATTCAGCAGAGCAAACAGTTAAAGGGGCTACAAACATCTGGCTCGAGCTGTGCCCTCAGTCCCTGTGCCAGCGCAGTGCCCTTGGCTGTGGGATCAGTCACGCCTGCCATGCCATTGCCTTTGAATAATGGAAACGTTGCAGCCAGGATCACAGGGAGCTCTGCAGCTGTAGGGGGGGAAAGCCAGCAAGCAGATGCCTGCCTTCTTTGCAACCCTTGGCATGCTAAAGATTCTCCTGGTTTGTGTTTTAAAACAAAAAGGTGCATACATCTAAAAGCTCTTTGCTACTTGTGACCATACATCATGTATCAAAAACAGGCTTAAAGCAATCAACAGGCTTGGTGAAGATTCTCTGTATTTTGAGCTTATCTCAGCCTTATTTTTGCCAGTGCCCTGGTGTTAATTGGCTTTTATAGTACGAACTTAATCTTCATAGTGGTAAGTGCCTTCTGATGCAAGGCGTATTTGAGTGAATTCATTTGTTATCTGCAGGGTTCATCTCCACACAATAGCATTTAATGAGATGTGCTTTATGCTTCAGACACCCAGCTCTGTATTCCAGCATGTGAAAGCAGTTGACTCCTTTCCCTGTTTTAATTGAGCAGTTGTGTAGCTGAGGGAAGCTTGCATGTTGGGGTTTTGTTGACATGGCAGGAAAATCCTGACCACAGACAGCTCTGCACCTGTGCTGTGCGAGGATCGCGCTGGTTTAGAAAGTCACAGGCATAAAATGGCCCAGGGTGAGCATGTCAACATTTGAGACTGAGATTGGCATGGATACAAACTTTCCTGAGCTATCTGCACAAAGCCAGCAGCATCCTCCAGACTCTGTGAATGAGTGGAGAAAGAGCAAGCCTTGAAGAGATGCTTTTGCTGTATTACTGGTCTAGCCAGTTCCTGTTATTTCATGGATAGAAGGGACAGCAGTGTTTTTGCACTTGGTTTTATGAGAGCAATTTGTGCTAGCCATGTGAAAGACGCATAGCTTGGCCTGCAGTGCCAGGTTTGCCAAAGGACCAGAGATTTCTCTCTTCAAATGCATGTTTTGCTTCCTAGATAATTTCATTAGTTTCAGTCAGCTCTGCCTTACACCTAACTTTAAAAACATTTCAAGTGCTGCCAGCAGGTGAGAAAGGAAAATGGATGCTTTCAGATTCTACTGGCAAATTTTACTGCAAGGAAAAGTCTTTCTTGTTTTACTTCTAAGTGTTTATTCTGCATTCACACGTCTGCATGTGTATGAAAACAAAGGCAGCCATTAATGCCTTGCATCACACTGTATGAAATGCATATTAGAATGTACTACATATTGCATGGGACACATGTAATACATAAAGCAGACATAATGCCAAGGTGCAAAAATACAGAGAATAGATTTCATGTATATATTGTGCTTTTCAGCCATAAGTTTAAGAATGCTAAAGGCATATCTTAGAATCATAAAATGGCCTGGGTTGGAAAGGACCTTAAAGATCATCTCTTTCCAATGCCCTGCCATGGGCAGGGACACATTCCACCAGACCAGGTTGCTCAGAGCCCCATCCTTACACTTCAAGGTAGTCAGAACTGGCTATAGAACTGCTTGTGAGATGGGATTTGTTTGCATCTTCACTCCCCTGCCTGTTTGCAGTTGCCTTGAGATATGGCTCCATGCCTAGAATGCTTTTATTGTGGCCTCTCTCCATCCTGGCCCTGCTCCTATGGTAGAAGTTGTTTGTGCAAATCCTAATGACTCCATTTCTCTAGAGTCCTGTTGCCTTCTCAAATGTTATTAGTGTGCAAGGATCTCCCTTGGGGTCAGCACACAACCATTATATTAAAACTTCTTTCTCTCTTGCTGAAATTAGTAGGAAAATGCCACTTGTCTCAGTCTGGGAGACACAACTTTGGTGTGGTGAAGGCTCACAGCTCAGAGGGGTTTGCCTGAACAATGCCAAATTTCTCTTTGCTTCATGGGACTGAGGCAAAGGTTGGTGAAGGTCTGAGCTCTGGGAACCATTCTGCATCCCTTGACATGTGTAATCAGCTGGTGGGTAAATTGTCCTGGAGAATAAGTGGGGCTGAAGGGCATGGTGGAACCTCTGTTGATTTTGTGTTAGAGTTGTCCTGTTCACTGAGTTTATTAATTTCTGAGTGTGTCTTAGTCTCAGTGGTGTTCTTAGTTGTGTTTCAGGGTCACTTTAATGAAATCTTTACTGTGAGGCCAAGGGAGGGACTTTTCTTAAGACTTCATGTTGCTAGAAACTACCAAAAGAAGTTGCTATTTAAGAGGGAAGTTTTGAGGCTGCTGCCCTCTCCCAGCAGAATGCCCATGTTTGGGGATATTTTATGCCTGAGTCTATCAGCTGATGAAAGTTTCCCCAAAGTAAGATATAAAAAACACAGGTTGAACACAAGTTCAGGAGGAGTCATGAGACACACTGAGCCTAAGTCAGAAAATTCCTGTGCTCATTTCTCCCCCTGGGCCTGGCCCCGTTGCCCCTGCCAGGCAGGAGCCCTCCCTGCCAGAACAGGTTGTTCTCCTGACCAGCATGACAGACGGGCACGGAGACATCAGCAAGAAAAAAAGATGTGAGGCAAATCACTGGTGGTGCAATCCTGGTGTGTTTTACACAGATCCTCTTGGAAAGGGGTGTCCTGCCCTTGGGTGAGATCCAGCAGTGAGTTTCCAGGTGAAATCCAGCAGTCAGTTTCTCGTGGCTCTGGGAATCTCCCGCGTGCAGATCGTACCCAAGGTGCGAAGGAATTCTGTGGTGACTGAGGCAGCTCTGTGCGGTTTTTGTGAGCCGTGTTTTTCAGTTCCGAAAAGAAAGTGCACATGGAAGTGTGTAAAGCAGGAGTGGTGTTTGTTCCCTGGGTTTTCTGGGTCGGCTCTAAGAGAAATACAGCAAGCTAACAGAAGCGTGGAAACTGTAACCTTGGGACTCATTTGGGGCATGTAAATCCTTCTCTAAGCACCTCCTGAAAAGCAGTGAAGTCCCAGAGTCATCAGTAATGCTACATGTTATAGAACTTGTGGAATCTGACTTTTTTTTAAGGAGCCTTCATATTTTTTTCCACGGGACTGAAGTGACATAGCGGCACCTGTGCCATTGACTTTACAGAGGTCTCATGTCACCAAATCACAGAGATGCATTCAAAAATCTTACCTCAAGTTCTGAGCCTTTAGCACTCCCCCCTGGATGTTCGAAATGCAAATCTCTCTGTTTCCTCCTGAAGCTTTTTCTTTCTGAAGGTAGAGCACATCCCTGTGAAGCCAAGTAGGCACCTCCAGGGACTGGTTTCCATAACAACCTCCCGGACTGTTTCTCTCTGTGCTGTGACTGTGGCTACAAGCAAAAGCACTCGTTGGATATTTTGTGTTCAGATATCAGCACCTTATCTTTACAGATGCTCTCTCTGCTTGCTGAAGCTGATCCCATCACCTTATTTCATGTACAGCTGTCCTGTCCAACCTCAAGTGGGCAGTTCCCAGCCTTTGAAAGCAACCTGGAGAGGGGAAGAGATTTTATTTGTCCATCCTTGCACACGGAGAGCTGGAGAGTGTGTGAAGGACAATCTGAGCACTCAGTCAGGGAGCTGAGGGGCAACTGACCTGTGAATGTAGAGTCATCTGGGTGCCTGGTGACAAGGAATACAAGCTTAAACATCACATTAAAAAAAACCCAGACATTCCTCTTGCAGCAATCTCATGAGGGGAAATAGTTTTGCAGTGGAAGAGACTGTTGCTCCTACCTTATCCCCTGGCTGCTTTGTGACAGTTGGTTCCCCAGACAATTTTCTCACAGGATGTTTTGCACCAAAGCAGGACAGAACAGAAATCACCTCCTTGGAGGTGGGGAAGGAAGGAAAGGAAGAATTTTACTGAGGACACCTTTTTTTATCCACGTGAAGGACTGGAAGCATGAAAGGCATGAAGACCTGTTTTGTGGTATTTTACTGGTGGATTCCTGCACTTACCTCCAAGATGAAATTCCTATTCTGCTCCTTCTTGGAAAACGTTGGAATTCGGGATTTCTGAGTAATTTTCTGTTCAGGCCTTTTGATCCAGCTTTCATGGATAAAAATTCACTGCTGCAGCAGCCGTGGGGGTGAAGGTGACTGGACTTGGTGTTCTCTCCTGGGCCCTGTCATTCAGAGGTCCCTATGGAGATAAAGAAGAGTGAGTATAAGGAAAATTCAGTGCAGCAAGAGACAGGGTAAGGACTGAAGTGTCTTCCATACGGTGATGGAAAGAACAGCATCAACCCTAAAAGCAAAGGAACAAACAGCTCCAGCATCTGCTGCTATAGCAGAAATAGGTAAGGTTTCTTTTTGTTTTGGGAAATTAATGACTAAGAGTTTCTTGAAATTAATGAGGAAGGATTTCCTAATTAAGATTTGCAGCCTAAAGGGAGAATCTGGTCCTAGGTGAAGAAAGAAAGATAATTATAAGCTACAGAAATGTAGTATGAGCCAGATCCTCACCATCTGCTGATTCAAGCTGGCAAAACTCCTTTTAGTACAACTACCTTGGATTATATCGGGCTCCAACTTCAGTATTCTGCATCAAATTGAAGCATATGTACTGTTTGTTAAACTGCTTCTTTTTGTTTGTTCTTCTCTTGAGGTCCTGTTTACATCAGGGAAAGATCTGCAGATTTCAGCAGGAGTCAACCACAGCTTTCCCAAAAGTTCTCATCTGACTCGAGCCCAAGTAAGTCCTACCAAACTTGGCAGAGCTAAGCTTAATTTTAAGTTTATATTGACAGAAGTAAGAGCGGCAGCATTTTATGTATTTATTCCTCAGTGGTGGAAAGACGTGGACAGATTCATGGGGAATTTTAAGACTGAAGAAGATGCTGCCCTCCATGGCAGCCCTGTGAGCACAAGATAGCTCTGTTTGTGCTGCTGTAACCAAAAGCACAGCCTTGAGCTCTTCAGCATTGCTCTTTGAAGCTTGCACTAGAGACAGATCCCCTTCTGAAAACATTTGGAGCCATGTTATCAGCAGGTTCACGGGAGAATGCCTGAACTGCAGTCACCTGCTTTAGGCAGAAGGAGGGGAGCAGGTGTTGGCAGGATGAAAAGAGACTTAATCCCCTGATGAAAGGAACCAGGGGATGCTGCGTGTCCTTAGCTGCCACCAAGGATAGTGGCTGAGGAAATTGCCTGCCAGTTTCGAGGAGCTCATCTTGGTCAGGGTGGGGTCCTAAGTAACACAAGATCCTACCCAGAGAGGTAAATGCTGAAAAAATGGTGTTGGGGAAAGCAGACAGGGACTCCGCTAATTAACAGTGTAGCATATGCTGTTAGTACATGTTAATTCCACATCCTTTTCCCTATTTGAGTGGGTTTTCCCTTGCTCCAGGGAAGTCTGTCTGGGGCTTGTCAGCTGGCACAAAGAGTTTGGACATCTTAACGTGGCTTTATGTTTTGGGAAACTCTTAGCTGTGCTCAGTGTGGTTTTTACAGTCCTACAGCATTCGCTGATGAACCCTTACCACTGGAAATAACCAGGTTGTCTGTAGTGCCAGTTAATAAGAGGTGCTGAAACAATAAAAGGAATTGCATTAGGGAGGGTGCTCATCAATTTCCATGGTCACCATAAATACTGAAGCTCTGTTGACTATTCATTAGAGATAAGAATTAGGGGAAACGATTGTCTTCACACAAAATATCATTCAAAGTTCAGTAAGTCCTCCTTAGGTTTCATTTTCACTCAATGAATATAAAGATATTTATTCACTGGTATAAAATTTTGTAAGACACTTACTCAAAAAGTGGCATAAATCACAAATGTATCAATTTAATTACCAAATCAAGCCATTGTTTGTTTAAAGAAATGAGGGGCCTCAATTCTCCTCTCTACCCGAGGTTAGATAAATGTTTCCTTAGGACTGTGAGTGGTATGGTTCCTGATTTAAGTGTAAGAGAAGAATCAGGCCCGAAGAAGAGGGCTGTAAGTGCAGGTGTCTAGGCTGGATCTCTTTAGGTGTTATAGGCACACATTGGTCCATTCACCTAAAAGGTTGTATACGATTTTACACCAACCAGAGCTTTAGCTTTTAGAGTACATATTGGTTTATTCTCATACATTCTCTGGGGGGAAATTAAATTATATTTTACAAGAAAACTGGAACATTACTGTCTCTTCTTGCTGCTCCTTGATGCATCTGTTGTTTTCAATTAGCTTGATGGCATCCATTTTCAGAAAGCAGATGCTGCCCTCTTTTACACTGGTGCAATTCTGGAATAACTCCACTGACGTCAGTGAAGTGACTCCAAATTTATCCCCAGTGAAAGCAGAATTGGACCACAGTCTCTTTGTTTGCCTCTCTCCTCTGGAGCTCTGGGGAAGGTGTGCCACTGCCACACCATAAGGTGAGGGCGAGTGCCTGTCTGCTGTGCTGTTCTCAGCATTTTTGTGTCCTTGACGCCCCCACTCACGTGCCTGGCTGGAGCAGGAGCCAGGCTGGCCTGGGGCATGCATGGTTACCAAATTGCTCGTGCTGAATGGAGCGCTTGCTGGCTCTGGATTCCTGACCATTCTCCACCTTAGCTTTCTATTGTCTGGATGTGTTTTCCAAGGAGACAGAGTTTTTCAAGCTGAAGAAATGTAGTTGCAAGTCTTAAGGAATAGAGTGACAGAAGGGTGGCAGAGGTAGATGCGGAGACAAGCTCTGTGCCTTCTACATTTTTTTTCTGTTAGGGCTATGTGAAAATCATTGCAGTCCTGGTAGGTTGCCTCTACATCTGTTGGTTTCAAGTGTCTCCATTTTTGGGGAGTACTAGGTTTGAAAAAATGGGGCTTTCCTGCTCTAAGTCTTCTGATCTCAGTTGTGTCTTCCCTGAAAGTGGACGGAAAGCTTCATGTGAAAGCATTAGTATGCTGTAAGGAAAAAATACCACTGGAGATGGGACAGATGAGGGTGAACAGAAGGAATAGTTGGAGAATCATAGTCATAGAATGGCCAGGGTTGGAAGGGACCTTAAAGACCATCTTGTCCCAACCCCCTGCCATGGGCAGGGATACCTTGGTTGCTCAGAGCCCCATCCAGTCTGGTCTTGAATATCTCCAGGGATGGGGCAGCCACAGCTGCTCTGGGTAACCTGTGCCAGGGCCTCAACACCCTCACAGGGAAGAATTCTTTCCTAATATCCAATTTAAATCTCCTCTCTGTCAATGTGCAGCCATTGCCCCTTGTCCTGCCACTCCAGGCCCTTGTCCAGAGTCTGTCTCCATCTTTCCTGCAGGCTCCCTTCAGGCACTGCAAGGCCACACTGAGGTGACCCCAAAGCCTTCTCTTCTCCAGGTGAACAATCCCAGATCTCTCAGCCTTTCCTCCCAGCAGAGCTGCTCCATCTCTTTGCTCACCTTGGTGTTCCTGCTCTGCACTGGCTCCAGCAGCTCCATGGCCTTCCCTCAGCCAGAGTGCCAGTGTCACTTACTGAGCCACCAGAGTCGTGCAGCCATAAAAATCAAGGTGCAGGCCTTTGAAAATCTCAGAACAAGCATGTTCAGTACCACCTGGGAAACATTAATTCTGTCAGACCTCATCAGGAATGCTGTGTGGTTTGTTAGTGACCTAAATTTGGTCAGGAAGGATGCACAGAAGAACAGCAAGAATGATCAGGTAGATGGAAACTGCTTTGCAAGTGAAAGCTGGAAGAGCTTGGTTTTTCTAGGCTGGCAAAAGGCTGACAAGACCTGTAGTTAGGAAAATACTGGGGGCAAACCAAAAGAGAAGAAAAAGATGAGAAATGGTAAGACCTTCTCACATTTCTCGTTTCTCTGCCTCATTTACCACACTGCACACATGTACCTACAAAACACTAAATCCTGGTGATTTTGCTATTAAATACTTGGGGTTTGTGGGTAGGAGGGAGAGCTAGGGGAGGAACTGTGAGTCTTAGGAGGTGTTTTCTCTCTGTCAGACTGAGGGGAGAGAAGGAAGTCCTAGGAGTGGGGTAGAATGTCTGGGGATACCATAGCCCTCCAGAAGCTGGTGTGGAGGCAGAGCAAGATTTACACCCTTTAAAAAACCCACCAAACTCTGTTCACTGCTCTTCCCCTCAATCTGAAACCTCTGCTCACCTTGTCCAGTCTTTTCTCACTGTCTAGAGAGATACTGACCTTCTGACTTTGATGCTACAGATGCTGATCTTCCTCCTTTCTGGAGTCTGTGGCCATTCCTCACTGCCATGAGGAGTGAGGAATCATTAGAACAGTGCACTGCATCTGATGTTGAGAAAATCCTTGAACCAGCTCAGCTGCCACTCAATTAGGTTGTCTGATTTGAGCAACCTGCTCTGCTGGAAGGTGTTCCTCCCCCTCTGGCAGGAGTATTGGTATGAGTTGATCTTTAAGGTCCTTTCCAACTCACATCCATCTATGATTCTGTGATTTTTATGCAGAAATAAGCAGTGGCGTGTGATCTTCAGTGGCTGCTGCTCACAGAATCATTACGGTTGGAAAATACTTCCAAGTTCATCAGGTCCAACCTTCAGTGGAATATCACAATGCCCAGTAAACCATATTGTGAAGTGCTGTGTCCACTTGTTGTTTGAACACTTCCAGGGCTGGTGACTCCATCACTTCCCTGGGCAGTCTCTTCTAATGCTTAACCACTCTTTCAGTAAAGAAATTTTTCCTATTATCCAACCTAAACCTTCCCTGGTGCAACTTGAGGCCCTTTCCTCTTGTCCTGTCACTTGTTCCAATAGAGAAGAGGCTGACCCCCACCTGGCCACACCCTCCTGTCAGGGAGTTGTGGGGAGCAGCATTGTTGGGTAGGAGCTCAGAGCAGTTGATCCGCATGGCCACTCTGGCCTGAAGAGATGAGCGGAATAATTTCCCATTGAAGGCATGGCTCTGACGTAGAGAGAACAAAGCTTCATATTTCCTCTCTTCCCTCTTTGAAATAATTTCATCTTGGGGAGGTAAATATCCCCTTAAGCCAGGAGGCAGAAAAAACATTGAGCAAGGTGGGAACCATTGTCTTGTAATTTCTCTGTCTATTTTGGCTAGCCAGTTCTGCTCTTTAGCTTTTCTCCTGGGAGTAGAAAGATAGCGAAGGGTCTGGAGGTGAAGCCACACAATGAGTGGCTGAGGACTCTTGGTCTGTGCAGCTGGAGAAAGGGAGACTGAGGTCAGAACTCCCAGAAGTTCTGCAGCTTCCTCACAAGGGGAAGAGGAGGGGCATGCACTGATCTCTGCTCTCTGTGACAGGGACAGGACCCAGGGAACGGCTGGAGCTGTATCGGGGAGGGGTAGGGTGGATATCAGGAAAAGGTTCTTCCCCAGAGGGTGGTGGGCACTGAACAGGTTCCCCAGGGAATGGGCACAGCCCCGAAGCTGTTAGAGCTCCAGGAGTATTTGGACAATGTTCTCAGGGATGCACAGGGTGGGATTGTTGGGGTGTGTGTGCCAGGGCCAGGAGTGGGACTGGATGATCTTTGTGGGTCCCTTCCAGCTCAGGCTGTTCCATGATTCTGCGATTCAATGAGGAGAAAAAGAAAAGCCAGGCAAAGGATATGTTGTGAGTATCCATTCACGTCATGAAAGCCTGAGAATGTGGGCACCACTTGTGCTCTATCAGTGACATTGGCAGGATGGTGCACACAAATCCACTGGTCCCTAAGTTGTCTTAAGAGCCTGTCACAAGCACTTGGTATCATTTGAGTTATGGCAGCAAGCCACATTAGAAAGGAGTCACAAGAAATACAGAGTGAGCCAAGGAGTTTGATTTGAACCATTTACTCAGTGTTACATTTATTTCTAATTTCAGTTTACTCATAGAGTCATGGAAGAGCCTGAGTTGGAAGGGACTGCTTAGCACTGTATAGTGTTCAAGCTCCGAATTATTCTCATATTTTCGTGTGTCAGAAATAGCACTGTCTGGCGCATTCCTTTTAGGACAGTAGACTATGGGCTTTCATGCTTATGACAAAGCAATTGATCTTTGTAGTCTGTCCTTGGAAATTACACTGTGACTTTCAGAAACATTTTGGAGAGTATTCACTGTTGGATTAGTCAGGTATTTGATGACCTACTACAGTTTTCAGCAATGGACTGCAAACATTTCTCTAGGACATATTTCCATCAAAAGGTCCCCCTTCCTCAAAAGCAGCAACACTTGTGAGAGAAGTTTCATTTCAGTTCATTTTGGTACTCTTTACAAAAAGGCATGTTTGGAAAACTTTATAATGTACATGATCCCTTTCTTAATATTTTGATTTTTTTCCTTTTATTTTTTTAAGGAAAATGTATATAAACAAGGTAAAATAGAATATTTTGCCTTTTTTTTTTTTTTTTTTTTAAACCTGTGACCTGGAATGAAAGATATAACATGCATTTAGGGTTTTTGGGTTGTGTGTTTGTTTGTTTGTGGGGGCTTTTTGTTTTTGTGGGTTTGGTTTTTTTTGGTAAGGCAAGGGATTGTCCTCAATTTAGGAGTATTTATTTTTAATAATCTTTTTTTTAAAGTAATGCAGTGGTAGGCATTGGTTCTTCCTGTTTATTATCAGTGTGTTTCCAGTGTCAGCTCCAATACTTCCTTGAATTCAGCTAGATGATGCTCCAGAAAAAATGTTATGACAGGCCAAATCTCATGGATACCACAGCAGGTATTACCAGTGACAGAAGGGATATTCCAGTGCTTTGGCTCTGGCTGGGCCAAGCCAGATGTTCTTTTTTGCAGCTGCAACATCTGCCCAGGTGAGAAGGTTTTTTTGATGAGACCAGGCTTCTTTTCCAGTGCAGTCTAACTTGTTAGAACATGTTGTTCTGAATTCTGAGCTTCTCCTGTTCCCACTCAGCTGGTCAGCTTTTTGGATCTTTTTATTCCAAGATTATATAATGAGAAAAAAATTAAAAAACACCTACAAAAAAGTTGCTACTAAAATTTTCTGGGTGATTTGAGAATGAAAAGAAAAGGTGTTATCTGCAGAGTGCTGTAGCTCCCCCCTTATTTACTCTTCTCTTGTCTCTTTAAAAACCAAACCTGTGCAGATCTGTGAACTTCCTCTGCTACTTAGCTAAGAAGATTTCAGAGGAGATGAGTTGGGAGTTCTTTGCACAGTAACTGCTAATCAACATCCCCATAGAAGATGTCTGAATACATATTGATCAAGCCAGCTGCAGCTGGGAGGGGTTCTGGGGGCTGATGCAGCTTTCCTCTCCATCCCAATAATGGAAACTGTGTAGAAAAGCCACCCACTGGTACTTCTGGCCCTGGCATTTCTGCTTGTTAGTAATTGCGTCAAAAGGTTGTGAGGATTTTTTTTTGTTAGTTAAGAGACTACTTAGTAAGGAAAGTAATTAAATACTGGCCTTGGAGTTGAGGGGACAGTCCCCAGTACTGTCACGTGGCCTTTGGATGTCCCACTAATCTCAGTGCGATACGATGGGACAGTATAAGGCCATTTAGTTCCTTCTTTTCCCTAAACCTTTTAGAGAGGGAGATTTTTCTGAGTATTCTTCATCTCTTCCCTGACACCTGGATAATGTCAGGCACAGCTGGGGACCTCTCTTCCCTCAGGACATGGTGTTGTGCCACTGTCCCAACAGCGGTAACAAACAGATGGGAAGTGAGGATCAGAAAAAAACACAGGAAAATGTTTGTTCCTGTGCATGTGACTCACGGAATACCCAAATGCTGGCCAGTTCTGCTGTTACCTGGCTCTGTGCTGGGCTTGGACCATGCTGATCTGATCCCTGGTTTCCAGGCTTAGACATGAAATCCTTGGAGCAGGCCCCTTGTTCGTGACTCTCCCTTTCCTTGCAGGCTGCCTTATAATTAAAAGCATGCAAAACATGATAAAGCCCAGAGCTGACTTAACTGCAAGGTTAAATTGAAAGCTTGTTGAATGCTCCATGGAGATAAGAGGCTGACATCACTTTTCACAGCTAGTCCAGAAGAAGGGAATTTAAGCAAGTTTTTTTCTTCTACCCTCTGAATTACTTTCAGGGACCAAGGTGTTAAAACAGCAGAAGAAAATATGCTGGAGGTGGAAGGAGTTCACCATCTCTTTCAGAGATTTCTGTCAGTTCTTCAAGCATGAAGGACTGGTACTGAGCAGCCAAATCTGTACTTTGAATCTGGCAAGACTGTTTTTTTTTTTTTTTTAAAACAGATTATCACTGTCATTGTTAGGAACTAATCCTCCTAAACGCTTTGCTGGTTTTTCTTCCTTTATGGTATGTCAGAGGAATATGAGAATACATAGAATAGCAATTACAGCTCTTCATGGTTTATATTTAGTCATATATTGGTGATTCAGAAGCAAGCATATGTAAAAAGGCCCAGATGAATCCTCTTGCAAATTCCTTCCTGTCCTATAGCACATTTAGGTGCTGGAGTCCTACAAGCAATGCATGAGTCTTACAACAAAAACCTTAGGTTTTTGGAGAGGGACTTTGTGTCCACCATGATGCGAGAAGAATGTTTTTTGATGGCTGAAATGTTTTAACAGCCCCGCTGATGCAGAGACTTGGTTTCAGACAAATGGAGCCAAATTCTCGGCTGGTGTTCACGCATCAGCACATTTTTCTTCTGATGCCAGCGAGGCAGTGTGGTACAGGGTGCTTTAGAAGCCTGTTTTTATCATTTAGGGGTGGTTTTTTTGGTCTATTTACCATATCGTTGGGAAGCAAGACCTGTTTATCTTGAAAGTTCAGTGTTTTGAAGTATAACTAAAATTCCCATTTGAATGTTCTTTGAGTTCGGATTGTCAGATGTGCCACAGTACCGTGCCAGTCTGTGGACAGACTGATGCTCACAGGCATGTTCTGGGTCTGGATCTGTTATGGATCTAACATTTCATTTTTCCTGTACTTAATTCCTCTGACTCTGGAAGAGAAATAACATTTTTCTCTCCTCAGCATGCAGTTGGGTGTTTATCAGTGATAACGTTCTATAGGAGCATTCATAGTGTCCATTGCTACAGTAATTTGTCCTCAGATAATGCAAATGGCCATTTATTTCCTGTAGGGAATTGCAAGCAGGCAGTGTGAGGCAGGCCTGGGAAATCAGAATAATGGAATCACAGAACGGCTTAGGTTGGAAGGGCCCTTAAGGATGAATTCATTCCAGTGCCCCTGCCATGGGCAGGGACACCTTCCACTGGATGGGAATGCTCAGCCCCATGCAGCCTGGCCTTGGACACTTCTGGGGATGGGGATTGAACCTAGATGTGCAGCTGGGGCAGCTGTGTACTTTGAGACCTTCAAGGACCTGCTCTGATCTGTTTCTGATCTAACATGGTTGTAACTTCTGTAAAGGGCATCATCATTTTCACAGCTGGAAACTGGTTAGATGGCACGTTGACCCTGTTTACTTGCTACTCTGTTAATATTTGTTTTAGGAAGAAATTCTTCCCTGGGAGGATGGTGAGGCCCTGGCACAGGTTGCCCAGAGAAGCTGTGGCTGCCCCATCCCTGGCAGTGTTCCAGGCCAGGTTGGATGGGGCTCTGAGCAACCTAAGATAGTGGAAGGTGTCCCTGCCCATGGCAGGGGCTTGGAACAGGATGATCTTTAAGGTCCCTTCTTATCCAGGCCATTGTGTGATTCTCTGAATATTTCCCTGTGCCCCTACATGTCTTTCCATGCTTTCTGTCAATAACTGTAAACCTTCCTACTGGGTCTTCAGGTGACTATAGTGGGAGAATACTTAATTAAGCAGCCAGGTACTCAGAAGATGCCATAAATTCCCACTTCCAGAAGTTTGGTAGAAGATGGCATTTAGAAAATGCCTAAACCCACCGTGGCCATTAGGAATTTTTTCTAGCAATTTTAGTGGAACAGAGTTGGACCAATAGCAAGCACATTTGAAAATCCTGCCTCTTGCTCCAAGCAGCAGCTCAGGGAGTGATCCTGCCCCTCTGCCCAGCCCTGTGTGGCACATCTGGAGAGCTGTGGCCAGTTCTGGGCTCCTCAGGACAGGAGGGACATGGAGCTGCTGGAGCGGGGCCAGCAGAGGCTGCGGAGATGATTTAGGGCCCAGAGCATCTCTGACAGGGAAGGGCTGAGGGAGCTGGGGCTGCTCAGCCTCGAGAGGAGCCCCAGCTGAGAGGGACCCTCAGCCCTGGGTGTCCATGGCTGTGTGCAGGGAGGCTCAGAGCAGGGCCAGGCTCTGCTCCGGGGGCTCAGCAATGGCACAGAGGAACGGCACCGACTGAGCCCAGGGAGCTCCACCTGCACAGGAGGCACAACTTCTGCCCTGGGCAGTGACTGAATCTCCCTCACTGGAGACATGAACTTGCTGCGTGTATTTCCATTGTTGGTTTTGGTCACAGAGGATCCCTAGAGACCCCTGGGACGGAGAGGTAAGGAGTGGAGATGACTATTGCCACTGCCACAATCATGGCAGGAATTTCCTCATCCCTAAGCCCCTTTCTCACATTTCTCATCAATAGCTGCCACCCTGGCTTCCCAGGGCTGGGATGGAAGCAGAGCCAGCAGCAGGACCATGGCTGTTTTGCTGTCCACCAGCCCCAGACCGTGGCTGTTTTGCTGTCCTTAGCAGCTGCTCTCTTTGCCTCTGCTGCAGAGGGACATTATAGACCTTATGGCATCATGCTCAGTATATAAAGCGGGGGAAGAAGAAGGAAGGGGAAGGTATGTTTAGGGGTTGTTTTGGCGTGAGTTTGTGTGCTGGTTCCCTTGGGATGTTTCAAACAAGCATTTAAAACAGCAGTGAAGGGAAAAGAGGTGAGGATTTAATGAGGACTAGCAACTGAGGTTAAAGCTGATAAGGAAGGTTGGATTCAAGTTGAGTAAAACCCTGGTTGCTTCATTTTCTCAGCTACTTTAAACTGAAAACATTGACCTTTGTGGTCCTTTCCAACAATTTTAATAAGGACGAGCATATCTTGTTGAATTTAAAGTCATTGACTCTGCAGTTCTCCCAGAATACTTCCCATGAAAGGATGCTTTGTGAGTCAAGTGAAGAATCTAAGCCCTGTATCATAGCCTCCTCCAGCACTGATGAGAAGGCTTTGAAATCTAATGCACAGCCCAAATTTTAACATCTGTGGTTTGGCTGCATCTCTGACACATAAATGGGAAAGGATTGGGAAACTGTGTGGATGCTGTATCTGTTGAGCCAGAGGTTATGGGCCAAGCGTGTCTGCACATGCATGAGAAGGCTTGGGGGACATCAGTGCTGGAAAGCTGTAGGCTCCCCAAACTGCAAGGTTTTTCACTGATCTCAAGTAAAATGCAAAATGGGGTGGGAAATAACAAGATTGCAACGTGGATTTGGTTTTGTGCAGTACTTTGAAGTGTGTTGTAAGCAATAGCTGGTCATAGAATCAGAGTAATTCAGGTTGGGAAAGACCCCCAAGATCATCAAGTACAGCTGTCTGATCCCCACCGTGTCACCCAGACCATGGCACTGAGTGCCACATCTACTCGTTCCTCGGACACCTCCAGGGATGGTGACTCCAGCTCCTCCCTGGGCAGCCCCTTCCAGTGCCTCACAACCCCTTCAGTGAGGAAATTCCTCTTGATGTCCAGCCTGAATTTCCTGTGGTGTAGCTTGAGGCCATTTTCTCTCATCTTGTCCCTGTTCCCTGGGAGCAGAGCCCGATCCCCCGGGCTCTCCCCTCCTGTCAGGAGTTGTGCAGACCCAGAAGGTCCCCCCAAGCCTCATTTTCTCCAGGCTGAGCCCTCCCCAGCTCCCTCAGCTGCTCCTGGCTCTCCAGACTCTTCCTCAGCTCCGTTCCCTTCTCTGTTACTAGTCTCAGGGTTTACTGAAAACAATTTCTCACTAGCAAAAAGCAGTGGTTTTCCTGGTGGTCGGTGTGTAGCTTCCAACAAACCCTTTTCTGGGGAGGAAGATCATGGATGTTTATTCCAATGAAGTGCGCACAGAAAGAGAGGTGATCTTTCTGGGTAAAGACATGCACCGGCGTGGGAGAATCCATAGAATTCTACTGAATTTTCTGGAAAGGCTGAAAATTCAAAGGAAGTTTGAATTGCAGTGGGAAGAAGTCTGCCTTTGGGAGGATTACTGACTCTTGCTGTCAGGAAGCGCTGCCGAGAGCCCGGGAGGAGTTTGTGGGGTGTCGCAGTGCCATCCTGTGGGCCAGGGAGGTATGAGACAAGGACACCTGCATGGGTGACCCGCTCTGCCACAGCGTGTTGGCAGCTCCGGGGTGGGGGGGCTAGCTCACTCCCCACCGGCAGGATCAGGGCGAGAATGGGAAGGGAAAAAGCTGGAAAAGCCCTGGGTTGGGTTTTACAGGGAGAGGAAGAGCCACGCACACAAGCAAAGCGAAACAAGGAATGAATTCCCTGCTCGCCATGGTTGGGCAGGTGCTCAGCCATCCCCGGGAGAGCAGAGCCCCATCACATGCCTCAGTTACTCAGGAGGACAAACATCATCACTCTGAACATACCTCCCTTTCCATCTTCTTCCCCCCACTTTATAAACCGACCATGATGCTGTCAGGTCTGGAGTGTCCCTTTGGTTGGTTGGGGTCACCTGTCCCGGCTGTGCCTCCTCCCAGCTTCCCACACACCCCAGCCTCCTTGCCAGCATGGCAGTAGGAAAAACAGTTGACTCTATGTCATCACAACCAAAACCATCTCTGAATTATCAGCCCTGTGTTCAGCACAAACCTGAAACATCCCTGGTGAGGAAAATTACCTCAGCCAAAACCTGCCCAGCCATGAAGGCTTCACTTACACGAGCAGCATTGTCTGCCTTAGCATTTATTAATCCATTTCATTTGCTGATGCAGTTCTACCTAAATAGCTAGTGCCTGTTTTTCTTTTTTTAAAAGCTGAGCATGGACTGACTCTTTGAACACCTGAGAGAGAGGGCAGCTTCTTTTCGTGTAGTGAGCATTGCTGGGAGAGCCCTCCAGCCACCATGTGCCGGAGGAGGCTGGTTTAGGGGTGCAGCAGGATTCTCTCCTTGCTGCTGAAGCTCTGTGGGACATGGGATTAATGATGCAGAAGAGGAAATATGGCTCCAGAGTCCTCCTTGGAGAATGGAATGAGACCTCCTGCTCTTCGCTTCTTCCTTCTCTCCTGGGTGAGAGTTTTTCCACCAGCAACCCAGTGGATTTGCCTTGTGTTGTCATTCTGCCAGCGGGTCTTGAAATCATGATGCTGTGCAAAGACAGGCAGCTCTGGGAGCACCTGGCAGCCAAAGTGCCAATGCCTGGAGCTTTGGGGCTCTCTTGGGAGGCAGCTGCAGTAGAGGGGAGCACAGAAAAAAGGTATCTGGTGTCCTGGCTGAGTGCTCTCACTTCTGAGCTGTTTTGTAAGAGGAAGCAACTGCTCTTTCTACTTTTCTGGGGTGATGGGAGAGACAGCAGCAGTGGTCAACTGCCCAGAGCTGGGCCTCTTGCTTAAAGCTTTAAGCAATATATGTAGTGAGGTGTGGGCTGCTGGCATGTGCTGGGCAGGCCTGAAGCTGGAGACAGCCTGAGTGGCACTGTAGTTTGCCATAGATATGTAGAGAAATTCAGGATTTTCTGTGGTTTTTTGTCTCCAGAGTTAGCTTTGAGGGAGCTGCTTCAGTGGCAGCTGAGGACAAGCACTAAGCCTTGGGTTGGATTTAGACACATGAAAGGGGATGGATGTGGGACTTGGCCACATGGTTCATTTTCTGGAGCAAGTCAGTGTAGTCTTTGCACAATGTCCTTAAACCTAACAATGTCCTTTTAATGTCAGAATTAAACACAACATGTGCTGGAAAGTCAGGATTTCTCAAGTGAGTTCCAGATGGCTCCCAGAGAGAGAAGTATGAGCTGCATATGGCCAGCACTGTGTGGGGTTAAACTGGGGGTTTTAATTTAAGGAAGGATGGTGGAGTGCTGGGAATTTCCTTGAATATTTTGCTTCACTCAGTCAAGCTAAAACAATCAATCTCACATGAAGTAGTGCTGGATCTTTCCACTTGGTTATGTCAGCTGATTTGATGTGTCAATTGCATCCGTGCCCTTCGCTCTAGCGGGACACTGGAAGGCGTTCATCCTTATCAGGAACAGAGCTGCTCACTCCACAATCCTGCTGCTCTTTTCTGCTTCTCTGCTTTAAGATGGGCACTATAAATACACTGGATCTGGTCTGTTAAATCACTTCTCCCTTTTCTCTGCACAGTGTTGTACCCTGGCTGCCACTGGGGTCTGTCCTATGAATGCGAGTAACATTTGCTTCAGTGGAGTTACATCCACTTGAAGTAACTTTCCCTCCATTTCTGCCATGCCCAGGGATGCTCAGAGCCTGAAATTATTCTCAATTAACTTGCTAGAAGTTTTTCCTGTCTGTAGACCTCCTTCTCACTTGTATGGTCTAAATGGTATTGCATCTTTCAGCATTCAGAGGGATTCCAGGATCTTGCATGGAAGCAGCAGGCAGCAGTTTTGTTTGAAACACAAATTTTATTCCATCTTTTCAATTCATAAATGTAGAAGGTGTCTCAAATGGGGTTGAAAAATTGTGCATTCCAGAGCGCAGTCCAACTTTTCATGTCTCTGGTCTCAGAAAGCCTCACTGACGAATGTTGAGCTATTTATTATGAATTTAGGCATCGCTATCAGGCTCTCAAAATTAAGAGCAATAAATGATAGAGAAATGAGTGTCCCAAATGAATCCCTTGCATCCCTCTACACATATATGAGGTCCACCTTGTAAAAAATGATAGCAATGTAGTAGGTTTTGTTTTCTGTACAAGACCTGCATTCTCCTTTCTGGAATTCAGTCCCTTTAGAGTTCAAGCTGAGCATCCAATGTCATTCATCACTTGAGAAATTCTTGGTTTAGTTTTGTACTTTATATTGAAATGGTATTTAAAAGTAAGTAAGCAATAACTGAGTAAAGAGTAAGTCATAGAGGAGGAGTACTTTGGTATTTTATTCATCTTATGTTTTATATTTGCCTTTGTGTCGATTCCTTTTAGGCACTTTATTACTTTTGCATTTATAGAATTACAGAGATAGAAAAATCTTTGGTTCACCTGCCACTCTTCTGGCCTAGTCCAAACCTTTCCTATGGCTTTCTCTGTGTGAGTGACAGTAATCATGATTTTAATGGTGCTTTCCAGCACTGTCATAGACTTGGATAGAGGATGGTTTCATGCCAATCCCTCTCTGCTGTGCTGTGCTGGCTAAAGCCTGGCTTGGCTGAAAGGTGTAAAATGTGAAGTTTGCTGTCCTGTGGCCACACTGATTGGGTTTTCCCCAATATTTGCAGTGTTGAATGACGGTTTGTTCTGCTGCAACTGAATAAAACAGCTCAGTTATGCAATCTAAGCTGTTTTCAGAGATCTGCTTAAGGCTTCAGAGTCTGATCCCTGCAGTTGCTTTGTTTATAGAACAGCTGATGAAAGATTGTCCAGGAAAATTTAGATTTGGGCTTTTCAATTTACAAGTAACTCAAGAAAATGTTTCGTGCTAAACTCAAAAACTTGTTTATGTAATTCATTATCTTTTTATTTACTGGGACCATTTCTTTGCACAACCTTTGCTGTGGACAGAGAGGTTACATTTCATACCTTAATACAGCACTTCCAGTTCAAAAGGAGTAATGTTTGCTGCCAAGGAGTTTTACTAAATGAATTTCCAAACCATAAAGGAGCAGGAATATTCTCCCTGCAAATCAGAAACGAACTGTAAGAGAGAGTATGTTTTACAATTTCTAAGCATTTTTTGATTTTTTGATATACATGATGGATAAAAGGAGATCCTAGATATCAACTATTGAATATTTAGACTCTCATCCTTTAATCTTTCCCAGTGGAACATCTCTACTAACTTTGGGGAAGATCCATGTTAGATACATCAGTGTTAAACTAAAACTAGGATCACTTTGCTGGGAAATTCAGGGGTTTGTCATAGGTTCAGTTCATGCAGCTGTTACAGACATATCTTTCTGCCTCGCAATCATCTGATGGGATCTCTGACTTATCAAACTCCAAACAATCACTGGGATTCAATTATTGCTGCTCTGAATCTCTTGAAAACTCTGAGCTGGCCTCAGCATCTCAATTTGTTTATCCTCTGTAATCCCTGGAGCAAAAACTCTCCTCTCCAACATACAACAATCCCCGGGAAAAAACTTGACATGAAAGAAAACTCGCTGAGGGAATTTTGCTTTGAAGATCAGCACATATTTAGCATTTTAAGCAGAGATTTCTCACAATGGTGTTGAACTCAAAGCAAGCAAGTTGTGCATTTTGTTGGTAGACCTGGCTTTTCTTTGTCTTAGAAAATGTTTTGAAGGACAGATGCAAATATGTTAATGTATATTTATGTTTATCTAAGGATGCATATTTATATATTTTTTGTGCTGCTGACATTTTCTCCTTTCTGAACCTAGACAGAGCTCTTGACAGATCTTGTTCACTTTGTAGGCTTCTCCCATCTCTGATGTTTCTCCCACTTCTTTCTCCTCCTTTGGGCTTTGGCAATGTGACAACCAACCTTCTGGCCCAGGGCTTTCTCACTGCCACACTTTTTACAGCCTGTTCTTGTTCTTTTTCTGGCTACTTGAGTCATTGCCAAGCAGTAGCAGGAGCTGTGGGAGCTCGGGGACTAGAAAGTGTCTGGTTTTCATATTGGAATAAGCTGCTTTCAAACTCCTGCACTGAGCGGGAAATGGAATTGTGGCAGAAAATGCTGTGTAAAGATGCAAACAGTGTAAACTCCTTGCAGTACAAGGCTTCAGCTGCTCTGCATTTAGGCAGGCACAAGCTGAACTTCTTTAAGCTCATTACTTGCCCTGTTTGCTGCTCACACAATTAAGTCTGGACCTCAGAGTTTTGTTTAGCACTCAGGAGCCCTGAAATGATGAATTTAAGATCACAGCCTATCTGTGTACCTGTGGTGGGTTGACCTTGGCTTGATGTCAGGTGCCCCTCTAAGCCACTCTGTCACTCTCCCTCAACAGGGAAGAGAAAATACCACTAAAGACTCCTCACACTCTTCCTTTGGTCCAGTGTGGATCCCTTCCACAGGGTACAGTCCTTCATTTATTCCAGGTATTTTTTCTTTCTCCTTCTTTTGTTGTGGAAGACTGCTGATACTTTTAATAACTTATTAATAGCCCTTTAGGTTTCATGAGTCACCAGTATAGATGCAGCTGGAATGGACTGCACAAAAGTGTGACAATGGAGAATTCTCTAGAGGAAGAAAAGTTCTTGCAGACCCAACATTTTTTCGTTTCATTGTCTAATAAATTGTTTCAGATCTGAGTTAATAAAATTTTTAAATTTTAAATTCCCTTACTTGCTTTGATAGATTTTTGTGCCCCCAGCATGGAGGGAGAGGCCTATAAGCCAAATTGTCATTACAGATCTCTCTTAAAGGACCTAAAATTAGATGCCAAGAAAATGGCTCTGGTAATTCCCAAAGTCCCAGTTACAGTAAGAGTTAGACCTTGTGTCTCTGTCCTTGAAGAGCACAGCATTGCAAGGTATCCCAACAAAATCTGCAACATTCCAATATACATATTTCTCATATCTCATGCAAAAAGACATGTGTGTAATTTCCAGGTGCTGTAGGGAAAAATCACCCCGAAATCCAATCCCAATATGCATCAAGGTAAGCAAAGAAATGTAACACTTTCCATTTTAGCCAACTGCAGTTGACAAGATGTTTCAAATTCAGCCCCTTCAAACATTCTCATGAAGAAATGAAGCCTTAGGTTGGCATGGCTTTACTGTTATCCATGTAAAATAACACCTTTTTCTTGTGCATTTTTTTTAACAAAACACTTTCTTTTTTTCCCCCTTGCTAGGCTGGATACTGGATGCTGCAAGGCTGTCATGTCAGGATGCTGCAAAAGAGGTTGTTATATCTTCTTCCTGTAGAGTTGGTGAAGTTTCCCTGTGTGCAGGGGCTACAACCTTTATGGTCAGGAAACTGGTTTCCTTGCTCTGTGGTTTTCTTGTTGCTGTTGCTTTCAAAGGGGTCGACACTCTTAGTTCCAGGAAATTGAAACTAAATGTGAACAGCGATTGGATGAAGGAAGCAGGGAGAATCCCCTACAAGACTCCAATGCGTCTCATTTCTGGGAAAACGAAATAAAGCAGGATTGAACTGCCAGTGGCTAAATAGCAGCAAATTATGAGCTGTTTCTCAAAAGCCCCAGACAAGCACCAAGTCCTGTGGGAAGCTGGAGACTGACACAGGACACCTCCAGAAGAGTCTGCTGTTGAAACTTCCTTTAAGCCTTTTTTCAAGTGGAGCATCCAGAGCTGGCAAATGCATAAGGTCAGCCCTTAGAAGGGCAAACAGCTCTCTGGAAAATCAAACGAGTGGCCAAAGTCTGTCCATTTGTCTGCCTGTCTTTCTGGCCTTGGATTATTGTGCTTTTCAGAGAAGTGTTTTCATAACTCAGATAAAAAGGTAGATGTTTCACATAGCTCTACAAGTAGTAATCATCCTGTTCATGCAAAATATCTGCTACCCAAGGGATGGGCCCAAACTAGAGGTGTTTCTCATTTACCTGCAAAGCATCTTGCTTTAGCATCTGTACAGTCAATCCTTGTGAACACGTGAGTCCATTGCCTGCTCTAAAGGAGTTAGTGACTTATTTTCAGTGGTCGTAGAGAGTTTCACTGAAATAGCACTGTTTGTAGTCTTTTGTGTGATTTAGGAGACATAATAGCCAGACCATTCTGGAATTGTAATACAATTGTACATGGTGTTCCCAGAAAATGCTCTGCAGTCTTCTCCCGTTGCACCACTGTGATAAAAACCTCTGTTGCTTTTCAAGCTCTGCAAGTCCATGCTGCGCTGTGCTGAAAGTGATAGAAAACCCAATTAACTCTGAAAAGTGAAGGGCAGAGAGGGATGCTTTGGCCTGGAATTCCTTCCCTTTGAAAGCAGCAAAGGGCAGCCGTGCAGCCAAATTTCCCTGACCACATGTAGATCCAGCCTGTGTCTCTGATGCAGCTCTCTGCATAGGAGAATGGGAGGAGGGGTAGGAAGAATTGATTCTGGAAAGGGAGAGCTTGAGAGGAAGAGTGGAGTTAAATGTGACGACTGGGATTTTCAGAAGGTGGTTTGATGAATGCTGGGCATCCAACTTCCCTATAACTCTTTATTAATAACACTCTCTGTATCTTCCTGAGTGACTTTTAGCCTGTCTGGCAGTTTTCAGAGTCAGTGTGTGAGGGAAAAGAGGTAGAAAGCAGCTCACTCTGATTTGGCAGCTCTAACAGGCTGGGAATACAATACCTCCTTGTGGCTGCTGGCTGGGGGTCTGGATCTCTGAGGAGCTTCCTGACTACCTGTGGCCCCCACAGCCTTGTAGGACTGGGCTTAGAGAAGCCCTAAGCTGCCAAATTGGGGGTTGCTTCTGGTGCAGGTCTTCTGAGTAGTCCTGGGCATGGATGTCAGCCTGTAGTCCTTGGGAGGCAATATACACTCCACAATCCCTGCTCTATCCCATAGTGCAGGCCAGCTGTGAGAATTCTCTTAGTCCCTGTATCTTGATCTGTGTATCAAGGCCATGTGGCTGACCATGAGTGACCAGAGCTGCCATGGACCCTTCTTGCAAGGGCAGTTGTCTTCAGAGTCAGCCTACGTGCAGGCTGCCTTTGGAAAGGTGTGAATATCCTGTGGATATCCATGGGACAGACACCTTAGGCCATACTGTGTGCCCACATCATCCGCAGGGATGATAGTGACAGGGGCACTTTGCTTTTGGTGTGAAACCTTGTTCTGATGCATTATTCCAAGGAAGACTGCTGGAATTTGCAGGCCAGATCATGTGAGATAAGTAATTCCAACTCCCTCACTGGAGCTGATTTTTACAAGTTAGGTCCAGCATTTCTGAGAGATTGGTGATGGTGGGGTTTTTTTCCTGTTTGTTTGTTTGTTTCACTGAAAACTTGAAGCCTTTCAAATAAAGAATGTGAGGTATAGGGATTTTTTAGCTGAAGTATGCACTTCAGGTTGTTTGCTGTATTCAGGCTTTGAGAACACAAGTTCTTTGCAGACAGTCCCACACGCAGTGGGAGACAAGGTTATTGGGCTTGGAAATGGACCAGGGAGATGGGACTCAAGTGAGCTTTGAACAGCAATCATTGTCATTAGTGGTGGTGCCATAATATGTGGTTGACTCAAATCCAGCGTTGCACAGGTGAGAACCTGATGAAACCTTGTAACTCAGTATTTGTGGTTGTTCCTACCAGTGTGATCAACTGTTGAATAGGCTAGACATGAATAAAATCAGTATTTTTTAAAATGTTGCGTGGGGTTTTTTATGTCTAAAAGGCTGGTTGCCCTCTTTATTGTGTTCATATGAAATGTTTATGTGGAGTTAATATGGCTGTGTAGCTTTTTTAGGACAGTTCACGTCCACTTGCAGAATTTCACCTTCTGTTCCTCAGAGATGGTTGCTTCAATGCTGCACTGAACTCCAGCCACAGGGAAAGATGTGAAGATAAATTGGCATATCCCCCTGCTGGTCCTGCAGGGGTTGTCCCTATATTCAGTGACAGCTCTGCCTGCCATCAAATCGAAGCGATCTCCTGGCTGGAGATCAGTGTAGTGCTGGTGAGGCATGTGTCTGACTCCATTCCAGCCCTTGCTCAAGGAAAGGTGTTTCTGAAGGTACCTCTGAGGTGCTTTCTCATCTCCCAGATTCTGTGCCTGGTTGGATACCAAGACAAAACTGAGCCACCTTGGGCACTCCCCAGAGTGTTGCCACCTTCCAAGAGACCTGTCCTGCTCCATTGTGTTTGCTGCGCATGGGAATGCTCTCTGGCAGTCTCCAAATTACTCCTCACTCATCTTTTGCTTGCTTCTGGTCTTGGAAGTGACAAAGGTAAACCCATGCCTGTGGCATTTATCCATGTGTCTGCCTCAAAGTCACACTGGAAGAGGAAAAGAAGACAACAGTCAAGGACAAAGCCCTGTTTCCCCACAGGATGCAGGAGTCTGTGTCTTGCTGAAGGGCAGTGGTTCACACACAGATTTGTTTTCTTCTCTCCTGACACTGTGACAGTGTTCTTACTGGTGAGTACATGTGCTTGTCTGCTTCCTGTCAGTCACCCAAAGCCCTGACTGCCTCTAATCCTTGAGCCCTGGACCCTCCCACTTTTATATTTGAGTTAATCCACATCTTTTATTTGTCTTATAAAGTCCTTTGTTCTCTCAGCTGCTATATTTCAAACACCACTTGTCTACTTACTTCATCTCTTTCCCTTCTTCCCTCAACCCAGATGATTCTTGACTCCCGTTTTGGAGGAAAGTTGCTGCCCCAAAACGCTCTGCATTAAAGTGAGTGGCACAAATGCCATCGAGGAGCTGTGTTTTGGATCCCAAAATTACAGACCCCATGACTACAAGCCTGCATCAGCAGTGCTCCAAACCTGCAGCAACACGTGTAGAATTGAGACAGCTCACAACTGCCAAAACATTTTACAGGTAGATGCAAAATGTAATTTTGCATCGAGGCAATATCAGATAAATCATCTTTTCAGCCAAAAAGAATCAATTATAATTATTCTGATTTGGGTTACAATGACACAAACCCCTTTATCTCCCTCCCTGTCACCACTTCTCCCCCTTTGTACTTTTATTAAGTAAAACTAAAAGTGTTTATTTTAAAAAAAATCTTTTTCCTATGAAAATGTCTTTTTTATCCAGCAGGGAGCAAAGATCTGAAGGAAGGCGTGGTCATGTCATCTGCCTCAGGCTGCTGCAGGTGGTCACTCATCAGAACTGTAAATGGGTGATGGAGATGAAAGCATTTCTAGTCAGGCTGCATGCACAGCCCTGACCTCCACTCTTGTAAATACTCATTACATGGCTTCCTTCTGAAATCTGGGATTTAGAGAGTCCCAACAAAAGGTGAGGCCACTCCAGGGCTGGGTCTGTGAGCCCCAGGAATGTGTCTTCCTACATTTTCTCAGTCCCTTGCATGGTGTTGAGTTCTGTGACTCCCTCTTCAGTCTGACTTACTGCAGAGGAGACAAAGAGGGTTTTTTTATCCAGTCAGGCTTAGGGTAAGTTTGGGAGATGGTTTTTGGAGGGTGAATTATGAAGGGATAAACTGTGCAAGGCTGACCACTTGAGCTACATCTGCCATAAGGGCCCATGGAATATTAAACTGCATTCGTGACAATACAGATATAAAAAATGTCAGGAAGAAGGAGCAGCAGGGAGGAGTATAAATGTGTTCATTTTGACTACGGCATTTGTATTTGCTGTTGTAATTGGTCTGTTAAAATTATTTTCTTGGAAGTGAATTAGCAATCCCAGTAGAGAATACAATTTGGAGAGTCATTGAATTAGAAGAAATTAAATCAAAGAGTAGCATTTCTTCTATTAAATAACTGTGTGCAGAAAATGTGTTGCAGATGGATTGAATGCTGACAGATCATCAGATCTGAGTGATAGCCACTCATGTCTTCCAAGGGAAATGGTGGAATTACTTATGGCACTTAATTTGCTTAATTCTCCATTGGTGCCTGAAGTCTGCAGAACAGCAGGGGTGGTGCCTTTCTTTAAAACAGTTTCCACAAGTGTATCTAAGGTACTGCAGTTTGGTAAATTTGACATTTGCAGTTGCCAATTAACAGTAGAAAAATCAATTGAATTAATGAATGCCTGATAAATTTTAAAAAATGTCCTTCAAAAAAGTTATCACAATTTCTGTTATGAAAGGTTTTGCTTTACAGAACTGATGTCTTTGAAGGGATAAACACAGTGGTAATGGTGAGTCTCTTTCTTTAGGTCAGAAGGCTTTAGAGGGAACTCTACAATAATGGGGTAAAAAGAGATGATCCTGGTATGGTTAAAAATGGGAAGCAGTGGGCAGTCTCTGGCGAGCTGAGAGAATGAAGTCACTGTTGGATGTCATCTTCAGACCATAACTGGAAAGTGTTTAGAGAAGGCAAGGAGGCTTATCAATGACATGAAGTATGACAGAAGTCTAATTATGAATAGTAGGGAGAGCTTGAGTAGGGATTAAGCATGACCTGTTTCTTCTTGGGTGCCTAGACTTGGAGTAATCCAATGAGACCGTTGGGACTCAGGTGCAAAACAACACAAAGGGGGTGGCACTTCAGGCAAGAGAAATAGAACTGGGGAGCTCATTAACAAAGGATGGTGGGGATACAAATAATTTATGAGGAAATAAGGGGAGATCTGGTAAGGTGTAAGAGAGATTGATTGCAGATTTTTCTCTCATGTTTAGCCTTTACGTTACATTTTATCCCGTGAGCTTTCTCCTTCCTAACCGGCCCCTGCCGGTTCCCAGGTCTGACCTTCCCCTGGCACACCTGTATTCTGTTCTCTCCGCCCGGGCTTGGCTGGGATGAGCAGAGCACTCCAGCAGAGGGCGTAGAATCCATTCAGGAATGAGAAGGACAACATTTCAATGCCTGATTTTTTATTTATATATTTTTTTCTTTTCCTCTGATGTGCTGTTTCAGGTGTGTGGATACTTTCCCCTACAGACTCTGCCTCTAGGACAGGCTCTAGATTTTTCATTCTCCCATTGCTGATGGAAGTGTGGGGTGTTTGCCTGCTGAGATTATTCCATTAGGGTATCTTACAGTCATAGAATCATTGAATAATAGAATCATTCAGGTTGGAAAGGACCTCTAGGATCATTGAGTCCAACCTGTGACCAAATACCACCATATCAACAAGCCCAGAGCACTGAGTGCCACGTCCAGTCATTTCTTGAACACTTCCAGGGATGGGGACTGCACCTCCTCCCTGTCCAGCCCATTCCAGTGTCTAATCACCCTTTCAGTGAAGAAATTCTCTCTGATATCCAACCTGAACCTCCCCTGGCACAGCTTGAGGCCATTTCCTTTGTCCTGTCCCTGTTCCCTGGGAGCAAGAGCCTGACTCCCCTGTCTGTCCCCTCCTG
>VZRL01004094.1:145458-200705 GCA_013397895.1 Origma solitaria | reverse complement strand
CTGGCCCTGCTGCCACCCCACGGCTGGGACAGCCCAGGTGCCATTGGCCTCTTGCCCCCTGGGCTCACCTGGGCTCAGCCCAGCCCCTGTCCCCAGCCCCCCAGGGCCTTTCCCAGCTTTCCAGCCCCTGTGCCCAGCCCCCCTGGGTCTGTCCCAGCTGTCCAGCCCCTGTCCCCAGCATGGAGCCGCAGACTTGGTGTGACCCACGGGCAGGCCCTGGTCCTTGGCCTTGCTGACCCTCACACCATCGGCCTGGGCCCATGGATCCAGCCTGTCCAGATCCCTCTGCAGAGCCTTCCTGCCCTCCACAACACCAAGTTATGTGGGATCCACACTCCCACACAACTTGGTGCCGTCAGAGGACTGAGAGTGCACTTGATCTCCTCGTCCAGCTTGTCATTCACAGAGAACTGGTCCCAGCCCTGGGGACTGGTGACCAGCTGGCTGCAACTCCATTCGCCACCACTTCCTGGGCCTGGCCATCCAGCCAGTTTTAACCCAGTGAAGAGTGGATTTTAACTTGTGGAATTTAACTCGTGGATTTAAAGGACAGGGAAGGTGCAAGGCTGACGGTGGGAGAAGTGCTAGCTGCATTACAGGGCTGCTCTGCCAGTAGGTTGAGATTCCGCTGTTCTCTTCCCTTTTCTAAGCACAATACATGATCACAGCAATCTTTCCGGGCTTTAAAATAGATGGCAGCTATACTCCCCAGATAATGAGTCTCATAAAAGAACTGCATGAAATCTCCTGTTGAATTCGATAGCAGAGGTGCTGTTCCAATTTAAAGGTTACAGGATGACGCAAGAAAAAGCTAAAGAAAGGTTATCGTTATCCACTCAGCCTCTGGAACCTGGGTTGTTACAGAACTGACTTTGTCAGCACTAAAGTAAATGCTTTTGGATGACTGAAAGCTCTCTGTGGACAAAGAAATGAAGGAATGTTCCCCATGTGTGAAGTGCACAGAGCTGCAGAGGGGCAAGAGCTGTGCCACCATGATTTGTCACCAAACTTCTCATGGCAGAGCAGTGATACTTTAAGTTTCCCTAAAAGAAAATTTTTAAATCCCTTTTCTTTTTTTTCAAACTGCAAGTATTCTATCACATCTCATCATAGACTTTTAAAATTATTATTACTACTGGTAATCTCAGTGGTATGTATTAAAATAACCTCAGTACTCTAATACTGTAAACACTTTTTCGTTATTAAATATCATGTCATCTTTTAGATAGGCGTGTAGCTTAGAGATTTAGCAGTAGGTGCTCTTCTTCTTCTTTTACACCAGTCTTTACTCCTCTTATCAGTGGAGGATAGGATGACTCTGTAGACCAGGTGTTTAAAAAAAGACTGGATGTGGCACTTGTGCCCTGGTGTAGTTGATGTAAGGCGGTGTTAGGTCATAGGTTGGACTTGATCTCCAAGGTCTTTTCCAACCTAACTGATTCTGTGATTCTCTTATTCTGTGACCAAAGCCCTGCTCTGACAGTGGCTGCCATGGTGGACCTGCCTCTTTTCCCTGGGGCAGTGACAGCAGATGCCTGTGTTATTGTGTGTGACAGGTCTTTGTCCCCATGCTCACACAGCTGTTTGAACACAGACATTCTTATTAAAAGTCTCAAATATGAGTGTGGCCAAGTCTTGTATATGGCAAGAGAGCACAGAATAACCAGAGCCTTTGTGTCTTAATGTACCTAGTGTCAAAAGACTCCACTTTTTCTTTTCTCATGGCTACCACAGTTGAAGTTATCCCGAATTTGGGATTGTGGGGGATGCTAAGGAGCACAGCAAAGCAGATTCAGGGGAGGCAGGATGCATGCTGACATGGGAAGGGTGTGAGCTATCACTGGCATTCAGGTTTTAGTGGCTGAAATCCCATTTCGTGCCACTAGAGGATACCCAAACTGTTGCCAGCTCGTAAGAAACAGCTCCCTAATCCCTGCTTCCCTGGAAATCCATTGCTAGGAGAAGGAAGTGTCTTTGGGAGGAATAAATGGAATAGAGATTTAGGCACATCTAAAATGTCTCTTTCAGGTTACAGTAGGAGTTCAGTGAATAGAATAATGTGCACAAAAATTGAAGCAGTTAGTGACAGCAAACAGAGATTATGAGCTCCCTGTATGTAAAAGCAGCAGCTTTCTCTGTATCAGAAAATGGCTGGTTCCTGGGAGATGGAACTGATGGAGCAGCCACATCCAATTGTGAGAAGCTGGAAAAGGCATATAGAGAGGCTTAGAGAAGGTGGTGGTTTGACATGTCTAGATTTTGCTCTGTTTGGACAGCTGGGATCTGGTGCAAGAGAGAGAAGTGGTCTTGGTTCCAGTTAACCTTGTAGAGGGAGCAGAGCAAACCCACGACATTCACCGAGGAGCTCATTTCTGAGGTGAATTGCAATGGTGGCCTGATGTGGGGATCAAACCATTTCAGACAGAGCAGAGCCCAGTGCTGTGATGAACTTCTCAAGGAACTAACAAGAAACCGCTACTATCTGACTCCAAAGGTCAGGCCAAGCAGGGCTTAAAGCATTTTCTTACCTTGGCCAAGCTTAGCTACATCAAACACACCAGCAATGCTGCTGCTGAGTCTGACAGTGTTACCATAAATCCTCCTGTTGGGGTGGATGCAGGAAAAAAATTCCTCTCTGACCTTTAGTAGCATTCTCTGCTCAGCAGGGCCTCAGTTCTGGAGGAAGACTGTGCTGGGGATGGTCATCCTGTTACGGTCTGATCTGCATCTTTTGGGAATGGTTAAGCTGACAAAGGTGCTTAATCTGGCAATTAGAGCAGCACAGAGTTCTTTGCTGCTAATCAAAGAATTTGTGCTCTGAAGACCCACGGCAGAGCTCTGTCCCAGTAAAGGCACTCTCCAGCATTCCCATCCAACACATTCAGGATTGATGTCCAGGATTCATTCTAGGGCTGTCTTTTCAGTCTCTACCTTGCCTTTAAAGACTGTAGTAGTGGGAATGGGATACATGCCAGGAAAAAATGTCTCCAAACAATTCCCTCCAGAGACTGGAGATAACTTTTTTTCACAGGGGTTAGTCAGGAGCGCAGCAAGAGCCCAAAAGACCATGCCAAAAGACTGTACACTGCGATGGACCTGTTGGAGCCAGCCCAGAGCAGGGACACCAAGGGCATCAGAGGGATGGAGCAGTTCTGCTGGGAGGAAAGGCTGAGAGATTTGGGATTGTTCAGCCTGGAGAAGAGAAGGCTTTGGGGTAACCTCACTGTGGACAAAGAAATGCAGGAATGTTCCCCATGTGGGGAACACTGTGGCCTTTCAGGCCCTGAAGGGAGCCTGCAGGAAAGATGGAGAGAGACTCTTGGCAAGGGCCTGGAGTGACAGGACAAGGGAGAATGGCTGCACGCTGACAGAGCAGGTTTAGATTGGATATTGGGAAGAAGTTCGTTGCTGTGAGGGTGGTGAGGCTCTTGCACAGGTTGCTCAGAGAAGCTGTGGCTGCCTCTGCATCCCTGGCAATGTCCAAGGCCAGGCTGGATGGGGCTCAGCAATGTGGTCTGGTGGAAGGTTTCCCTGCCCATGGCAGGGGGCTGGGACAAGATGATCTTTAAGGTCCCTTCCAACCCAAACCATTCTATGATTATAAATTAAGGTGACCTTCCTTCCTAAACCAAGGTCAGACAGACACCCTTTTTCCTTTGGTCCTGATGACATGGATTTCCTGATTATCTGTTTCTCAGTGTCCTACCTGCCCACCTGAATATCATTTGTATGCTGCAGACATGAGAACTTGTTTCTGCTCTTCCAAGGGCTGTATATCAGTGTTGAATAATGCAGCCAGAAGTCTCTAGAGCTCGTGTACTGCAAGTCATTAAACTGGATTGACTGGTTCCATGCATGGTGAACAAGCTGTTCTTTTTAAAACAGTAATTTATTGTCTCAGATTGCAGTAAATTCTGCAGTATAAAACCAGAGTAACTCCAGGGAGACACTTTGTTTTAAGGTATCTAAAGATACTTTAATTGCTCTCTTGGTTAAATTGTGGTCACTTCTCCTCACTGTCATCTTGATCTCAAAGCAGGATATAACACACCTGAACATTTTTTTTTTCTAGGCCATTGTGGTGCTCTTTCACCCACAGGAAGTTTCTCCAGCTGTACCTTTGGAATCTTTCAAAATTTCTTCCGTAGTTCTCGCTTCTTTCGCACTTGTTTGATCCTCTCCTTTTGTCTTACAGACTGTGTCAAATGCTTCCTTGGGTTCTTCTAAATGTAGACACCACTTTCATTCTGATGATTGAAAGATTTTTTCTTTTGTGGTAGCCCTCCCAGAATGGAAGTGATAATTTTAATGCCATTTGTGGATATGGCTGTTGGGGGAAAAAAAATCATTAGTTTTGCTCACTGATGTCTGAGAACTGAGAGATCTGTGGTGGGGGAAAAGAAAAGAATGGACATGTGACTTTTCTTACTAACCATCTTTTGGCTCTTGGGTTTTCATCTGCAAAAAGCCATACTAGTCTTCATTACTCAGCAAGACTGCATTTATATAGGTTTTTCCATTGTTTCCCCCTTAGTTACGTGCCGTTTTAAGTATATTGAGGTTTCTGGGGAATAATCCAGCTCATACTTTTATGTCCTGGGTTTTGGCACTTTTTTTTTTTTTTTAAAAATCTTTTCATTCATTCATTTCATTAATCTTGTTTTTGAAGGTCCATGAGAGAAGATCTAACATGGGCTAAAAGGTTAATCTGGCATCAAAAAGTGCCAGCCCACTGTGCCAACTGGGAATATCATCCTAGTATCTGGAAGCTCTGTGGAATAGGCACTCCTTCACTGTCAGCACCTATGAGTGGGCAAGGAAATGGGACTGGAACCTTGTGGGGGAAAAACTCCAGGTGCCTGTGATGAAGGATCACTCTGCTGCAAGGTGAAACAAGTTACTAATGAGATGCTTGACTGCTTTTCAATTGAAAAGTTTGGGATATCTTTGTCAAAATGAAATGATGTTGGAGGCAAGTAGCAACAAGGGGAGGGGCAGATAAATGGCACTCAGTGGGCCCAGGAGGTGAAGTCACCCTGTCTTTGCTCTCAGTTTGCAGGGCTGGGAAGTACAGATGAAGAACTGGTTTTGTCCCTGGGAGCTCTTGCTCCACGCTTTGTGAAGTTCCCTGCTCCTCTGGAAGGTTTCTCCCAGGAGCAAAGAGAGCTGGGGCAGGGTCGAGGCTTATGGAGCCTGTTAGGGAGGGCTGCCGTTCCTCAGCTGGAGAATCCCAGGGCAGCCCGGATCTGCTGCTCAGGGTGTGCCCACCCTGTGAGGAGGGCACTGATGGTCACAACAGGTCAGAAGGTGATGCGGCACTTTCATGACTCCAGAGGTAACTTGATTTCCTTGTGGTTTTGGGCAAAAAAGTCAAAACTGGGGCGATCAAAGTTAAAGGAAGGAAACCCTGGACAAGCAAATCTGCTTTCTTTTGCAACAGCAGCATCTGGCGAGGAGGGTCACAGCAACAAGATAATCTTGTAAAGGAAGTGCTGTCACACCACCAGGATCCACCATTAGGAGACCCTGAGACTTGGAATGACACACACACAAAGCTCAGCTTCTGCTGAACCCACTCCTTGGTAAATAACACAGAACTGGAGAAAGAACAAGTACATTTAGGTAACTGCTCAAGGAAACAGAACATCTACACTGAGTAGTTGTTTGTAAGACAGCTACCAAAAGCAGAGGTACAGCTTCATTTTGGCTGAATTTGGTGTCTACCTTAAAGGAAGAGAATTCCTTGGAGATTCATAGCTGTTCTCTAAGGTGACAGAGTGGCATTTCTGGGGGTGTCTGACCCGTGGCTGTACCAGTGGCTTGTCTTCCCATTGCAATCCTGTCAAAAACTCAGGCTAGCTCCTTCTTCCCCTGCAACTCTCTGCTGGGAGAGCTGGATCAGGTTTTTCCCAACACGTGACCATGGCCGTTCGAAGTGGCACCCCATTTCCATTGGTGTCTTCTCCACTAGTGCTGACAGGATTTCAACCTGTAGGATCCCACAGTCCTCATGTGTGTCTGTGCTGGCTGCTCCCTGTCCCAGTATATCCCACTGACTGCCGCTGTGGAGCCCTTTCCATACTGGTTGTTGGCTCGTGCCAAAGTAAAGTAGGGCAGCTAACTTGGAGTCCATCCCTGGTTAGCCTCCAGCAAGGTTACTGGTGTGGTTTTGGCCACTGGAGGGCTCTGGTTTTATTTCATAACTATGAGAGAATGATACTAAAAATTACCACTGTAGTGGGCCAAAAGGAGGGTCTAAAATCCTGCAGAAACCTCATGCCTTATCCTAATACTTGGGCATGAAAATTGAAAATGGGATGTCCAGCTTGCTGCATCACAAATAACCAAGAATCTGGGACACTTGCTTGCAATTATTTGGGTTATTACAATGATTTTCTTAGCCTCCTGAGGGCTGTCTCTGTGCCAGTGCAGCAAGGATGTGCTCACAAAATCTGTTTTTGTCAGAAGAAACTGTGGCACTGGAGAACAGAGGCAGGGGCGTGTGGAGGGAGAAGCAAAGGTGGATCTGCACCGCTTCTGGGAGGTGTTTTAATCAAGAGCTGGTCAGGGGTAGGAAGGAGGGGAAAACTCAGGTTGTGCCTACTTTAATTTGTTAAAATTCTGCCTTTTCCCCTCTTCCTTCCTTATTCAGAAACCAGTGCACCACAGGAAAGATTCAGAGAGGGAGATTTCATTCATTTCCTTGCAGAACACTGCAATGCATTCATTGTGTGTCCTTGAAGGAACCCCTCATTTTGCAGCTGACCCTGAGGTTTAGCATTAGGAAAGCTTTTCTTTTTTAAATACTTTTTTTTTTTTTGCCTTCCTTAGATCTAGTCCTATTTTTAGAGCCTGTCGTTTTCTCAGGGGCTTCACAGTCTATTTTTAAAAAGACTTTGCAGGCTGCCAAACCATTGTTATTTTCTCTAGGGTGATGTCAACACAGTGCCTATAGTAAATGTGCCCGGCATTTACCATAGGTGATGCTTTAGAACTGATAAACATTAATGTTGAAGATGAAAAATGTTTTTGTAAGCAGAGCCCTACTGTGAAGTGTGTTATTTCTACAGAGCATCCTTTTGCTTGCCTGGTGGCTTTCCCCTTTTCTGGAACACTGTTGGTCTGACCGTCAAATTGCTCACTGCTGCATGAACCTGATCTGTACATTATTAGATCATCTAGAGTGACTGTAAATCAGGTTTGGTCCAAGTCTTGCAGCATGTTTAATGTTTTTACAAAGCTTTTTTTCTTGCCTTTTGTATTGGGAATGAATTTAACAGCCCAACTCTGAAAGCAACATAAGGAAGAGTTTAAAGGGCTTAAAATATGAACAGTATCAAATATTGGTAATAATCATCATGGTATCATCAATTTTGGTGGAATTTCTCAAATGAATCCAGCATAATCACAGCTTCTTTTTACCTGTGGGGAAAGAAAAAGAAAAAAAAAAAGAGAAGAAGTCAGGAACAGTTATGTAAAGATGTGGGAGCAGATGTACTGCTGGTGTAAGCTGGCACTGTTCCACTCATGTCAGTCAAAGTAGTTGATGTGGGGGAACATTTGTCTTCAAGGGAAGCAAGATTTATCACTGAGCTGTGGTGGCTCCACAGAAATCACAGAATGGCCTAACTTGGAAGGGACCTCAAGGATCATGTGGTTCCAGCCCTCTGTCATGGGCAGGGACATCTTCCACTATCCCAGGGTGCTCAGAGCCCCATCCAACCTGACCTTGGACACTTCTAGGGATGGGGCAGCCACAACTTCTGTGAGCAGCCTCTGCCAGGGCCTCCCCACACTCACAGAGGATGACGAGCTATCACAGATCAGCTTAATGTAGTACATGCTCTGATCCCCTCACAAACCTGAGGGATGATGTCTGTATTCCATCTTTTCATGGATGCTTAAGCCAATGTCTCTTCCATAATTCCTGCTTCAGACAACACTGCCCAAGAGGACAATTCCTGCCCTTCAACCATGTGGATTTGTTCCTTGGGCTGTACGAGCTCAGCTGTGCCTTTGGGTACTGATTTTACAGACCATGTATACATGTGGAGCACCTCCTCCATCACCTACTTGTGTGAATGTCATGGGAAAACTGAGGAAAAGTCTCTGTGGGAGACACCTCTGTGGGAGGTAGTGAGCCACTGTTCTGCAGAATTACAAAGGCATTTAGAAACTTCAACTGCATTGTTTCAGTAAAGTTTGAGTTCATAAATACTTTTGCACCTTTGAATTCTGAGTGCTGGTCAAGGAAATAATCCACAGGGCACAAGAATGGCTCTTTGTGCTGTTTGTGCTTTGAGTCCATGCCCTGAACCATGAAACACCCAGAAGCTTCACAAGTTAGTGGAATTTATTTCAAATATAAACCTCCAAGGGATTTCTCTTCCATGAGTTTGACCAGCTGAACCCTTGCAAACAACTACCATCCACAGCATCCTGCAGCAAGGAGCCCTACAACTCAGCCCTCCTGAACAGAGAGTCACCTCCTCTTGCACAAACCTGTCCCTTTGTTTGTGCCTCCTCACTCTTACCTTGATTTCAGAGGGTTGCTCAGGGCTCTAAATTTCCCATCATTCAGTTTTGGTTCTCAGAAGGTCCATCTCAAGTTCACCAGGAGACCTTTAAACTTTTGTGAACCTAACCTGAGACTCACATTTGTAACCAAACCAGGGGAATTTTGCCTAGGTTTGCATTTCATTGCAGATGCCTCACACTCTTCTTACATATCATCCCACTGGGCAAAGAACAACCATTTGGAAGACCCCAGGAAAACTGCCTTACTTCAAGTTCTGTTGGCACCAGCCCCCATGCTCGGAGAAGGCACCAGTTCTGCTTCATGCTGCTGGCAGCTGAGCTGGTTGGCTGCCTTTGAAGGTACAACTGCCACAGCAGATGGCTGGGAGGTGAGCAGGGAATTTATTCAGAGCTATGCATAAATGAGTCTGTCTTTCCTTGGAGAGAATGGCAACGGAGAGCACGCTCACATCCCCACCCACATCTGCACGGTGACATCGCAGAGCTCCGTGGTGACCCTGGAGCGGAGGAGCCAGCCTGTCTGTCACACACCAACTCCTCTGTGCTGCTCTAGCCCACAGTCTGTGCCAGCTCAGCAGGGCTGTGGGCTCTGTCTGCACCGCTGAGCAGCGGAGGTGTTTCAGCAATAGCTGAACCCACTCTGCTCATTGGGGAACAGGACTGGTGTGGTGCAGAGCCTCCATCTTAAGGATGTAATCTTTTTTGATACCCTTTGTGCCCAGTCAGCAGCCCCAGGTCACTGTTGTACTTCCACTGCGAACTGGGTATCAGCAGGTTGTAGCACTGCTTTTCCAAAGGAGTGGCTTGTGGGAATCTGCAAATCTGGTGGGAGTTGGAGGGCTGGGGCAGGAGGCATAGGAATAATAAAATCATAGAATGGCTGGGTTAGAAAAACGACCTTAAAGATCATCTGTTTCCAAAAAACCTGCCATGGGCAGGGACATTTTCACTATCCCAGGTTGCTCAGAGCCCCACCAAACCTGGCCTTGGACACTGCCAGAGATGGGGCAGCCAGAGTTCCTCTGGACAACCTGTGCCAGGGCCTCAACACCCTCACAGCAAAGAATTCCTTCCCAATATCCAATCTGAATCTCCTCTCTGTCAGTGTGCAGCTATTGCCCCTTGTCCTGTCACTCCAGACCCTTGTTAAGAGTCTCTCTCCATCTTTCATGCAGGCTCCCTTCAGGCACTGTAAGACTACAATGAGGTCACCCCAAAGCCTTCTCCAGGTGAACAATCCCAATTCCCTCAGCCTCTCCTCCCAGCAGGGCTGCCCCATGGCTCTGCTGCCCTTGGTGTCCCTGCTCTGGGCTGGCTCCAGCAGCTCCATGTCCTTTCTGTGCTGGGCTGCAGGGCTGGGGGCAGTTCTGCAGGTGGGATCTCACCTGAGGGGAGCAGAGGGACAGGATCCCCCCCTCCCTTGCTGCCCATGCTGGGGGCTCAGCCCAGCACAGGGTGGGTTCTGGGTCCCAGAGCGCACAGCCAGGGTAGGGCCAGCTCTTCACTCACCAGCACCCTCAAGTGCTTTCTTGGGGAGAAAAAAATTCCTCTATTTTCCTGGGAAATAACACTCTATTAGACCCTGGTGTTGCAGTGAAGGTGGCTGAACAGAAGGAAAACTGTAAATTCTCAAGAAATTTCCCCTTCAATGCCTGTTTGTAAGGGTTAAACATCTTCACCATGAGCTGAAGCAGATGTGAAGGGCCCTTGGTAAGAGGCTGTGACTGCTTGCAAAGATACCCACAGGTAATGGGATTTAAGCTGCAGTTCCTTGACTTCTCTCTCTGCCCCTAGAGCAGCTGCATTAATTTTTATCTTTAAAGATTCCTGCTATGCAAAAAAGCCCCTACTGATGTTACCACCTCTGAGTCATGCCAGCATATTTTGTGTGCTGCTAGATTTTAAGAGCAAATCTGCTGGAGTTCAATAAGTATAAAGCAGGACTTGATAAGTGACATAGTGGCAGTATCAGGCTATTTAGATAAAGGAAAGGAGGTGTGGTGTGCTGTCAGTAAGTACTTGGCACCTTGCAGTATTGATCCCGGATGAGTTTGGCCCAGGCTGTCTCTCCATCCCTGGATTTTCTGCAGGTGAAGTTCCTTTCCTCAGGCTTGGAGGACATATCAGTGTTATCTGCCTGATGGAGAGGCAGGGTTAGATCACAGAACTGTAGAACCTCCTGAGCTGGAAGGGACTCACAAGGCTCATCGTGTCCAACTCTTCACCCTGCACAGCACAGCCCCAAGAAGGTACACTGTCCTTTACTTCAGATCTATTCTTACCACTTCAGGCATTTGAAGACCTTATCTGTTGAGTGATAAGACTCATGTATCACATCTGTCTTCTCTTCCCTGCAGGCTGCAGTTGCACAACTAATGACCACTGATATGGGATCACTGAAGTGTTGGATCATTTAGCAGGACTGCTGGGAAAAAGGTATGGATGTTTCCTCATGTTTCTGCTGCACTATTGATAGCACACATGGGAGTTGCTGACCACAGCTGCAGGAATTACAGCATCTGCTCTGACATAAGGCCTGGTGGGACAGATTATTCTTGTACACTTTAGGCTGCGTTTGAATGGAGACTTTATGTGCTTTTGCTATGTGGTTGTGCCATATTTGCTTTAGCAACAGAAGTCCTCAAAGGAATTTGCAGTGTCCCTTCACAGGGGTAGACACTTGCTGTGTCCTATTCTTGTGCCTGTGCCACAGTGAGTGTGTAACCAAGATCTGAGGTGTGGGTGGAAACCTGTGAAGCATCCCTGGATCCACCGTGCCCTGGAGTTGTGCTGGACCAGGCAAACATGCCAGTGCCAGGGTGTGGGGTCAGGGCCATCCTTAAGGGATGGCACTGGCATAGCTGTTACTCCCCAACTCCCCAGCTGCTTTATTCTTAAGAAATGATCATCACAGACTCACAGAATGGTCTGGGTTGGAAAGGCATTAAAGTTCACCTTGTTCCACTCCCCTGCTGTGGGCAGGGACACCTCCCACTACCCCAGGTTGCTCAGAGTCCCATCCAGGCTTTCCTTGATCCCAGTGATCAGATCAGTGCTCTGCCTTTTCAGTGCTATCCCAGAAACTCACCTGCTCCCCTGAAATACAGGCGAGTAGCCTTTCATTCAGTCTCTGCCTGGGCTCCTTGTTCAGATTCGTGTGCACACGAGCCCTGCTTGTCAGGCTGTGGTTTCTGGGTTGCTGCTCTGCAGAGCCCTTGCTGCTGTTCCAGGGGAATTGGTTGGGCTTCAAGGGAATGGGTTACCTCTTTGCTTCCAGCTGCTAGAGAGCACAGCAAGAAGCTAAAAATACCTCCCAGCCGACACCTAATGTCACTTCTCCGCACGAGGGGTTTGTGCAGTTGCCACGGGGATCTTAAGCAATCGCACAGGGGAGGGGATAAATCTCTTTATTTTTGTGAATAGAGGGGGAGGTGCCCATGAGAAAAATCCCTCTATGAAAAGGCTGTGCAGCCCCGTGCTTTGATGCCTGGGTTGAAAAAGCTAAATGTCCACGGATTTAGCCCAGCCAATGGCGTGTGAGTGCTATTTTTGGAAAGCACAGTGCAGAATTATGGCACATGTATCACATGTGAATTGGGAAAGTGCAAGCTATTTTTGGAGCCTGTTTGCATATGTGCTGAGTCAAGGTTTGCACACGGAGCAAGGCTGCACCTAGCATCTCTTAAATCTGCTTTAGCAAGGTTATTAGCTTTCAAGCTCTGGGTCCCTCAAAATCCTTTCTCCCTCTGATTTTATTAGCATCTCAGCATTTCAGGGAGAATAATTAAAAAAGCCAAAAAATTAAGTGCAAAGGGGGAAGCACAAGGAAAGGGGAAGCAATTTAGAGTTGAAGGGGGATGGATTTTAAAAAGGTTATTACCTAGGTAAGCATAGAAAGGCTAGAACAGCATAAAAAATATATGGAAAGGCAGGAGGGGCTCATAAAAAAGGTGGGAAATTTACACCTTGTTCTATCATTGCTGAAAGAAGCCTATTTACAGGGAGCAACCCCTAGAGAAAACAGAAATTAGGAAAAGAAATTGGAGCAGCATCACATGAATTACAGCCAGCCCTGGATTTGGGGGCATGGAAGAAAAGCCCCTAGGTTGCATGGCAAAGGGATGCCAGCTGAGGATAACAAGACTGACTGGCTGGGGGTGGTCTCAGTGGGTGGACTCTGTTCCCAGAGGACACAACCTTTTGCAGGCTGCCTTCCAGAGCAGTGGTGGCTGTCCTCACAGATGATGGATACTCAAATAGGGTTCCTTATATGGCCAGAGGTGTTGTCTTAGCAGGGGATCTTTCTTCATCTCCTGTTCCCAGGAGGCAAAGGCCTCAAAGATAGGAGACAATTAGACTGCTGTGGTCATTAGGGTAGATTTGAGGTTGAACAAAGCCAAGTGCTGGGTCCTACACTTCAGTCCCAAAAACTCCCCGCAGTGCCACAGGCTGGGACAGAATGGCTGGAAAGGGAAAGGACCTGGGGGTGCTGGGGACAGTGGCTGAATGTGAACTAACATGTGGGCAAGAAGGCCAATGGCACCTGGGCTGGGTCAGCAATGGTGTGGCAGCAGGACCAGGGCAGTGACTGTCCTCCTATGCTTGGCAGCGGTGAGGCCAAACCTCGAATCCTGTGTCCAGTTCTGGGCTCCTCACTGCAGGATGGATATTGAGGGGTTGGAACATGTCCAGAGAAGGGAACAGAGCTGGGGAAGGGTCTGGAGCAGCAGGAGTGGCTGAGAGATCTGGGAAAGGAGCTCAGCCTGGAGAAAAGGAGGCTCAGGGGAACCTTCTGGCATTGCACAACTCCTGACAGGAGAGGACAGCCGGGGTGGGGTCAGACTCTGTTCCCAGGGAACAAGTGACAGAAGAAGGAGAAATGGTCTCAAGCTGTGCCAGGGGAGGTTCAGTTGGACATTAGGAGGAATTTCTTCACTGAAAGGGTGATTAAACATTGGAATGGGCTGTCCCTAATGGGAAGTGTTTAGGGAAACACTGGATGTGGTACTTGGTACCATGGTTGACATAGTGACATTCAGTCACAGGTTGGATTTGATGATCTCACAAGTCTTTTCCAACCTGAATGATTCTGTGGTTCTGGGATTCAGGTGTTCTCCTGTGCCACTGTTCGCCTTCTGCTGGCGGGAAGCACCAACCCAAATCTGCGGAGTGGGTGGGAGTGGGGCAGATGGGGCGGCTCTGTCCATTCAGGGGCGGCACTGGAGAATCTTCTTGGTCTTATGTGCACAGAAATGGGTTTGCAGATGTGGAGAACATAATGTTGGCACAGCAGCAGGCCCACCAACTAAACAGAGAGCAGGAACCTGCCTGGAAGCTCTGGGAGAATGAGAAAGTGTTTTTAAACTACACGAGATGAGAAGCAGATCAAGAGCAACCTGAGCACTGGCTTGTTGCTTGTTGGAGGTCCAGATGTGGTCCAGAGCAGAACTATTCTGTATTGTTCCCACCAAGAGCAGTCCTGCAGAGTTTGCAGGGAAGTTTTAAAGCTCTTAAAGTCCTGGTGATGTTGGCTGTAGAGATTGAGCCCAGGTGGAAGAGGAGCACAGACTATGGAGGAGAAGGAAGCAGCAGTACCTGGACACAGATAAACATCCCTGTTTTGCTGATAATACCATGTCAGGCAGCAGGACACAGCGAAGAGGTGGGGGTCATGCTGATCTCTCTAGGGGGACGCTATTGACTCTATTATTTCATAGACGCATATATCAACATCAGACCTGACACACAACTATAAAGAGGGTAAGACACAGCATGAACACCCCTTGCACACTGCTCCCTATGTTTGCCTTCCTGGAGTCTTTAATCCTGATGGAACTAGACCTACATGGTCCTTTCTGGGCCCTTATCTGCCTAGGTACACGTAGTTAAGAAGAGTTTGTTAAAGTGGTACCTATTGTGTTTTTCCTCTTTCAGTCAGAGAAAATAAAAATTGAAATCCATTCAATCAAAGAAAAAAAAATTGGTTTGAAATACACATGGGGTCTCAAGCCCTTGTCTTGAAGGTGAGCCTGAAAATGGGTTAAAACAAGAATAAAAAATGCAAATGTTGATGTAATTTCCCAGTTTGGAAAGCAGACCCAAGCCAAACAAATGCCAACATAACAGTGTCCACAAAACAAATCAAATCAGAATTCCCCTCCATTTTCCAGTATGCTAACAAAAGCTTGAACACGGATCCAAAATTTAAGGAAAAGCAGAGTAAAGTTGTGTAGGACCACACTTTTAAGCAGCTCTGTTAGAAAAACTTTTTTCTTTCTTGCTTTGACACCATTTTATTCTTCATATAAGCAAAGAATAGAAAGCAGTGCTTTCCCAGATCACAGTTTGGAGTCGTTTCCAATTAAAACCACTTAGGTTCCTCACCTTCCTTTCTGCAACTGTAGATCCTCATCCTGAGAGCTTGAGCTTGAAACATGACTTGGACCAACTGGAAATCTGAGCACTCATTTCATTCAATACTCAGCTCGTGTTCTGGAACTTTGATGAACCCAACCTGAGATTCATGCTTGTAATCAAACCTAAGCAGAAAACAGTTTTGCTTGGGTTTTAGTTTCAAGTAAGAAGGTGCCCACCTTTCTACCTGTCTTCACCTTCACGAGGCAGTGGGATATCTGGCTATCTCCTTGCATATCATCATTAGCTTCTCAGGATATACGATCAGCCTCCTTGTCCCGGAATTTGTAACCCACCCATTTGTGCTTTGTTGTCATAAAATCAGCTTAGGCCAGGTTAGTGTTCCCTGCAGCTGATATGGCCACAGAATATTCTGAGTTGGAAAGGATGCACAAGGATCATCCAGCCCAACTCCTGGCCCTGCACAGGACACCCCAACAATCCCACCCTGTGCCAGAGAGGATTGCTCCAACACTCCTGGAGCTCTGGCAGCCTCGGGGCTGTGCCCGTTCCCTGGGGAGCCTGGGCAGTGCCCACCACCCTCTGGGGGAAGAACCTTTTCCTGATATCCCCCCTAACGCTCCCTGATACAGCTCCAGCCATTCCCTGGGTCCTGTCCCTGTCACAGAGAGCAGAGATCAGTGCCTGCCCGTCCTCTTCCCCTCGTGAGGAAGCTGCAGAACTGCTGGGAGCTCTGACCTCAGTCTCCCTTTCTCCAGCTGAACAGATCAAGTACCCTCAGCCACTCGTTGTGTGGCTTCACCTCCAGGCCCTTCACCATCTTCATATCCCTTCTTTGGACATTCTGTAACATGTTTAAATCTTTCTTATGTTGTGTCACCCAAAACTGCCCCCGCACTTGAGGTGTGGCTGCCCCAGCCCAGAGCAGAACAATCCCTCTCTGGCCCAGCTGGCCATGCTCAGCCTGGTGCCCCCAGGACAGGGATGTCCCTCCTGGCTCCAGGGCACTGCTGGTTCATGTCCAACTGGCCAGTGACCAGGACCCCCAGTCCCTTTCCATGGCACTGCTCCCCAATATCTCATTCCGTACAGTCTGTCTGTACATCCAGGCTGGCTCTGCTCGGGGAATGACTCTCTGCCCAGATGGCAGCAAGCCTGACAAGGTCTCTCTTCAGAGCTGTGTACAAATGAGGCCATCATGGATGGATTAGAGTCAACAGCACCATAATTCCAAACCCACGCAGCCACCTCTGCACACCAGCATTCCAGCACTGTGTGGAAAACAGGATGCCTGCCTGGCCCACACAAGTCTGCTGTGCCAACAGCCCTCACCAGCTGTAAACAACATCAGAGAAAATACATCAGCAGCTTAATTCACACAGCATTTCTTCTTTGTGGCAGCAGAGTGGCCATTTTCCACTGGAGAAACTGAGCTACAGCAAATAAAAATGCTTTGCAGAGGTCAGTCCTACACCCAGGAACAGTGACTGCACTGTTGTACAGAAGTGATGATCTTGTTATTTTGGTGTATTCTATATTGCTTTGCAAAAATCATGTGAAAAAAATCGTTGTGTTTGCATCCTCTCTGCTCTCAGATTGTCTTAACTGTCTGATGCCTTGTGTCTGAAGAAATATGCCACAATCACAGGAGATTATATAGTGCTCGCAAGTGGGTGGTTATCAATAAATTGTTATTTAAAACCCTAGTTATGTTACCCTGCATAGATCAGATGAATAAATTGCACAGCCTACTCTATTCTGTTTCTGGGTATCTGAATGTCTCAGACTCTCAGTGGTCTGGGAAAAACAGTTTCGTTGATACCTTTAAAATTGACTTCCTTTGGATATTTTGAATAACTGACTTTGAATATTCTATTTCTTTCAACTGTCTGACCACTAGACTTTTTTTAAAATAATAGGTTACTAGATTCACAAGGTTTAAAACTGTAGCTTGCCTAATAACTCTGCTAAGCAGTGTGGCTCTTGGAATAGGATTTTTGGTTTCAAAACAAGCACCACTCTTACTTGTGTCAGTGTCAGTGGTAAATGCATCCCTCTGGGCCCCTCTCTCTTGAAAGGACAGAACAAAGCCCTCTGGTCCTTGACACAACCAACTCTTCTAGAGCAAAAAGGTTTGAAATAAATAAGCAGTGAGCTTCCTAGGGTATCCCAGATTTATCACCAGGGAATTACAAGCATGGAGCGTGGCACTTTCCTGCAGCAAAAGCTAAAAGCCAGAGCAGGGACATCCTTGCCAGCCTCAGATGGCATCAGATGTCCATGATTAAGCAACTGCTCTGAGCCATGGAGATCCTGCTGATGGCTAGTGGAGCCAAGAGAGAGCTCCTGCTTGGTCTAAAGCAGCATTGGCTGGTGATCAGCTGTGTCACTGGGCTCCAGGAGCCAGCACTGCCTGGATTTCCTGCATCTGCAGACCCAACTCAGACAACCAGCCTGCAATATAGATACTGCCACAGGCCTGGTTGGCAGCTTGAGCTCAGCCTCCCCCCAGCTGAGATGGAGAATGGGATTGGGTAAATATGAACATGCCTGTGTTTTCATTGGTAAGAGATGGAAGAATGGATAGAAAGAAGAACAAGCTACGTAGACAGTCTGAGGAAGATGTTTTGGAACATCATTGATAGGCATTCCATGGAGATTAAAAATACTCACTGGGACTTTGGTCAGATGTGCACCTGGAATTTCACATATGTAAGAAAGCCAGCTATAGCAGATCCCTTCCAAGACTAGGGCTAAAACAGACTCTGCATTATGAATTTCTCTTGGCTGAATATGTGAATAATACATCAACAATAACTAAGCTTTTGGGAAGAGGCACAACTTTGTGATGCTGCTCTTAATATTTCGAGTGGAAGTAGCCCCACTGAAACTGCTGAAAAACCAGCACCATTTGAACCTGGCCCATAACATGTGCCTTTGGGGGACAGAAATGGTGACCATTTCCACTGTGTGGCACCTGTGCCATAAAACACCTCCATGGTTAAGGGCAGCAGAGCTGTCGTTTTTTGGGCATGGATCCAGCAAGGGGTGCTTGAAGCATATCAGGAGCATTGCTGACTTCATTAAGACTCTGTGCATGTTTAAACAGCTGCTTGAGAGCCCTGGTGGATGAAGCTTTACATTCCGAATAAAGAGTCCTGAAGGTCAAGGTTTGCCTCTGAAAGTAACTTTATTTGGTTTAAGCCATCCATCATGTTGAAATAATGCTGTTGTTGGGTAGGAGACACGAGTATTTTTATGGCCGTGTGTAATATTTTCCACTGTCATCAAAGTGCCTTTCTGAGTGATAAATGTGTAGATTTCCTGCTTGCCTGGGTCTGAAGGAGCAGAGGAGGCTGGTGGGATGTGGTGCCTTTTCCCTGTTTGTACAAGCACTGCTGGTGGAATGGGGGAAGTGGCGGGGCTGTAAATTGGCTGTGCTTAGCCTGCAGATGCCCTTTGGCAGGAGGAACATCAGCAGGCTGAGGCAGAACAGGAACTTCTTGTTTACACAGCTCACCATCTGCATGGAATTGGCTCCATCTTCCCATCGGTGTGTGGAAATGGGAATGCTGCACCTGCTTAACTCATTGTAGTCTTCAGAGAAACCAAAGTCTTCTCACTATTCTGACATCACCTTTCTCTTGCCTGGAAGAGCTGCAGTAATCTGGACCTGCATGACGCCGTGGTAAGCACTTAGTGCTAGAAAGATCAAGGAATTCAGGCTGTAAATGGAAGTGGAGGACTCATGCTATGTTGTAACCTGCTGAAGATTTGCTGGGAAAAATTTAATAGAATCATAGAATATCCAGGTATTATTCTACACTCCACATCTAGATGAAACCTTTTCCTTTTTTCCCCCCTTACACCTGCATTTCAACAGCACCACAGCTCCAGTGTTCCCCATTCCCTGAAATGCGATAAAGATATTTTCTTAAGCAGTTTCTACCCTGTCTGCTCCTCTCTGACAAATTAAGGTGTGTTTTCCAATGTAAAACAAGCAGTTCTTATTCTTTGTGCTGGTGAGCCGGTTTACGTCAGGATTGCTCCCAGAGAGGATTGCCAAAGTCTTCAGGAGCATGGCCCCACTTTCGGTTTCTGGAGGCTAACATCTCCTTTTAGAAGCAGTGATTTTATGTCTCTTCCCCTTAGCTTGACAGTTTGTTGGAGAAAGCAAGGCCCTAGCTCCAAGGAGTGCCTCTGTCAGCACCCAGCGTGCCAGTTGTCTATTTGCAACCAGCTCTCACAAAGCAATGGCTGATTCTTTCTTGTGAGACTTCTGCTGCTACACAGGTCTGAGGAGCTCATGTGGATGATTCCCAAGCCCGCATTTACCACTACAAAGACCATCAGCAGGAGTAATGTGCAGATTCTCTGAGTGAGGGAGGGGATTCTGCCCCTCTGCTCTGCTGAGCCCCACCTGCAGAGCTGCCCCAGCCCTGGGGCCAGCACAGCAAGGACATGGAGCTGCTGGAGCCAGCCCAGAGCAAGGACATGGAGCTGCTGGAGCCAGCCCAGAGCAGGGACACCAAGGGCATCAGAGCCATGGAGCAGCTCTGCTGGGAGGAGAGGCTGAGAGATTTGGGATTGTTCATCTGGGGAAGAGAAGGCTTTGGGGTGACCTCACTGTGGCCTTGCAGTGCCTGAAGGGAGCCTGCAGGAAAGATGGAGAGAGACTCTGGACAAGGGCCTGGAGTGACAGGACAAGGGGGAATGGCTGCACACTGACAGAGAGGAGGTTTGGATTGGATATTGGGAAAAAATACTTTCCTGTGAGGGTGGAGAGGCCCTGGCACAGTTGCCCAGAGCAGCTGTGGCTTCCCGATCCCTGGAAGTGTTCCAGGCCAGGTTTGGTGGGGCTCTGAGCATCCTGGCATTATGGAAGATGTCACTGCCCCTGGCAGGGGAGCTGGAACTGAAAGATCTTTAAGGTCCCTTCCAACCCAAATTGGGAACTGGGAAACCCCCAATTTGTTCCTTCCAACAACAATTCTGCGGTGCAGGTGGTATTCCTGTTCATGCCTTCTCCAAACCCTTTAGCTCTCCTCAGCTCAGCATCAGCCCGAGCTGTTTATGTAGTAAAGTACCTTCTTGGAGTTATGAGAAAATCTTTTTCCCTTGTTTTCTACTCCAGCTGCAAGTCTGATAAACTTTCTTATGGCAACAGTTTTTCTACCACTTTTTGGTGTATATATAGACCTTGATGCTCTGAGCTTTCTCTCAGGTAATTTAATGTTCTAATTCTCCCTGAGCACTAACACTCAGACAGAAATACCCTGAAGAACAGGAGGCAAATCAAAATGTATCTTGCTTGCATTGGGCCCAAGGGCTCCCAGTGTTCAAGTTGTTTAAAACACGTTTTTGTAGACTTTGGGTTTTGCTTAGTGGCAGGGGGTGTGTATTGTATTTTCTTGCATGTTCCTGTTTTAAGAAAGACATGATTTTGAGCCATGAAAATTTTCAGTGGAAAACTTGGTTTAAAATCCCAATTGTGCCCACATGTTTAACTGCCTCACTCTCAGTGGCTGGAAACGAATCGAAGGAACAGTAGAATTTGGTTCACCCTATGGATATGCCATTTTACCCACCAAATCTCAGCAGATAGCCGAACATGACCCCATGTAATTCTCCATTCAGTTTCGCAGGGACTATAAGTGGAATATGAAGAATGAGTTTGACCCACTGATGAAGAAAAAATGTATCACTTTGAAGGGAGTGAAAAGGATATTTTGCAATATACCTGTGAAAACCCATGGGAAGCCTGGATAAGTCCTGTGAAAAGTGGGAGCAGGTCACTAATTCCTCATGCAGCTAGGCAAGCCAGCACAACCTTTGTACACTTTTCATCAGCTTAAAAAAAAAAACCTGCTTGAGGTTTCTTTCACTCGGCAGAGTTTTTTTACTCATAGTGGGAGTTTGTTTACTGTTACACATTTGTAGAAGGTGTGAAAGAGCTTTTGTGGAAGAGATGCTGGTAGTGAGGTAATTCCAGGCAGAGTGGGGAACGTGACAGTCCTGCTGTGCCTGCTGTCAGCCTTGTGCTTCCCACACCTCCATCAAAGGCCTCCTGTCCCTAATCCTCCTGCTCCCACCCCTGACACTCAGTCCTGACCATCTCCCAGTTTTCCAGGCAGAATGAGAAATAGGAAGCACAGCCTGGAATTCCTGAAGCCCATCCCCTGTGCTCATCATTCTTTCCTTCCCAGCCTGAGAAAAAGGGTAGTTCCCACACCCCTACTCTTGTCACAGCCTCCACAGGCAGAGATATGGGGTTCATTTTACTTTGGTGGGTGCCATCTTACTGTCTGCCACATCTTACAGTGGAATTTGAAGGATGTGGGGGCTCATATGAGTGATAATGTTCCCTATAATGCTGGAGAGCAGCAAGCAGTGGGCCCTGCTTGGCTGAGGGGATATCTGGCTTCAGGGGACTGAGCACATTCTGCTGTTGTGGTCTGAGAGTCTGATCCTATCTGCTTACAGTGGGAAGGCAGCCTGTGTGTGCTATTTACTTCCCCTTCATGGTCTGGCAGACCAGAAAACCTTTGGAAGGGCACCAAGAGTGTGTGTGTGTGTGTGTGTGTGTATTAGATGACCAGCCCCCATCTGTGGAACTAAATATTCCACAGGCAGCACCTGAAGGTCTTGCGTGAAAGGCAAGAGACAAGGGCCTTTGCAGCAGGTTCTAAGGCTAACTGGGAGCTAGGATGGGAACCAAAGTAAAGCTCTTGTCCCTTTTTCCCCTGAATTCTTCCCTGCTTCTGGCTAGCCATGCCTGTGCTTCACCAGTCTTGCCAGCTCTGAGCTGATGGATGCAGGGTTAGGAAAATATTCCTTTGCGTCCACAGTAATGAATGAATGTCAGTTCTTTATCCATTTTATGACCACCAACTAACCTGTAACTCAGAGCTGCTGTCAGCTCAATCCAAACAGCTTCTGGTTCTGCAGGTCCATCCCTTACCACCCTGAACTAATATCCTCCTGTTGGAATCTCAGATTTTGGCCTTGGTCAGTGAAACTCAGTAACTCTAGATCACTTTCCTGTTTGGTCACCTGAGCTTGCATGGAGATGGTGTTGCTGATTGCCTAATATTCCACAGAAATTTAGTACTACCCTTATTCCATCCCCATAGTAATAAATTAGCTCCTCTTCTGCTTGGCTGAGAATCATTTTACCCTAATCATATTACATATTCCATATTCTGCCCAAATCCAGAAACTTTCCTCAGAAAAAAATGCACAGCTTTCATTCCTAGTTTGCATTAGGGATAATGCCATGGAGTGAGGGAAGTACCAGTGGTTGAATTAATGGCTTTGTTTGGACAGGCATCATCCTGAAAGAAGGTGTACACAGGACCTTGCGGAGGAAATGAATCCATGAAGGTCTCAGATGCCAGATGTGGAGACCAAAGCAGGCTTCTGGACAAAGTATGAGGTACAAACCTTGTTCTGTCAAAAAATGAGACACCCTTTCTTTATCCTACTGAGAATCCACTGCCAGAAATTTAATGAATATGCTCTTCCAACTGAGGATGCCCCATGGATTTATTTTTTCTCAGCAAGAAAATTCTTATTCTCAGTCTTCTTATTCTCAGTCACATGGTCAAATGAATGTGTATGTCTTTTTCTGCTTCACACTCAACTCTGCTTTCTAAACTTTGCTTTGCGAAGGAGTTGTTTTTGCATGTTTTACTCTCCTGTCCTGTGTCTGTTTGCTGCATAGTAGCCTTTCTTTGACTCTAATGTGTTTTAAGTAAGTCTTTGATACGCCAAAATAGCAGCTGTCAAGGGATTCATGTTTTTCCTTCTGCAGCATGAACCAAAAGTCAGAGAAGCAGCCCAAAGGAGAATCTTTGTGTTTAGTACAGAGGCAAAAAAACCTCAACAAACAAATAGAGAAATAAGTGGCAGCACAAGAATTTCGGCCAACTTTCACTGTTCTCTAGGGTGGTTACAAATCAACTGGAAAAATACAGCCAAGCATTGTCATCCCTGTTGGTGACAGATATGCTGAGCACAGGTCATTTACAAATCTTCCTTTGTTTGTACTACTTAGAGGCATTTGCTGAATTGATTTTAATTTCTTCTTATTTTTTTCTCTTGAAATACCTCCTGGCAGTAATTCACAAATAGCTTTAGATCCAGACAGCAGTACAAGAAGGTAATTTATCACTTTTTTAAACTAACACCAAGCATGGACTGATGGCATTGAGGACAGCATGGAGAAGTAGTGGCTTTCATTAGGCCAGCTGATAAAATTGGAAAACACAGGCAAGCTTTCTGTCACAGTCCCCGTATCACACTGAGTGCTCAGTTTATTTTCGTGTTACTCCCATGTAATACCACTGCAAATCTACAGAAATCAATGGAGTTACATTAGCATAAAATTAGGGAGCCCCAGCAGTAAATCAAGCCATGAGTTGTTGATGAGCTCTGAAGCAGAGCTTTATTTCCTGCAAAGGTCAGGGTGATGGATTGTGCAACAAATTTTACCTCCTCTGCTACATGTTTATTGCTAAATGGCCTTTCAAAAAGCAGCAAAATAGGACATATCCAACCCTTCCCCACATGTGAGAGGTTTTCTGAATGTGAGCTCCAAGGTAGTTCTGAAGGCTGGGGGAGCTTGTACAATCTGTTTGCTCTGAGGAGAATTTTATGGTTTGGAGGTATTTTGCTGGTGGAAGCTTTGAAGAAAAACAGTGTTTGCTGAAGTCAGGCAGCCAGAGACACCTGTATTTGAGGGGAGGAGCAGCGAAGTTAGATCTGACAAGCTTAAATTCCACACTGAGGACTACAGCAGCCCAGCAAAAACTGCTTGGGATGACTGTGGGAACATAAGCAAGGATGAAATATTTGGGATTTCACATCATGAGATACAATAAAGGAAGGAATTCTCTGACCTGCTGTAAGCAGCAAGCATAAAAAGAGGGTGACAAACTGCAGGAGAGTAGAGGATTGGGAAGGAAGTCCAGAGATACCCTGAAATACAAAAGTTCACCCCACCTACCACACAATGCCGGCTCCTTCCCTTGCCTGCGGACTTCTTGTGGGACACTGAGCCTGAGCTCCTGGACTCCATGAGCCGTGCCTGTAGGTGATAAACTCACTTCTCTGGTGAGGCCTGAGAACATATATTCAGAGTGGGTATTTTATTTTTACAACCTCCTTTCCCAATCCTTAAGGACATCATAAGGCACAGCTTGGGAGTGCTAGTCTGCAGAAATTGCTCCTGCAAGCCTGACCTCAAGCCTTATGACTGTCCAAACCAAAAACACAAACCATTAATTTTTAAAAATTATTATTATTTTTTCCTCAGCCACAGAATTACTCAGGAGCCCAGACCAGTAGGCCCTGGAATTCAGGCCAAAAATACAGCAAACTATTCAGACTGCTTCCCTGACAGGTCACAGGGAGGACAGAAATATTTTAATTTGCTTTTTAAAAATTTTTGCAGCATAAAAGAACATTAACACTGAAAAAGCAGAGGTCTGAAAAGTTGAAACATGCCAGAACGGGAGGAATTTGTGCTACTGAGAGATTTTAAAAGTTTTGCAGCAGGACAGGAGCAAGATCTGAAGGTTTCCCCTGAACTACCCAAGCAAGTGAGCCACCCATGGCTGGGACAGTCACCGGGAATGTGGGAGACCTGGGGCTGAGATCTTGCTCTGCCTTCTCCAGCATTCCCTGTACGTGCCCCAACTCCAAAGGCATTACTGTCTCTCACTCCTTCCTACTGCAGCTGCTCCACTTTCCATAAATAATTAAATATTCATAGAGGCAGGGACCTGAACCTCAGTTTCCCACATCCTGTGTGAACGCCTGAACAACAGCACTGTCAAATCAATCTCTTGCAAAACGCTCTCCTCTCTCAGCAAGTGTTTAAGTATTTATGCAGGTTAGATACGCTCTAGCAGGGAAAACTGTGAAAGACCTGCCCTGGGGTAGAAGGATCCCTTTGGATGTGGCTTTGCTTGAGTACAGGAGAGACAGGAGACTCAGGATGAAGTTCTCTGCCTAATCCAGGTGTTGAGAAATAAACCCACTTTTTATACACAAGGAAAATAGTCTCTTTCACACTGCTTTTTATCAGGGTTTTCCTCCTGGACACAGGAATCTGTCTCCCCAGGGTTTTCATTGAATGAAAACATTGCCATGACAGGTTTCTTTTGTCATAGCTACATTTTGTAGCAGAAATTTTGCTGAAAACTCCTTCACAAACAACACAAGCTTTTTTGCTTCTAGCTTGTTGCATCCTGGCACTCTGGCTGAACGAACAGCAAGCAGCACACACAGACCAACCATCTTTTGCACAAGCCTTTTGCAGGGAACAGAAATTCCCTCTTTCTTGGGGAAGGCACAGGGAGAGGATCCCAGTTTTTATCTGCTGGATTTCACATCTGTACTGGGAAGACCAGGACTTAAGAGTTAAAACTGTGTTTGCAGACAGAGTGACCAAACACAGACTGGGCGTATCCTGAGAAGTCAGCTCAGTCCTATCAGGGGCTGGGTTAAGTTTCCAGCTTTGCCTGTAATAACCTCATTTGCAAAGCTGGATGCTGCCTCCCTGACCCCTTCATAGAGTCATGGGATGGTTTAGGTTGGAAAGGACCTTAAAGATCATCCTGTTCCAACCCCCTGCCATGCGCAGGGATGCCTTCTACTAGATCGGGTTGCTCAGAGCCCCATCCAGCCTGACCTTGGACAGAAGAATTTCTTCCTAATATCCACTCTAAACCTTCTCTCTGTCAGTGTGAGGCCATTCCCCCACAGCTCTGCCATCACCATAGGGATTGTAAATTGACTGGAAGCAAGAGAGGGAAGTGAGGAAATGAAAAGGAGATAATAGTGAGAGATGATATTAGTGAAAGACACATTAGTAACATCGAGGGATGACAGAAAACAGGAACCCTTTAGCAAAGAGAGTTAAACTTTCATAGCTTGTCCTTCAGAAGACACCGAAAGTTAAATCCACGTTTTGCAACAGCAGAGGACATGTTCCAATCTTTTGGATCTCAGATGGATCCACATCTGGACGCCTTACTGCAAATCGAGGAGACTCTGTTGGCACCAAGCAGACACTGCAATAAAAATGCAGAATTACCCTTGTAATGGCAAAGCTTGAACGTGCTTCTCTGAGGGCATGGATGCCCTGTACCCCAGGCTGGAGTCACAAGTCTTTGTAGGAACAAAACAGAGCTCAGACCCTGAGGAACCAGACATGCTCTTTGAGAGAACTCAGCTCATATAGTATTGCCTTGGGTTTCCTGCTTGGAGGTTCAAAACCTTCATGGGGATGCTTTGCACAACCTGATGTTTGACATGGCTGGAGATGGAAGTGGGGGCACCTGTTGGATACCAGGTCAGGATATTGGTGTGGGAAAGCTCAAAGGTCATGGCAAAAGGGGATACAAGGCATACTGGGGGTAACCCTGAGAAGGAGGAAGGAAGGGATGCTGAGGGTGCCAGCCAAGCTGATGGCAACAGAAAGGGGAAGCCAGGAGACAGTGAAAGAGGGTCTGCAGTGGGGTGGGGTATGGAGGAAGGTGAATTTGGGTAAATAAAAACACTGGGAAGGGGAAAGGAAGAGCTGAGGTAGAGAACAGATTGAGAGAGAAGGGAGCAGACAAGAGAGAGAGTGTGCAGAGCAGACCTTTGTATGGTTAAATGAAGAACCTGGGACATAGAGAAAGAGCCCAGAGAGAAATCCAGGATGTGGAAAGGAAAAACGGCAATGCTGAAGCATGTGGGGCAGGGGGGTGGCAGAGGATGGGTGGATGCTACTGTGCCAGTCACAGTACTTTTATTTCCATGAGAATGAAAAAAGCCAAGAAACAGAAGTTTTATCAGTTCTCTTCAGTAGGTAAATGCCTTTGAAACCTCCTGCTAAGGTGCTTGGTGTATTCACCACCCAGGCATTGGTGCTAGGAGATGGGTACCTTCAGCCTGCCTTGCTCCCAGGGAGAGGGTGCTCTGGGCTGGGGACAGAAGGGGTGATTCAGTACAAATAAATTAGATCTCTGCTTCAATTTAACCACTGGAGGGTTTTCTCCCCTTATGGGGAAAACAGCATCCTAATAGAACACACAGGTACAAATCCCCCCTTCCTTGCTGTAACCCATACTCACTGAGTTATCTGTTATAGCTGCTTGCTGATGGTAGTTAGTCCTTTTATAGTCATTATCTGCCCCGGCTAAACAAGACATGGAAACCAGAGACAAGAATAAAAGACTTCCTGACCCAGTCCAAATGTAAAACCACTGCCCGTGGTCTCATTCCCATTGACGCCAGTGGTAACTTTCTTGCTGATATTAGTGGGACAGACTCCAGGCTTTCTAAAAGTAACCTCCAGAAACAGCATCTTCAGAGAACATTTTTCTCCTCCCCGTGCCCCCCCAACAAATCTGTTGTTGTTCTTCAAGGACAAATACACAAAGTCATCAGAAAAAAAAAGCTTCAAAAGTTCAGTCTCCAGAAGGGTGGGTAAAGTGTATTTCCTGTCAGGCTCAGGCTACACGTTACCTTTAGAAAAAGCTGCAGGAGTAGGTACAGCTCTCCCAGGACCCAAAGATTGTTTGTTTATAAAATTTGTTTTAACTCTCCTTCAAAGGTGCCTTTGAGCACCTGCTCTGAAATTCTCCTGCAGCTGGGACAAACCTGGAACCTCAGCAGGAAGAAGGCACCTGGTAGAGTGTTGCCTACACCATGCAACCCTATGGCTTCAGGTGAGAGGACCTCTTGGCAGGGGGTTCAAAGCCTCTCTTCAAACAGGCTGCAAGTGGTTGAGAGGGCAGCACTTCATTAACCCAACACTGCAGCTTTCTGTGCTTTTTATTCTTTTATGCTGCTAATAATCTGCTAAGATTTTCAAATTTCACCTGGAGGTTTTAATGCTGTCAGGATCTACACCCACTTTTGCCAAAAGAAGAATTCGTTATAGCTTTTTGTGTTGAACTTGCATCCTCAGAAATCAGCACAGTAACTCCCCTTTCCCTTGGGAATACTCTGCCCTTCAAAACCCAGTTTCTCTGTGAACAGCATGGCTGGACTGGTCTAAGGTTGGACTTGATGATCTTAGAAGTCTTTTCCAACCTAACTGATTCTGTGATTCTGTGGTTTATAGTATTTTCTGTGTTTTCAATTTCTAATAATCCTGTTTGATGGTAGAAATTGTGGATCTTTTGGCATTCAGAGCTGCTGCAGGGCAGACGGGCACCTTTTATTCATACGGAAAACTTGACTTGTGCTCCCTCGTCATCCATGGCTTTTCAGTTGAGTTTTTTTGGGGACATATAAACACACCTCTGGAGAATCAAGGCATTCAGGGCTGAAATGAGTAGAAGGGAAGCATTTCCACATGGCAGGGTGGTTACAGCAAGGGCAGGGTGGTGGCAGATATACCAAGTCACATTAGATCTTAATTCTTTATATTCTACACTGCACTGGGAGGAATAGTGCAGGAGAAAGGGGATTCATCATCCCTATCCCCTGTGACCCCACTGCAAACCTACCCCTGCGTGCAAAAGTTGGATCTTTTCATGAAGCACTGCAGGAAAACAGAATATGATGGAACAAGATTCCTGGTGCATGGGACAGAGCTACCCTCAGGCAGTGTTAACTTGTCTTACTGATATTTAAATGGCCTAAATCAAAATGACAGAGATGTTAGTGGCATGATGTGAAGAATTGTTCTGTAGGAATGAGTTGTTCTTTAGAACAATTTATATTCAGTACAGAGAATTAAGCATAAGTGGGTTTAACATGAGGCTCACATGTCATCATTTTCCAGCTCTTGTTATCTGTGGTGTGACTAATGCAGGATTACTCTTCATCTGTGCTCATGACTAACTTATCCCTGTCCTGTATCCTGCTGCAGAGCCTTGCTCCAAATTGCCACTTAGGATCTTAATGGCTGCTCCATCTCCCACAGAAACCCAGGGCACAAGAGTGATTCCAGCCTCTCTCCGCTCATCCTGGGACAGCGTTTGGGCATTTCCCACAGAGGGAGAGGACACAGATTCCCTTACTGGGAAAACCAGCTCAGGGGGAGCACTGCCTGCTGGCCTGCTCTTCTCTACCCTTCTCTACCCTGTGGCTGAAAAGTATTAACAACATTTATTCCAACACACAAATTTTGCAAGAAGCCTGAATAAATTCCTGGGGAAAACTGGGGGAAAAATTAGAAGCATTTCTTCTGAGAACCAGATTTAGATTTGAAGCTGTGGATTTTTGCTTATCATGCAATTTTTTAACCTTAACCATTTGAGCAGGTATTACATAAATTAATTGAATAGCTCCACTTAAAATCAGGTATGTTCTAAATCATCTTGGTTATCAGAATCCTGAGTCAGTCACTAATAAACATTAGCCAAATCCACCCAATTGCAGAACATTGTTCCACAGAACAATTTGTTAACGCTATTACATTTAGTGCAAAGGTCTCGTGATAGAGGATAATGTATTAATTGTTGTTTAATCCCACTACTTCTTGATTAAAGTAAAAGTAGAGTCTTTAAAATTCTATCTGAAACATCTGAAAGTTGGTTTTTTTTTTCCTCCCACATGTACTAAAAGAGAGGCTTACATTTGACCTGGAAAATCAAAATTTAAAGGGGAGAAGGGGAGCTATTGTTCACATTTCCATTACCTTCTGGTTTCAAAGTAAAATGACAAAATAAATAAATAATTAATTAACAACATGATTTCAGGCAAGCCTGAGTAGGAGTTCCCTCTTTCTGTTTGGCAATTAAATTAATTAGCCCCTTATCTTGCAAAGCTTAATTGTGTGCCTGAGTCATGTGAGACTTGATATTTGTGCTGAAGGTTAAATCCACTTATCAAAGCTTGCAGTGCTGAGCTTTCTTGGGCAAAGGCAAGGCAGCAGACACATGGACAGGGTTTGGGGATGGCAGGATGATGAGAGAAGAGGTGAAAAATCGCCAGCTGACAAGGACTGGGGAGTAGGTGGGTGGTTGAGCTCAGCCTCCAAGTGAGCATGACTGGAAAGGAGGCTAATGACTTTCATTTGTCTGGCACAATGCCTGTGGAAGATGGCAAAGGGTACCAAGGAAAGTTGTGCGTTGTCCAATCTCCCTAAAAAGCAGACATTCCTAAGGCTCAGAGGCTGAAAGGAGAGCTGCAGGTACCAGGAAAGTCGTGTTTTGTTTAAAAATTGTATTTTGCAAATCTGTGTTTTTCCAGTTAGTTTCCACACAACGCTGTCTATTTTATGCTTTTTAATTTTAATTTTTTTAATTTGGGAAGTTATTTTAAAGTAGCTGCAGGATCCTAGCGTTGGCACTTCTTCTTCCATACGTGCCAGGAAACCAGGAGCAAATCCCACTTTTGCCACAGATGATTGTGCTGATAGCCAAGGCAGAGCCAGGCTGATGTGTCCAGAATTCAGGTGTGTATCACATGTTGTGTGTGACCACAACATGTCTCATTTTCCCATAAAACATCCTCTCTTTCTAGCACTGCAGGATGTTTAGGCAGGGACTCGTCTGCCTGGTATCACAAACCAATATATTAAAAGTTCACTACCTTACAGCAATGTTAGAAATCAACAGATAAATGATCTGTATCCTTAACTTTATGGAAAGGCACAAAAAATTCTAGTCTGTAAAAGTATAAGCTGCATGAGAGGAGATGTACATATAAATCACAAGTGAGTTGGGGTTTTTTTTGTGAGAAGAAAAAAGGTAATTATTTCAAAGAGAACTCTAAAATAAAAAATATGACCTTCAAAAACTAAATATGTGATTCACAAAGAGAGGAATATAGGGAAGAACAATAAGAAAGCTATCAAACAGCAGTTACATCATCACACATTCCCTGAGGACTTCTTAGACTTCTTGAGGAATTTTCTGGTGATAAATTCCTGCTATGATCCAAATCCTACGCCATGATTAATGACCTGTGGAGATCATCCTGCCAAGGAGGTAGGGCCACCCCCATGGGTGCCATCTCTCCACCAAACACACACACCTAAATGGAAATTCTGGGGTTTTTTTTGGCTGAAAATTTAGATGGAATTACTTGAAGTCTGCAAGTCCTATGGGTACCTCCTATAAAATGGGATTCTTCAGTTCTCTCAAGCAAAAAGGCTTCTGGATAAAAATAAATGACACTGTTCTCTGCATTTCCTGACATGCTGCTTACTCTACTGTTTAACCTTCTGCCTTGCCTTCAGCATCTTCCCTCCTCTGGTCAGAATCCATAGTTTTACAGGCAGACCGCTGATGCCTTAAAATCCATTTGTAGTTTCTCATGGAAGAGGTGATTGGGTCCTACATTCTTTGTTTCCTTGGTTGATTAAAAAAAACTTATAAGGTTAAAAAAAATCTACTCAGACATAATGATTTAAAATGAAAAAAAAAAGAAGGAAAAGAGAGATATTGCTTTAATCTGAAACAAAATGTTTCATTACAGCACCAACAAATAGCTGCAGTTTTTTCAGTGTTACTCAGATCAAAATGGTTCACCAAGAAAATTTTGAACTCAGGTTGGGTGAATGCAAGAAAATTTACTCCATCTGATTTGTCTTAGAGGGGGTTTGAAAAACCTAGTTTTGATAAGAAAGTTTTTAGCTTTCTGCTTAAAAGATAGTTTGAAAGCAAATTTTCTCATGATACTTGTTTTCCCAACTCTAAGGGTGTACTCTGTTTTGAAACATTTGAATGCAAGCTGATAATTGAAATTTCTGAATGCACAGACCTGAGTAATTTTCAGACCTGGTCTGCAACAGAACAGCCAGTCCTTGGGTTGGTGAAGTCCCTGCTGGCTGGAATTCAAGTAATTCTCCTTTATCCAACTGAAGAGAGTTGCTTTGGACATTCAAATGGGTGCGTATGGTGAAATGGTCATTTTAATAGAATATTTTAAAATTATTTTCTGTTCCATGTCACAAAAAACTGAGGGATTTGGTTCCTTTCTTGTTTCCTCCAGGCTTCCTTAGTCTGTTTGGTTGATAAGAATTTACAACCTCAAGATTAGGGGATAAAGTCCTTTCAGATTCTGGTCAGCAGGACCCTTTAGAATGACTTGGATCAGACACAAATGATTTCTAAGCTCTCTATAAAAGGTTCAGAACCTTACTAAAAAGCCAGTGTTCAGAGCCTTTTTTCTCTACTTAATACATTAAATATATGCTAAGGAAAAACTGATAGGAAATTTAGTAATATCTCGCTGCTACATCCGAGAGGGGAGCAGGAAAATACTGCACAAAGGAAAAGGTCTTCAAGTATCTGTGTTTGACCCAACACCTCCGTGCATAGCAAACTTCAGTATGATCAGGGAATGCATCCAGGGCATCTCAAAGTGGCTTTCCTGTCACTCTGATTACCACTGACTGCAGAGCTTTGTGGCTCTAGTTCACAGCCCACAGCTGGTGTTCTGCTGCCCACTCTTAGTTTCTCTCTTCCAGTGAAACTAAATTTTTGCATGAGCCAAGTCAGGCTTGTGGGCTGCCCAGCACTTCCAGTTCCTATCATCTTTTGGAGGGAAGGTTCAGCTCAAGGTTCAGCTCAGGCCTGGTACTGGCACCAAGTGCACCAGGTGTGCGTTAATCAGAAAAATGACACCTCTGAGAAAGAAAATAGGAGATGCTGCAGATTATGATAAAGGCCCTTGGTTTGTATACTAAGGATTCAGTGCAATACTCTGTCCTTTTCCCTTTCTCCTTCCTTTTCCCATTCCCCTTCCTGCTCTTTTCCTAAATGCTGCTTGAACTCCTCCCTCTGAAGAGATTGTGTTGGAGACTTGACACACATGCTCTGCACTGCAGCAGATGCATTAGGATCTCACAGCCTTTACACAGAGCAAATCCAAGAGCTCCACTGGCCTATAAACACTGGAAATTAATGACATGACAGCCTCAGGAAGTAGTACTTCAGATGTGCAAGTGCCTCATGGGAGGAACTCATTACTGGAGTTACAGTAAATTGCCACGGAGTGAATGCCGGAGGAGCTTCCCACACTTCATAATCTTGATCTTGTCTGATTTCAAGGGCTAAGTGAGTTTTGGCATGATTAAATACTAGAAACTGGGGCCATCTGAGAACACTTGGACTTCCAGGCTTGTTCCACATACTAGTGGGGCTAGTATTGCACAGAGAGAATTGTAGCATCTTTCTCTGGGTTTTGGCTATTGGTTTGTGTTAAATAAAAGTCCAGCTACTGAGCTAGGCAAGTATATGCTAGTGGAGACCTTGCTGCTCAGATTTGAGGCTGGTTTTGTATATCTGTGGGCTGCTGGGAGTTTGGGGGAGTGGGGGTGCCAAAAGCTATAGTACAGATATTTTATTTTTGGTCCCTTGCAGGCTCAGTGTATTTTACTAAATATACATCAAGAAAGAAGCCAAGCTTCCACAGCTGCTTGCTTTGTTGGGTAAGACTTATATTTTAATTTTAAAAGCGATTTTTCCCTGTCTTGATATTAACTGACATAATAGCAAAGTTAACTATCCTGAACATACCTCATCCTGAGTGTGCTCCCAACCAGCTTTTTCAAACTGAAATTAAATCAGTCAACAATTAACAGTCAACAATTAAAGTGCCAGATGTATAAAAGGTATCTCATGTGTCACACCAGACTAGACAAAGTGTTTTGTGCTGGACAGAGCTTCCCCTTTCTGCATGGCAGTGTTTGCCTCATTCATTATTGTAGTTCTCCTCAAAATCAAGCTCTCAGCTCTAGGTGTGAAAGTCCAGAATTGCAGTTGCCATCCAGAGAAGATGGCAAATTCCACTTTTTCTAATGGGCTGGTGAAGGAAAGGTGAGCACTAAAGCTGGGAACACTGGCAGTGTGTGCCTTGTGCTGGCCTGTTCACACACACATTTGATATGGCTGCACCACCAAGGGAAAACAAGGGTGTTCTGCTCATTTTTACAAAGATTAGTGGTGTCCATCTGTGGTCTTACACTGCTTAACTGCCTGTTTTTAAAGATATTTGTAGCAGAGAAATTAACTGTAAAAAAAGCAAATGCCACGTTAGTAAGGTTACAAGTGCTGTTGGGAAAACAATAGAAAACATATTAAACAGAACATTTCCCAGTCCAGAATGTGATGGGCTGACACACCCAGGATTAAACTTATATTCAACTATTGCTAAATTGGCAAAATACTAACCTGCACCTTTTCTAGTCCCTGTCCTGCCATTTAATGTGAGTTGCTCCCAAGAAAAGATGCAAGTTTAATGCAAGAATTAGTGGACAAGATTCTCTGCCATAGGGGTGTGCAACTACAAGGTCATACATAAGCTTTCTCTAAGGCTTAAAAGTGAAAACACCACCCATAAATATTCAGGAATACCTGAATATTGGTATATTCAGTGTTCGTTGTCCTGTTAACAAGTTTCTGCTGCTGACTGGATAACTCAAGCAATGCTATGTCCTTGAAAATATTTTTTTTTCCTCCTCTATTTGCCATCAAGAAAACAGGAGTTTTAGACAGCACTGGCATATTTCAAATGCCTTTAAACCAGAGCCCTGCAGGAAATGCTACATTTTGGCTCAGCATCTTAATGCCTGGTGCTTTAGCTCAGCAGAGGGAAGGAGGAGACAGATATGGGGGGAGGGGGAGGGGGGGGCAAAATCTTCTCCAACTGCAGCTCACTCGGCTCTGAGTGAGAGCTTTTGTGTGCATTCTTCACATTGTAATGCACTCTGCATTACACTGGGGACTTCAGAGGAATTTCTAACATGGGCAGGCAGTGGCTGTGATCCAACTGCCTTTATGGGGCTGCAAAATTAAACTTCCGATATTAGAAAACAGAAGAATGTCACTTATTCACCTTTCTAATAAAGGCATTCAGGTGTGCATGTGACACCAGAGAAACAAGGGAAAGCTGACCAAACACATCTGACTGTTGGAGTCATGCTGCAAGAATCCAGTGTTCGCCTGCTGAAAGACACATCCTTTTCAAAAGTTTCTCAAAATCCAAGGGCAGTAGGATGAAAGATGTTGAGGGAAGACTGTTCTTAACAGGATTGTATCTTCTGCGCACTTAAATAGCTCAAAGCTTCTGCCTGTTGGGAATGACACTTCTCTGCAGAAGCAGTTTAAACACATGCTCAGCCCTGGGTAGGTCTACCTGGCTTCAGTATTTCTTAACTTCATCTCTTCTGCCCCAGCATCTGTTTTCCTTCTAATCCACTCCTTACTAACAATCCACTTGGAGTCAGATAAGATCTATTTCTGTTCTACAGTGAAAAGCTCAAGTAGGAATACAACTTATTGTTGAGAAGGAAATTTAGGCATCTACCTGTATAAAGAAAAGGTTTGCAATTAGAAAGATCATTGGTTGTTTTGGTTAGTTTGTCTGATGGGGTAGATAAGGTATTGAATTAAAATGAATCTGTGAATGGAAATGCAAGGGAGGGACTTTTCATTCTACCATAAACTTTTTGTTTTGTTTTGTTTTGTTTGACTTTATTTTTTCAGTTTGGCTTTGCTAGGAAGAAAAGGTTCAGAGTTAAACAGTTCTTCCCCAGAAATTCTTCTAGAAGGTAACTCTGGTGAATCTGAACAGACAAAATTTTTTGATTGTTCTTTCCCCCTCATTTCGTAGGTAGATTCTCCCATGCTGGAGTCCCATTGTGGGACCAGAGCAAGTCTGCAAGTCCACATTAACAGAGACCCCACCTGCAGAGCTGCCTCAGCCCTGGGGCCAGCACAGCAAGGACATGGAGCTGCTGGAGCTAGCCCAGAGCAGGGACACCAAGGGCATCAGAGCCATGGAGCAGCTCTGCTGGGGGAAAAGGCTGAGAGATTTGGGATTGTTCAGCCTGGAAAAGAGAAGACTTTGGGGTGACCTCACTGTGGCCTTGCAGTGCCTGAAGGGAGCCTGCAGGAAAGGGCCTGGAGTGACAGGACAAGGGGCAATGGCTTCACACTGACAGAAGTGAGGTTTAGATTGGATATTGGGAAGAAATTCTTCCCTGTGAGGGTGGTGAGGCCCTGGCACAGGCTGCTCAGAGCAGCTGTGGCTGCCCCATCCTTGGAAGTGTTCCAGGCCAGGTTGGATGTGGCTCTGAGCAACCTGGGACAGTGGAAGGTGTCCCTGCCCCTGGCAGAGCGTGGGACTGAATGATCTTTAAGGTCCCTTCCAACCCAAGCCATTCTGTAATTCTGTGATTCTTTGGTCTCAGTTTGCCATATCCTCTGTGGCTCAAGCTTCATCACCTTGGATGCAGCACCACAGCGATTCCTTGTGATTGAGGCAGTAATCGTGCAGCTCTGACTCAAGTCTAATGAAATGGGGATAGCAGCATTACCTGACCTTGGGAGGAACAGGAAGCAGATTATTTTGAGATCTATGAATCCCTATTTGAACAATTTGCCTGGTTATGACCAACAGAAAAAGCAATAGAATCAGCCTATGTCCATTTTTATAAGGTGCTGGCAAATGTGGGAGATGAAGCACATCCATTTCATTAGGCTGGTGCTGAAGTGGTGCTCTGTGAACACTGTTAGTGGACACTGTGGTGTTGACAGCACTACCTTCCCAGTGACACAAACCCATCTCCTAATCACTTAGGCTCTCTGAGAGATCAATTACACTTTTCTCAAGTGTTGTAGGACCATTAACCTTAGCTTACTGCTCAAATTCAGTGTGGTTAATTATAGCCTCAGTATCTACGCTTTCATCTTGCAATGGCAATTGGACATGGGAATCTGCAGTCCTTCATACCCTGAAGTGATGCACAGGGGTGTTGTGTGCTGCTAAATGGCTGCCATGTTCTGCTCTGGAAGTTCTTCACAGAGGGAGATGCTCAAATTTATAAAGACAGCTCTTTTTCTGTGTATATTCAGTGTCAGTGGAAGTGACTAGGGATATAAGCAACAAATAAACATGGGCTGAAAGGTATATCGTATTTCAAAGCAGTGGAAGCATAAACATTCTTTTTGTAGACCAGTCAGCAGGAATATAAAATAGCCTCAATATAAAAATCTACCTTTTTATATCCTCAGTGATCAAGCCTTTGAATTGCAATTTGCTGAAGAAACTAAGACTGGCCCTTTCAACTCATTTCCTCATCAGCTGACATATCTTTGGCCTCTTTCATTTCGTCCCTCTCACATGCATTTGCAGTCACCTGCTATTGCCATCTCTCAGACAGGAACAGTGACTATTGTCTAAAGTCTTGTTGTGTCCTCCTCAGTGTCATACAGAACCAGAGCCTCAATTTCTACCAAGAGTTACAGTACTGCTGGTATTTTTTATTTTTGCCCTTCAGAATTAATTCTGCCCCAAACCAGAGGCTATGTTTTGGTACAATATAACGTGGGCATTCAATGGGCCTTGATTATGGCCAGGAACGTGGCATCCCTCTGTGCATGTCTGGACAAACTTCAGTGGGAAAATAAGGAGGAAAAGTTATTGGCAAGTCACTCTAGTCTGGTGACATGGAGAACACAAAGGCTGTCGTGGCCTTGGCAGGTTTCCACTGCTCTTGCCACAGACTGCTGGGCCTTACTCATTCTTTATGAATCAATGTTTGCTGTACACAGAACTTCACAGCACTTACAGCAACCAAAATGGAGTGGATCACCTGGTTCTGGTGCATTTGTTGATATCCAGGTTCTGTAAGAGTCACTTCTTGGATTCAGGAGAAGGATCTCATGAACCTTGCCTCACTCTACCCACCCAGAGTCCTCTAAAGAACTTACAGTCCCTGCAATGCTGCTGGACCCCTGCAGCCCTTCTCCACTCAGAGCATACTCCTCTCACTTGCAGATGTATCAACCCTTCCTAGATATTTTTCTTGACTCTTCACTTTCTTTTTTCTTACTTTTCATGCGCCAGGATCCCTTCCTCGCCCTTCAGCCATTTGGGCTGCCAAATGTTCACTTATCTTGTGTGTTTCCCTCTTCATCCTGGTCCTACTCTGCTGCTGCTGCTGCTGCAGAATAGAAAGATCTTAAGGCAGAAAAACTAAACGGTGCCTTTTGTGAGATGTGCTGGAAAGAAGGACTGGGAGTAAGTTCTGAATCATGGGAAATTTGAGTTACAGAAGGCATTTCCCTCAGAGGAAATGCTTGAGCTCTGTGAGTTTAGGCCAGAAGAGGAACTAGTCTATGTTTCCTAAACTTTATGGTGAACTGTGCTGACAACAAACTTGCAGGGAGCTGCTGGACCAGGTGGGATGGAGAGAGGAGGCAGGCAGGACTGATACAAGACTGAGGCAATTCTGGGCAACATGCAGGTGGAGGATGGGAGGTGCTACATCACTGGTTCTGCTTTCACTGCCCCCCACCCTGGTTCTGATTTTGCTCTTGGTAGTGAAAACCTTGGGCACTTCTACTGGTGATGCTGGGCTATAGAATTTAGGCACCACCATGAGTAGTAAGCAAAGCTTTTGGCCCTTTTGGCAAGTACAGCCTTAAAAAATTGAGCTCATGTTGCAGGACATGAGTTAGCCAGTGATAAACTAAGTTTCCACAGCTCTGGGTACCCTCAAGCCCTCACGGCAGCAGAGGCGTAATTTTCTTTGGCATTGGCATGCTTGAAACACCACCAGAGCCTAACAACAGGAATCTTCACCACATGTTTATTATTCTGCTAATGTTCTGAAAGTCAAAATTTGAAAACATAACCTCTTTCCAGGCTGATGTATCTCCTTCCCATTTCTGACAGTATTTCCTCCCTCTCCCTAATTCTAATCAAGGGGTAAACCTCTAAAAGTACTCAGATGCAATACAGTCTAATCATCATTACTGTGTTAAAAAGTCAATGGCATGGAAGCCCCTGAGTAGCCAGCTTGGTGGTATTTATTGGGATTTAAGAGCTTACTATAATTATCATGTCCAGTAACTGCCTGGATTGATGTGTGAGGGGAGAAAGGAAGCTGGAAGCATGTCTTGTCAGGGTATGCACAAGATCAATGAATGGATGGATGGACAGATATGAGTGGATAAATATTTATTCTTTCAGGGAATTTTATTTTTTCCCAGCCAGCTATGCCTGTTCTTCTGACATGTCTTGCGACAGATCTGACAAAGGTTAGGCCTATCTGTGGACAAGATCATGAACTGATGTGATTTTGTCTAGTCTTCATGACTATCATTTTTCAGTGCCTACATACTTCCAGAAACCCAACCTTTCCGTGAGATTGTCTTTTTTTGCTTTGCTAAGAAAATGCTGCCTCAGCAGGTGACTTCCTAGCATATGGATCAAAGTCACTGGAGAAAGCAGATTTTACATGACTCTGGAAGCTTGTAGCCACAGAAAAGCTATAGCAGGTTCCCAGCAATGTACCTTTCTCTCTCTAAAGTTCAAAACCTTGCCCAAGGTCTCTTCCCATCTATCCCAGTGGGCTGGACCTATCCTTTTGGCCCTTTCTATGATACAGATTTCTTTCTTAGTTTCTGTTGAAAAGCCTAGGAAAATCTGAAATGTTCTAGGTTTTTGGGTCTTCATCACAGTCTAAGGCAGAATTCCTTTCTTATCATCCTGTTATTTCCAGCCAGGTGATTTTTTTTTTTCCTGAGAGAAAGAAAATAAAAAGAAAGTCTTGTATTAATTAATCTTTTCCTAGGGTAACTTTGTTGCCTTGAGGTCAAGGATAAAGTAATTTTCAGCATGACAGAGTCACATTATTTGGTGAACTTGCCACTACTGATGTAGCACTTCTGAAGTGTAAAATGGATTTCAAAGTAATGGAAAGTCGAGCAATAAACGTCCCATATAGGCTCATGCCCACATTAGATTCTTCTGATACAGATCTACATTCCATCAGTCTGTGAAAGAACAGAAATGGGATTTTGATATTTTTAGGTGCAAAGCAGCCTGAAACTAGACATGTTTTGGTTTTTTTTATCTGGGATTTTCACTGAGCTCTTGAATGTTTATTTCATATTCTTTACAATTTATGAAGGGCTTCCCCATCTGCCTTTCCCTTATTTCCTGAGATCCTCCCCATCGTCTGTCTTAGGGGAGCCTGGCTGCCACAGCAGTCTCTGATGAGATTAGTCACAATAATGCTGCAGAGTTAAGCTCCTTACACTCAAGCCTGGGAGAGCTGGTAATATTATCCAAAGAGCAAAAGGCTAAGGCAACGTTTGGCCTGAGTTGTTTCATTCAAATTACAGCTTGAGGGGGTGGTGGGCAGTTGTGGTTTTTCCACTTGAAACCATTTTCTCAGAATCACAGAATGGTTTGAATGGACTTTAAATATCATCCAGTTCCAACCCCCTGCTCAGAGCTCCATCCAGCCTGGCCTGGAACACTTCCAGGGATCCAGGGGCAGCCACAGCTGCTCTGGGCACCCTGTGTCAGAGCCTCCCCACCCTCACAGGGAGGAATTCCTTCCCAATATCCAATCTAACCCTGCTCTCTGTCAGTGTGAAGCCATTGCCCCTTGTCCTGTCACTCCAGGCCCTTGTCAACAGTCCTCTTCAATTTTCCTCTCCTAATAAACTAGTATGAATTTCCTGCAGTTACCATCTTCACCACTTTTATGTCGTCCCACAGGGGTGCTGTGAGTTGCCTTGTGAATTAAAGTGTGCTATTTTGGCTGTGACTGGATAAACATTATATGTCATATTTTGTAATCATCTCTTAAATAGGATGCCCTGGCATGGCCTTCAATAGCTCCACACTGACAGCGAGGAGGTTTAGATTGGATATTAGGCAGAAATTCTTCCCTGTGAGGGTGGGGAGGCCCTGGCACAGGCTGCCCAGAGCAGCTGTGGCTGCCCCAGGATCCCTGGAATTGCTCTAGGCCAGGCTGGATGTGGCTCTGAGCAAATCTAGTCAAGTGGAAGGTGTCCCTGCCCATGGCAAGGGGTGGAATGAGATGATCTTAAAAGTCCCTTTAACACAAGCCTTTCTACCATTCTAATATCTTGGCACAGTCAGTTTGCAGCTCCTCCTTAACCTATGGCTTTAGTCTCTCTCTCTCAGTCACTGTAGAGTCTAAACCTTGAAAAATACCCCAACAAAAATCAAATGAGGGCCATCTCTGAATGAAAAGTTCAGAAGGCTGGAGACAATGGTGAGCTAAGCACACTGCACGAGGTCCATATTCTCCAGATCTGCTTTCTTTGGTAACCTTTCAGTTTAAGATGATAAATTCAGGTTTTGGTAAACTTGAATCCTGAGGTGCTTTTGGCTGGTGCCCATAGTTCTTGTAGCTCTGGTAATGAAGGAACTGTATCAGTCACATAGAAATATTTCAGCTGCTGTTGGCTTGGAATGTGCTGATAGTCTTGATACTGGCTGAGCGTAACAAATGCTGGCTAGGAAAAGGTAACACTGTGAAGCAAATAAGCCTGTTTGAAATCATATTTTGACATATAACATCTACTTGGGAAAGTCACAGAAAGAAAATGTAACACTGCAAAATACTACGAGGTACAATTTAAGTTTTAGGCCCCTGAACTTTGCACCACTGCTCTCTATGGACAGGAAAGCTCAAATGAAGAGCCTGTGTGAAAGGATTTTTTTCTATTTCCACATCCATCTTTGCACATTTGCATTCTACAAACACATCCCTAAAGGACAGCCCTGCATTCAAAGAATGCACTTAGCACGGATTGCTTCTGGCAGGGAAGCTATTCCTAGCTTTACCTTGAGCAGGTAATATTCTAAAATCAGCTTCATTTAACGCTGAAAAATACACAGAGGAGGTTTGAGAAAAATATACAACATTTTTCTGTGGTTATTTTCATTTTGGGGCGCCTTGGGTTTGCAGGGCAAAGTTTGGGTAGCAGGGGTGAGAAGCTGCTGGAAGCTTCCCCCATGTCCAACAGAGCCAATTCCAGGTGGCTCCACGAGGGCCCTGCCACTGGCCAAGGCTGAGCCCATCAGGGACAGTGGTAGCACCTCTGGGATAACAGATTTAAGAAGGGGAAAACCCCACAACTGCAGCTGGAGACAGAGGTTCAGTGTCTGAAAACCAATGAATATTTAGGACAATACCTGTCTCCAAGGATCTGAGGTATCTGAACTGTGTCAAACCTTGATGCACTGAGTAGGTAAATACTTAGAATTAACCATCAGGTTTCTGTCCACACTTTCCTGTTTCATGGAGTCTTGTCTAAGACACCATTACTGAAGCCTATTATCCTGTAATTTGCACTGTCCTTTAATCTATATCCAGATGGCCTGGTGTTCACCCATGCAGGGACTTGCAGCTCAGGAAAATAAAATGCTGTTGGACTCTGGAAGCTTTGGAGAGTCTCACTGCTGTGCTTTGAAATACACCTCCAGCTGTCCACCCCAAATTTCTGCTCTTGCTAGGAAAAGCAGCTCAGGAAAACACTCTCCTTAACTTCTCAGGTTTGTACCCCAAGATAATAAACTAAAACTTCTGAGATAGGTCAGTTTTTCCTAGGTACACACTACTGCCTTGTTGCACAGACAAGCACAGGCATGAAAATCCTGATTTACACAACTCAAAACTCCAACACAGCTCAGCAAAAATACAGCAGAGCCGAAATGAATCCTCCTGGGTCAGGAAAAATACTTTTGCCTGCAAGTGACTTGAGTTTTCTGTGCATTTGGAAATATAAAATGATGTCTTGTACTTAGCTGAAATAGTTTGCTTGGGGTTTTTTTTGCTGTTTTCAAGTCAACCCAAAAATTTCTTATGGATGTTTCACAAGTATACAGCAGGATAGCATATTGCTGATCTGTAATAATTAAATTTAAGACTGCCCAAAAGCAGAAGAGCAGGAACAGGGACCCATGTAAAATCCTTCTGGGTTTGGAATGGGAACCATCATCTTGAAGTGCCCATCCCTGTTTATTTTCTAAGAGAGATTCAGAGTTTCAGAGGGAAAGGAAGGTTGTGCTTGTATTTATGAAGTTTTGGTTGTTATTTTGAATACATTCAGTGGCCCATGGAAAATGTTACTTAGCTCCAAAAATGGGAAATTGGAAAATTCTTCCTTCATAAAATATGAGTTTTAACTCAATGAGGGCCTGAGGAAGTTGAAAGCTCTTTTTTTTTCCTTCATTTGATTAAAAACACAGGGAGAGAATGAGAAATAAAATTCTAGTTGATGTTTTTAATTGAACTAAATCTACCTACAGATATCTTGTGCATTCCTCGCTGTGATGTCTGATTCCCCATTTGAAGGTTGCCTTTGTTTTTGTCACAGCTAAAAGTAGATTGGACTAATTTGCTAAAATCTTAAGTATTCAATTCCACAGCATCATGTGCAGAGGCTCAGCAAAAGCCAGGCTGGTGCTGAGACACAATGTGATGAAAGACGGTGGAGAGAGCAGGCAGGAAAGGTCCAATGCCAAGGAAATGTCCCTTTTAAATGCTGCGCCAGGGGGACATTCTCTGCCCCTCCCCTGGGAAAAGCACGGGGAAACTGGAGCTGTTTAGGACTCCGAGGTTGGAATTTTAGCCAACTCTGTAGATTCTCTTCAGGACTATGTCAGCCATGTCAGTAGGGGCCAGCTGCACACTGTCTCTGGACTTCTCCATTTCCTTATTCCTGAGTTATTTGAATCGATGTGCTCACATTGCTGAGAGCCCCACAAGAGGAGACAATTTGCCACAGATCAGCTGCCAAGTGGGGTTTTTTCCCCCTCTTTTTCTGCTGCTTCATACTAAGATGCGGATGCTGGAAAAATGAACTGGCTCATCTTGGCAGCGGGCAGTGCTGCATTGCCATCTGCTGCAAAGCCAAAGGTGTTCCAGCATGGACGATGGAATTATAGGAGAGGACTTGGGAGGGGTTTTGAAGGAAAGGAAAGCTGCAGTGGGACCAGCAAGCTTTGGATCACCAATTCTTGCTAAATATCCTGAGTAAATGCAATATGCCTCATGCCACAGGAGATCCCTCTGGTTTACGATTGCTTCCAGGACACCTCTGCCGGCGGGGAGCACCATTTCCTCCCAGCAGGGACAGAGAGATGGGAGTTCCTGCTGCAGCTGGGGAACTATCCAGGAGCAAAAAAGAGCAGCACAGCAGGGGAAGTAGTACGAAAGGACCTGGGAAAGATTCCTTTTCTCTAGTGATCAAAGCTGGACAGTGCCAGAGGTCATACTCCATTAGGAACAAACGGTACTGTTTTACCATCTCCAGCTTTCCAGCTGTGCTGCTGAGTGTCAAACTGGAGATTTTTATATTCTTATGCTGGCACAGGATCAGGGCCACCTGAATTACATATCACACGGACATGCAAACTCTTGCTTCACAGAAACTTCAGTCTATATGGGAAAGGCAAGATGAAAAATGGGAAAGGGAAGAAAAGTGTCTGGATGAAGCTAACGCTGCTGCTGAGGGTCAGAAGTGAAAACCAGGGTTCTGGTACTAGAATCAAACATCTAGAACTTTATCTAGGTTTTAGGATTTATCATTTAGGATTTATTCTCTGGATGAAGAAAAAGATTGCCCTATCCAGAGTTTGTCTCTGGTACTTTTTCAATACCAGATTTTCTCTGCATCTTGCAATGTGTTTTAATTTCACAGAGTCATAGAACAACTGGGGTGGGAAGGGACCTTAAAGATCACCTCATTCCAACCCCCTGCCATGGGCAAGGACACCTTCTACTACCCCAGGTTGCTCAGAGCCCCATCCAACCTGGCCTGGAACATTTCCAGGGATCCAGGGGCAGCCACAGCTGCTCTGGGCACCCTGTGCCAGGGCCTCACCACCCTCACAGGGAAGAATTCCTTCTCAATACCCAATCTAAACCTGCTCTCTGTCAGTGTGGAGCCATTCCCCCTTGTCTGGTCACTCCAGGCCCTTGCCAAGAGTCTTTCCTAATTTTATTTTTCTTTTTGAGAAAGGAGATATGAAAGTATTAGTTCCCCTACAAAGAAACTCTCAGAGCTCATGGCCCCAGCAAGTAGTGGGTGTGCATGTTTATTTGCTTTTATTGAAAGATTCTTATACATCAAAGTGTCTCAGGCACAAAGAGGAATAAAAGCCAGAGCATAAATTCGCCTTTTTAAGCTTACACCATATCTTAAGGAGTGTCATTTGACAGAAATATAGATCCAAATAATCTCCTTTCCGCTGTGTGCTGCAGAACAGAGCTGTGATAGATGCAAGAGTCACTGCCAAGGAACCTGCAAAAAAATATGCAAGAGGAACAAGAACAGATCACCCCAATGAGGCATAAACCAAAAATCCAAGCAAAAAGAAATGCACACACACTATGCAAAAGGTATCTGAAGCCATCTTTTACAGTTGGGTTGTTACCTTCAAAAGCAGCAATATTTAGGCACTGTCTTGCTGATTTCAGCCCATTTTCCAGCTGGACATATTCTCTGAAAACAAGCAGATATTTTTCTCTCTTTTTCTTTCTTTCTTTTTTTTTTTTTATTTTTAAAGAAAACAGGAAGTTTGTCATGCTGGCTCCGATCAATAAACTGTCAGAAGAGACCTCCTGCCTTTATTCCTGGCTTGTGCTTGATGCAAAGCTCCTCCTTGACTTACTTTCCCAGCCAGATATGTAATGATGCCAGTAAGACACATACATTACTTGCAGAACCCTGTGGGGAATCAGGGCACACCATAAACCATGAGTTTGGATTATCAGGATGTCAGACGTTAAAGCTACAGCTGCAAGTGAGACAGAGCATCAGCCAGACGTTCCTGAGCACAGCAGCATTATTCCACAGATGAAACCCACTGCAGAATTCCCCTTGGCTCAGCTGTCTCTGTGGTGGGTAAAAATCATTCTTGTGCAGACAACACGCACAGGGTTTATGAATCACTTGAAAGTCCTTTAAATCCTCAAAGCAGGGATCAAGTAGGACTTAAGAGGAACATATGACTTGTGCTTGTCCTCAATACAGTGGTGACTTTCATATTATGTGAGGAAATAGCTCCTTTGATTGTTCTGTGTTTACTTGGTGCTAATGTCACTGGATGTCTCTGTTGTTTCCCTGGCTAGAATGAAAGAGCAGCGCCTGGTGTGCTCCTGCAGCTCTTCCACAAACACCATTCCACACCAAATGGACCCTCCAACACCTGCTGTGCTAACCCCTAACAGCACTCTAATTAATTTAATGCTCTGAGTTGTAATTCCCAGACCCTTCCTGCTGCTGGCTGAGTAGGTGGAGTTCTTTGCCTTGGTGGGCTGCTCCGCAAAGTGTATCTTTGCACAAGGGAATTTGATTTCTGTATCACTTCTTCCTTAATGAGAAGGATTCTCCTTTATCTCCTTCAGTTGATTGTTTCCTCTGATTTTGCAGCACAGAGGTCAGAGTTCTGCTCCACGCTCTGATTTTCCAGCTGGTAGCAGTTCAATGAAATATGCACAGTCACAAATGCCTGTATGTTAGAAGGGTTGTCATTCTCTAACAAGGTTAACTAAAAATTCACAGCTGTGGATAACCTGAAACTACTCATGATTTGCGATAAATTTAACAAATTTCAGAGAACAATTACAGAAGCATTTGGTTTATGTTGAAATACATTATTTTTACACATTTTCTTTCTTTTTCTATACCACTCACCATCTTCAGCGACTATATTTAATGCATTTTCAGTCTCTGCTTTTTCCCCACAATACAAGATACCCAAACACAGACTTAATGTTGCAGATGAAGATATCATCTAATATCACATCTTAATGATCATATTTATATTTCTTTTTATCAGTCAGACAAAACATCATAATTACTTTTCTACTGCTTTGCTGTTGTAGGAAAATGGCCTCATTGAACCACACATAGTGACTACATGAAACTCTAGGTAAAATTTCATAAGGAAACCTGAAATCCGCCCATAGAACTCCTTCCACAAGTGGGTTTTGCTGGTTCCAGCCACTCATCCCAGAGGCTGAGGCCTTTGCCAAGGGTTATGTTACTGCAGTCCCATGTTGGGGAAGTGGCTTTGACTGCGATTACCTTTCCAAAGCACATCTTGGAGTGTAGAAAAACCAGATTATTTGGTAAGACTGGGCCAGAACAGTGGTCTGATATTCTGGCTCAGATTTGGAGCATCCCGGTGTGTGTCTTCACCTCTTATCTACACTGTTATTAGCAGAACATTTGGAAGTAGCTGCTGGAAAGTCATCCTGCACTGTGCTGTTATACTTACCCTACAACATCCGTCTTGCCATGCTCACTGCCCCCTGTCCCTTGTTGAAAGGCTCTTCCTGGCATGCCTCACATTATCAATGTATTTCTCTGCTGCACAGTACAATGGGCTCATTATCCTGGGATCAGTCCTTAGACACTGTTAAAGTCAGAAGGTACTGCTGTAAGTGGTGAATATTAACTCACCCACTGTTGCTTTGAGGCAATTGGACACAGGCAGGAGGTAACGCAGCTGAACGCCCTTTCTCTTCTCCTACATAATGCACAAGGATTTGAAAAGTGGGGCATAACAGGGCAAAAGCTTTGGAAATTCTGAAGGCAAGCAATTTGTAAATAAATCAGCAAGTTGCCATGTAGGGAGGTAGAGATTTGTCTGAAATGTAATGGCCCTACTGCAATGTGCTCACTAAGCACTCAATGGCATTTTAAACACCATGAGGCTTGATTTTGGGACTTCAAGTGAAAATAAATCATAAAAAGAGGTGCTCAGAACTCAAGGGCTAAGATCTAACAAAGCACTTAAGGAATACAACCAACAGGGAGCAGACCATTTCCTTCTGCCACAGCCAGCACAGAAAAGGCTCCAGAAAGGGAATAGGTCGCAAACTTCTCGAGTCCAAAACAGACCCTGGCCCAGATACAAAAGTAGGACAAGACACAAAAAAGCGAGACTGAGAAGCTGGAACAACAGCAGTGCCCAAGGCACAGAAAAGATGGGACATTGATGGCCTGGTAGTGTCTGAGGGGTGCCTAGCTGCCTTCGTTTTGGGTAAGACTTAGAATTATTTTGAAGCACTTACAATCACCTGGGGACAAGGCTTCAAAGCATCTGGGTCTTTCACTTTAACACGCAGTAGCTGCTGGTGTTTTTGTTTACTCAAGTTCCTTCTTTTTCTCTAAATAATTGCTTCTGCTTCACTTGAGCTGTCTCTGCTGCAGACAAGAAGCATTCTGGGCAGGCAGGTCAGCAAGCACCCTATTCCCGAAAGAGGACATGCAACTGCAACTCTAAATTTGGGCTCTAAGGTAAGTATATGTTTGAAACACACCCTGTTAAGCATTTTTGCCTCTCCTATATGCTGAAAATAAAGCAAGAGGAAGCCCTGCTGCCAAAGCAGCTCTGCAAAGCAACCTGCACTGGGAATTTTCATCAGGGAAGGACAACAGTAGCAGGGAGCATTTCCAGCCCTCTGCCACAGACACAGACACTCGAACTACCTGCTCAGCATTTTGTGCCCTTGTGTGGTTCTTTCAGGCTTTCTATAGGCTCAGAGCTGAGGCTGAATCGCTCCAAGAGAGATGGAGCGCCTTATTGTAAGGCTTTTGATTCCCCTCATATATTTGAAATTACCCCATTTCCTGGTGCTGATGTTTTCTGGTTTGGTCTTTGCTCGGGCTGTGTCACAGCATTTCTCCCAGCTCTGCAGCTACATCTGTCCTTCCTTTAGCACTGTCCTGTCACTGTAGCTGCCACCTATGATCCAGGCTGCAGCTGCTTTCCTTTGGCCTTACCCTTGTTTCTATTCTCTGTCTTCAGATCTGCTCCACTCTGAGCAGCAGAAGCAAATGACTGTCCCTTTTCTCCATTTCTTTATTGTGAATGGCTTGTTTAGTGTAACTGCTTCTAAAGCCTGCCTGCTGGACTGCAACCCACCCCCCTCCACACGTCTCCTTCAGTAGATGCATTGGTCATCCCCTGTTCAGTTTTAGGGAAAAAGCTTTGCTGTGGCCAGTCTTCGGCAGGTAAGGATCTCCTTCCTGACTGCCTTGTTTTGACTATCTGTCCCTGCGCTGTTTATGCTGCTAACTTTGCTTGCTCTCGCTGTTCTTCATTTCTGATACCCACGGCAAGACATCTGGTGCTCAAATCTGGCCTGTGAAGTGCTGAGTGGCACAAATGCTGCCGCAGAGTGCTACGAGCCGTGTCAGAGCAGGGTGTGCAAGGCCTGTCAGACCGTGGGCAGGCACTGCTCGACTCTGGAGCAGCTCTTGCCAGAGCTTCCCCCAGAGCCACCTCCCAGAAAGGAGACCGTCCATCCCCTGTCCTTAAAAACGACCATTTGCAAAAGTGTCTTGGAATGGCAGGGAGATCCCGACTGATAAATAATGCTGGGTCATACATGCTCTGCAGTGCACACTGGTGCCTGGCCAGTGGAATGGTCTGGCTCCAATAAAGCACTCTCTATCCCTAGGTATGAAGTTATTCATTTCCTGATGCAAGCTCTCATACCCTCAGGGATTACTGCTTGTCCTGCTTTAAATAAAATCCCATCTTGCACGTGTGCAAACACACAAACACTCAGTCCTTTGCCTAGTAACGAGACGGGAGCTGCTTGTGCTCCTTCTTCGTCTCAACGGAGGTGCCCACTCTGGACACAAAGTGATTCCGTGCCTTCATCATCGCACCCAGACACCTTCCAGGAGCACTCAGCGCTTCCTCAGCAGGCTCTCTGAGCTCAGGCAGCCTCTTCACGCCATGCCTCAAAGTGACACTCGGGGATTGTTCCATCCCCCCGTGCAGGAGCAGCAGCTCCTTGTTTATCTGACTCCATCCCGGTCATGTCAGGGCTCCTCCAGGATGTGCTCTAGGTGCTGACTTTGCAGCAAGGTCCAAGCTTTCTGTGGCTATGTCTGTTCCAGGGGTTTATAGCAGTTTGGGACTGGTTCTCTAAATTGCCTTTACCCCATCACATGGGGCCCTGACTGCTGCCAAATCTTGTCTCTGTGTGATAACTTCTTTGGTGATTCTTGTGTCCTCAGAGGCAGGGGGACAAGAAGAAGAAGAATCTAGTAGTTTATCTTCTCTATGAACCACTAGAAATTCTTCACAACTTTTGTTCCGGACATTTCCTTAGTGGCTGTAATGTTTTTGAGATATAATTGGAAACATTGAAAAGTTCATAGATGTTCAGGCCACTGTTCTCTGCAAGCTTCAGCATATAAAGTCTAATATGCTATTCTCAGCATCTGGAATAATGGCTGGGGTTCCTTCTTCTTCTTCTACACTTCCAGTTACAGTGGAAACTGCCATCAGCTACTGCCTTGGTGCCTGGAAATCTGGCTGGGAGCACACATGACTGTGATCCCAGCACTCACGTTCTATCAGGTGTGATAAAGATAATCATGAATCCAGTGTAAGATGCTGCCCCGACTCCCAAGAAACACTGAATACTTTTGAATTTGACACATCTAATTGACCCTGACTTCTATTACTGCTGAAGATTGCTGACACCTGGTTTGGTGTCAGTGTAGATTCTCTTTTTATGCAGATATCTCTTGTTTTTCTTTTACATTGCCACTGATGTATACTCTGCTCCTTTCTCTGTGGGTCTCTTCACAGCTCTCCTTCACATCTCTCCTTTACAGGAATTTTCCCTCAGTGACATTGAGAGTGCCAACAGAATTCCACATTTTGGTAGCCTGAATTTCAGGTCTGTAGTCAGCTTTTGAGGTAGGCATCAGCCTGCTTAAACTATAAGGTGACACTTTTTGGGAAGGCTAAATGAAGCCTGAGAGGACTTCTCGCTCCGCATGGCTTGTTTAGTGATGGATGATCTTTCTGAATGTCCTTCATCATCAGACCAAGTGATAATGTGCCATATTTCATGGCAACTTATCAAGAACCTGCAACTGCCCACTGGCCTTAAAATATCCTCTACTGTAAACTGTAAGTCCCATTGCTGCAGTCTAGTGTTGCTGTTAATGAGTGTTCCTGGAGTTCTGTTGCAGGTGACCTTGCAGCCCAGCTAGGACTAAACCCTGCTCTGATTTTGTGGGGTTGCTATGATTATGGCTAAGGTAAGACTGGTAGATTATTTTTCGAGCACATGGAGTATCCTGAAATGCCGTGACTTCCTAAGGCACAATTTGTTTTCTTAGAAAACTCCACTAAGTGATGAAGCTTGTGCTCAGCCTGGAGAAGAGAAGGCTTTGGGGTGACCTCATTGCAGCATTCCAGTACCTGAAGGGAGCATGCAGGAAACATGGAGAGAGACTACTGACAAGGGTCTGGAGTGACAGGACAAGGAGAACGGCTTCAAACTGGCAGAGAGGAGATTTAGATTGGCTATTAGGAAGAGATTGTTCCCTGTGAGGGTGGTGAGGCCCTGGCACAGGTGTCCAGAGCAGCTGTAGCTGCCCCTGGATCCCTGGCAGTGTCCAAGGCCAGGCTGGATGGGGCTCTGAGCAGCCTGGGATTGTTGGAAGGAAGGTGTCCTTGGAAAGTGTCCTTGCCCACAGCAGGGGGGTAGAATGAGATGATCTTTACGGTCCCTTCCAACCCAAGCCATTCTATGGTTGTGTGATTCTGTGATTCATCACCACTCCATCTCCAGCCTCAGGCTGGGGGCTTCACAACAAGGCTTGTTGTATCAAAAGCACCACCACTTTCTGATTCACGCCTGGGCAGCTTGATGCCATGTGAGGTGGGGCTTTGTTTAGATATGTGTCAGTATTTTTTTTTATAGGGTGGAATCATCCTGCAAATGAGCTCACACAGGAGAAAATTCAGACTTCCCAAAGCTGACTTCTTGGTTGTGTATTGCAAGGACCCACTGCAGGAACTGTTTTGGGGATTTTACAGGAATGGATTTGCTCTGGTGGTGCTCTGTCCCCCTCAGGTGTTCCCTTCTCTGACAGTGGCACTTCATGCGGTGCTTGACCCTAATGACACAGGGAAAGGTCGCTTTCTGCACTTGGTGGCCAGCAGCACTCTTGATAAATATATTCTTGTTGTGGTGCTTTTATTAGATTTCATACTAAGTCATCCAATTATGGGAAGGCCAGAGTGGATCCTGTTAAGAAAAAAGTCCTGTGTATCAAAAACCTGAATATGCTCAGGGGTGGCTTAGCCCTTTGCTTTCCATTTCTGATTATACAGTTGCTTTTGAGGAGATCATAAGCAGGCTCAACTTTGACCTAACACAGAAAATTTTATGTTCTTCTCTGCCTAGCCATTCTCCCACTGCCACACTTGGTGCCTTTCCAAACCTCTGATGTGGGATATAGAGGCAAGGCAGGGACACCTTTTCTCTCCAGGCTGGTCCTAATGGTGCAACTATCATATAAGTGAGGGCAGTTTCTGCTTCCTTCTACACAGGGATAACTCCTAAGCTCTCCTCTTCCCTCTGTGTAGCAACAGGACTGGGTCTACTGTTGCCTTTTTTGATCACAGAGGGCCCATATTTAAGGCTTAAAAAGGAGCAGGACAAACAATGAAATTATATGACAAGAGGGAACAAAAGTCATTGTCATCTCCCATCAGCTATCAGTATGCTCTGAAGCATGAGATTTGATTATCCCAGTCACAGAAATGCCTAATAACACTGAAGGATATTTGAAAGGCTCATAACTCCTTATTAAAAGATTAAAACCTTTTAAAGGATTCTTAGTTCCTCTCAAGGAAGAAAACCCAACTGTGAACACCACAAGATCACCTTTGGTTCCATCTGTTGACTCCTTCCATGTCACGAACCAGAACGATTGACAGAGGCTCTGCATGGCAAATTTAGGCCAAAACATCTCCCTTTACCCTCTGCCTCCCAAGGCCAGTAAATGAGGTGTGTGGCGACACCTGCACAACTCATTTGTGGGTTTCGGCAGCTGAAAATGGAGCTAAAAGGTTTCCGGGTTGGTTTCCAGGTTTAATGGATTGGGATTACCATCTTTTTGAGTATCCATAGTGTTCAAACAACCAGGACATCCTCTGCCATTGGATTTCACAATGGTTTCTATCACACAAACTGTCTCTTCAGGGTAAGGAAATTTTGAGGGTCACTCAAGACCCTTACAGGAATTATGTCTTGCTCAGAAATCCACTGTGCTTCTGCATCCATTGATTTCAATCAGGATTTTCCAGGTACCCTGGTGACAGTGTTTAAATCCTCTTTCATTGTGTAAAGCCAATGCTTATTTTTTAATCCAGTTTCTGATTCACATTCATTAAATACATTTTTGTTTTCTGTAATCCTTACAATACACAAGGACTTCTAATCAACAACTTGATTCTTTCTTCCTTAAAAAAAAAAAAAAAAAGAAAAAAGAAATAAATGCTGCTCTTTCTCATCACAACAGTACCACCAGACTTCCCACCACACAAAGCTGCAAAGTTTCTTGCAACTTTTAGTTTCCCTGTGAAAAATTTTGTTCCCGAAGAGAATTTCTCAGTCTGGCTCTTTAGGGGGATTACCAGTTCAACTGCTGCTGCTTCTCTATTACATTTTCTGTTACAAAGAAGGTAGGAAATAATTCAGGTAGGAAATAGCAGCAGCCTGACTTCAAATTTGACAGCAAGTTGGATTCTCCCTCCATTCCTCAACATTTAATTGAAGCTACTTAGCACAGTAATGTGCAACATACGACCTTCTTGCAAGCCCTAGTTACACTGCTCATTAGTCTGTGTACTTTAACAAGATTTTATTGACCCTATGGCTAACAGCCCACTTAGAAAGATCCCTCCCTTCCAGCATGATGGCTTGTCAGTAATGTTAGTTAGATTGCAAAGAGAAATCCCACAGTTCAAAGCTGTTCAAAATGAGGAGGGGGAAGAGCAAAATCCCAGTTTGTCCTTTTGCTGTGATGTAAAAACAAAGGCCGCTATTACTCCTCTTTTTTTTTCTTCTGTGACTGGTGTGCACACAGCTCCCAATGAGGACTTGGGTTCTGCTGTGCTAAGGCAGCTCTCAGAAACCAGCAGCCTAAGGAGCTGTGACAGGCAAAGGAAGCACTTTTATTCCTGTTTTCCAGATGCATAAAGCAGAACATATAGACCTGCCTGCAACCCTGCAGGAAGCCAAGGGCAGAGCAGCACCGTGATCTCGGGCCTCTGATTGTCAGATCTGCATTTCCATCCCACTCCTGAGCATCCTTCGGGCTGGGACAGAGGGATAAAGCACTGCACCAGAGGTGGGTGAGCACTCACTCCCAGAGCTCCTTCTGCACAGCAGCTCCAACTGCACTGAATGCAGAGTTCGTGGAATACTTTGCAGCCAGCCTTGTCATCCAGGCATGGAATTCATTGCCATAAGAGGATGTTGAGTCAAAGGCTGTAACTGAGTTTCTTGAAGGGTTGAAAAACAGCCTGGTTAGTTTAGGTGGTGAGACTGCCTTCTTTTTTTTGGGGGGAGGGTCAGTTTGTAAAGGGTCCAGGGCTGCAGGGTCCAAGGCTGGGTGCTGATGCTGAGCTGCTGAACTTCAGACAGAAAATTATGCTTTATTTTTCAATGGAAGAAGACTCTCTTTTTATTTTCTGTTTTGATTGTTTCACCTGGGAGAGGCAGAAAGAGACTCTTCTCTCGCTCAGAACTTCACCAGAAGTTTCTCACAAAGCTTTCAGCATATGTGACACTCTCTGAAAAAGAACCCCAAACAAACAACAACAAAGCCCACCCTATACCGGGCTAGACAGGAAATCTGTTTGTTTCTTTGCACTTATGCTTCCACAGGGCTGGTGAATGCAGCATGCAAACTAGCTGTGATTGCAGCACTGCCATGGGTAGAGGATTTTAGAATGGTTTTTACACTAGGAATAAAAATAAACCACAACATCATCAAAAAACCTCACCCCAAAACAATAAAACATGGGCATAATTAAGGGGAAGGGAAGAAGAGACAGAAACCACCTGGGAGGTCAGGTGGTTAAGTATTTTTGGACTACCAAGGTGGTGATCTTAAGTGAAGATAATGTATTATGCAGTGGAAAGCTAATGAGACCAGGTCTGTTAAACACGGACTTGGTGTTACTTTGCTCTGGAGTGCTTCAAATTACACAGGCACGGGTTGTATTTGATCACTGCTCCTGCTCTGACAAAGTGAGCAGCAGGCTTTTATATAATGTAAGAGATCATATACTATGGGGAACAATCCTGCGCTGGCAGGGGAGGCAAGCTGATGACATAATGGGTCTTTTCCATCTCGAAGTTATGTGATTCATCAATTAAACGAATTCGGTGGGATAAAGCAGCATGAAAGGGCAATTTCCCCGCTTGACGATTAACCCTCCCAATTCCAGCCACTCCGCTGGGGATTTAGCCTCCACCAGTGTGTCCGGCAGGCTCTGGATGCGCAGCCCCGTTCGGCACCGAGGCGGGTCGGGGCCAGGGGCGCTCCGGGCACTGCGGGCACAGCCGCCGCCCTCCGTGGCCGCAGCTCCGTGCGGGATGTGCGGCCGCGCTCCGCCGCAGGTGCTGCGGGGGGACCTGCGGGGGACGAAGCGCTGTCCCGCCGTCCCTCTGCGCGTCGGGAGGCGGCTGCTCCGCGCACCTGCCCGGGCCGGGTCCCGCAGCCCCATCCCGCAGCCCCATCCCGGGGCCGCCCGCATTG
>VZRL01004094.1:100225-145435 GCA_013397895.1 Origma solitaria | reverse complement strand
GCTCCCCGAGCTGCACCAAACAGCTCTCAGGTTTCTGCTGATACTGCAGCGTCAAGAAATGGCTCGAGTTTGCTCCTCGCTCTTATGCATTCAGCAGCCCTCTCGCTCCTGCCACACGCGCCCTGCTCCTGCCTCCTCCTGCCTCCGCCGCTGCTGCTGCCGGGACGAGCCAAGACCGACTCCGGGGATGCGGCTGCAGGGCTGCGGCGCTCTGACATCTCCCCCGCCGCCGCTGCCCAGCGCCCGGCTCCTTTTCCAGCTGTCCTAAGGGAAGAGAGCTGGACAGCCAGCAGCTATCTAGGACTCCTTGATTTTATTGACTAACTTGAGCCTTTTGGAAAAGGTACTTTGCACTCTTTTCCACACACACCCCCCACCCCCCACTGCGGTTCTCAGCAGAAACTAATTAAACCCACTCGCCCTTGGTGCAGCCTAAGACAGTGTATGAATATTTCAGTGTCTCGCAGGCAGCCCTGTAAAGCGATCGCTGTGTTATAAAGAGGGGCGCAAGAGGAGGAGGAGGAGGGTTAAGTTTGCCGCTGCGGTTTTTGTTTTGGTTTGGTTTTTTTGGATGCTGCTGCAAGGCGACTTGACGCATTCCGGCACTGGCTCCTACTCCTGACCGGCGCGTCTCCCCTGGAGCAGGTAAGGAAAAGCCCCTTCTCCCCGCCGCTGTTACGCTCGATTTTGGACGGTTTGGGTCTGGGATGTCGACCTCTCTCCCCTTGTCTCTCTCTCAGTTACGTTTAGCTGCTGCAAAGCAGGAGAGGAGATGCTTTGCTCCCCCTCTCCTAATCCCCCCCAGTCGGTGCGGTGAAGTTGTCAGTGCTCAGCTAAGTCTCCACAGCGGGGAGCGCGGTGCTCGGGAGACTCCTTGAAGGAGCTGACCCCGCTGAAGTTGTCTGGGAAGCCCTCCCGATGAGTTCGGGGCACCTTCCTGCCTTGGAGGCCTTGGTGCATGTCCGGGGATGTGTAGGGACACGTAGAACTCCACATGTGCTGCCGTAGTGGGCAGAACGGGATGTTCCTTGCTGGTGTGAAAGCCAATCCATTGCGCCTGAGTGTGTGTGTGTGTGTGTATGTGTGGAGGGGCTTGGGGGCTGGTTTATTCTGTTTCTCTCCTCCCTGGCAGCCTCCATCCTGCAAGTGAGCTTTATGCCTTCAAAGCAGAGCATTTCCATCCCTCCCTCCCTCCCCAGCGCAAAAGAGGAGAGGACCAGGGCAGTGGTGGTGGGCGGAGGGGGAAGGAAGAGGCAGGTGATGGAAATTTGCTGAGTTGGCATTGCAAGGACTCGCCTCCCAGCCAGCCCGTGATTTATATATTTATTTCTATATTTATTTATTTATTTTATGTGTATGTGCGTGTGTGTGCGTGTGTGTGTGTGTGGTAGCTTCGTGACAGCAGCCGCAGCGATGGTCGAGCCGGCGAGAAAAGTGGACGGATCGAGTTAAAGGCTAAAGGAGACGGCTGGGGAGGGGAACCCCAGCCTGGGGGTGCACTCCATAGACCTTCAGCCTCCCGCCTTGGGGGACAGGACCCCTCACCTTACCTGCCCTCTGCCCCCCCTAAAGGTACTTCTTCCCTCTTTCTTCACCCTCCCATCATCCCTGATGCCTCTCCCTTCATCCCGCCTCTCTTTTCCCCTTTTGGGTATTTCCATCCTTTAGGCTCCTCATCCATCCCTTCCTCAAGCTCCCCATCCCACCTCAACCCCCCACCCTTGAACCGCCCTGGGTCTCTCTGCGCTCCCTCATCCTCCTCCTCCCTTTCCCTCACTTTTCCCCTGCCCCTTGATCCCCTTTCCCGTGTGCCACCATGACCGTGATGGCTGGAGAGAACATGGACGAGACTTCTGCGCTACCTGGCCACCCCCAGGATAGCTACCAGCCCGCTGCCCACGACGACCACGAGTGCTGTGAGCGCGTGGTGATCAACATTGCGGGACTGCGCTTCGAGACGCAGCTGAAGACTTTAGCCCAGTTCCCCAACACGCTGCTGGGCAACCCCAAGAAGCGCATGCGCTACTTTGACCCCTTGCGCAATGAGTACTTCTTCGACCGCAACCGGCCCAGCTTCGACGCCATCCTCTACTATTACCAGTCCGGGGGGCGGCTGCGCCGGCCCGTCAATGTCCCCCTGGACATGTTCTCTGAGGAGATCAAATTTTATGAGCTGGGCGAGGAGGCCATGGAGAAGTTTCGGGAAGACGAAGGGTTCATTAAAGATGAGGAGAGACCCTTGCCGGAGGGGGAGTACCAGCGCCAAGTGTGGCTCCTCTTTGAGTACCCAGAGAGCTCTGGGCCGGCAAGGGTTATTGCCATAGTCTCTGTCATGGTGATCCTCATCTCCATCGTGATCTTCTGCCTAGAGACCTTACCTGAGCTGAAGGAGGACAAGGAGTACACAGTGCACCGCACTGACAACACCACCCAGGTCTACAAATCCAACATCTTCACAGATCCCTTCTTTGTTGTGGAGACCCTGTGCATCATCTGGTTCTCCTTTGAGCTGGTGGTGCGCTTCTTTGCTTGCCCTAGCAAGACTGATTTCTTCAAGAACATAATGAACTTCATTGACATTGTGGCCATCATTCCTTACTTCATCACCCTGGGCACCGAGATGGCCGAGCGGGAGGGGACTCAGAAAGGAGAGCAGGCCACCTCCTTGGCCATCCTGAGAGTCATCAGACTGGTAAGAGTCTTTCGAATCTTCAAACTCTCCCGGCACTCTAAGGGCCTCCAGATTTTGGGACAGACCCTCAAAGCGAGTATGAGAGAGCTAGGTTTACTAATCTTCTTCCTCTTCATTGGGGTGATTTTGTTCTCTAGTGCGGTATATTTTGCTGAGGCTGAAGAACCTGAGTCTCATTTCACAAGTATCCCTGATGCTTTCTGGTGGGCGGTGGTATCCATGACCACTGTGGGCTATGGTGACATGTACCCTGTGACAATTGGAGGCAAAATCGTAGGCTCCTTGTGTGCCATCGCTGGTGTGCTGACAATTGCCCTGCCTGTACCTGTCATCGTGTCCAACTTCAACTACTTCTACCACCGAGAAACAGAAGGGGAAGAACAGGCTCAGTTACTTCACGTTAGCTCCCCTAATTTAGCATCTGACAGTGATCTCAGTCGCCGCAGCTCCTCCACAATCAGCAAATCTGAGTACATGGAAATCGAAGAGGATATGAATAATAGCATAGACAATTTTAGAGAGGCTAATCTCAGAACTGGCAACTGCACTGTAGCCAACCAAAACTGCGTTAATAAAAGCAAGCTGCTGACTGATGTGTAAAAAATAAACAAACAAAACAAAATCCCCACTCACAGCTTGAAGACTTTAGTGACACAGTCACACTTTGTAGATGCTTTACTGATAGTCTTTGAATGCTTTATTTACCTCGTAAATGCATTGTTGCATTGCGAATCTTTGCTCTGCGATAAAGAAGCTTCCAGGATCCATGAAAGATAAAATTTTGGTTATTTTCAAAAAGCATTTTCCACCTGGTAAATGAGAACCATTTGAACTAGTTTAGTTTTAAGCCGTTATGACACTAGACCTAAACTTTTCATCTCCCATCTCTTTTCTTTTTGTTTTCCTTTCCTTTTTTTTTTTTTTTTTTGGATAAAGTTATCTTAAACTAAGCAAGACGGTTTTTAGAGCTATTAAGCATATGCATGGTTTCCAGTAAAAATATTCTGCAAAACTGCACAGTTGCAAGAAAGTGCATCAGATAATAATAGTAAAAAAAGGTTAGCCAAAACCTGCGGCAAGCATTTGCCGTGGTTTTTATGAAGGAGTGCAAATTTTCCTTCCGCCCCCTCTGTGAAAGATTCCATCCTTCCAACCTGCAGATCCACACAGCACCTTATTAAGAAACCTACTTAAGCCTGGTCTCTTTTGCTGGCCGTACAAGAAATATCCTAAAAGGAGAGTAACAAACAAAACTGAAGACAAAACATCTGCAATGCTGCTAAGTTCTCTCACATGCAGATGATAGAAACACACTTTTACCTCCCTAACCCGTTCGGAACTGGATACAAAACTTTAAGCCCCTCTGTTGCAAGATAGCACAATGGAGTTTAATATAAGCATGTTTGAATTTGATACTATTTATTTTATGATCGCATGCTTGAAACGTTACCTCAGACAATAGCGGATAAGCTTTCGTTTGAACTGAATCTTCTAAAAATAGGTCCTTTCTCCTCTCTTTTTTTCATTTCTTTTCTTTTTCTTTTTGATTTGCATTCACCAGAAGTGCACTCCTTAATTTATTAAATCGTTGACTAGTAATTTAAAGTACTGTATTTAAGTGCGTATGTTAGTCAAATGGGAACAATAACTTTTGGAGATCAAAGCATGTTCAAATATTCAGCATTATGGCCTATTTGATTAAAGTGTAACTTGAATTAATTAATGCATGAATTCAATGATGATAATACTACTACTAATAATGATAATAATAACAACAATAACGATAACAATAAAAATAAAAAAAAATGCGCTTGATGGACTGAGGGCCTGAATGAACTGATTAGAGAAACCTGATTGTTTTCCTGCATTGCTCAGGGAAATGTGTTGGCTTTTGTCCAGGCGTTGTCAGAAAGGAACGTATCCCATCCCTTAAAGGGAAAGCTATATGGAAAATTAGGAAGTCAAGTTATATATAGCAACACCTAAAACTTAGTATCCTCTATAGATGAAAGGTGCAGATGCATGCTTTTTGGTGCATTCTCAGAATGTAAATGAAACTTATCTATTATATGCATCCAAATTGCAGCAGCTGGTTTCTTTTGCAGTCATCAGTTGAGACTTTTTTGTATCCCCCCCGGAACTCACTGAAGAGACTCGGCAGATTGATGTAGAGAGTTGCGCAGTGCCTTTATTTTACACCCCCCAAATTGCTGAAAGTGCCTCCAGGAACTGAGCGGATCAGAGACACTGAGAGAAAGGGCAAGGAGTGGGTCCACCATTAGGAGTGGTCCTGTGCTGTCTCCTGGCGCAGCATGGAAGGGTTTAGGGAAAGAAAGACCAAGTGTGAGTGAGAGGGATGCAGAAGAGGCAGGCAGAGACCACCAGTGCCCATGGGACACTTTCCTTCCCCAGCCAGTCTGATGCTGCAGGGCTCAGCATTTGCTTCTGCCAAATATCTCATGGTTGTGTTCATGCAAGGCTTCAGGTTTCCCCAGGTTGTCTATAGAGACACCGCTGCCATCACTGTATCTGCCCTTCCTTTCCCTGAGATGGCTTTTTGCCCTGCAGCTTGGCCCTGCAGGGCAGGGTGCAGGAGGAGCATGGGGTCTGGCATGGCCCATTCAGGCAACCAGACTGAAGGACTGCGCCCTTCTTTCCCCTAGATTCCCCAGCAGGTAGATGGGAAAGGCTTTTCCTACCCCTGTCTCTTCCATCCCCGTTCAGATCTCAGATCCCATCACGGCCTGTGAGCTGTATTCTTCCTTATGGTCCCTGAGCTTACTCTACTTCCATCATCACCTGCTGAGGGAAGCAATGCTAGGAGAAGGTATCTTCTGCAACAAGCCAGCCTTGACTGCTAGGCCCTGGAAGATAATAACCTTTGATCTGAACTAATGTAGGCACTAATCTTAATTTTTTCAAATGGACAAAGTTGAGGATCTTCATTCTGCACTTAGCATGTGGCCAACTGCTGTTGAACACATCTCCTTCCACACTGTACAGATCCTTTCCTCCCCTATCTTTCTGATATATGTATATATGTGTATAAATATATATATATGTCTGTCTGCTCCTGTGTGTGTCACATACGTATGCAGACACATGTATATATAAAATAAAATCGAGGCACTTCGAGTTAAAAACCAACCCTAACTCTGCAGTTACGCACAAGCTTGACCTGCCAGGTTTCCAGAAAGACTTGACTTTATTTCTCACTGTGTGACTTCTGTGAATCTTAGCGTTGAGAGAGATCAAGAACTGAGGGAGCTCTAACTCCTGCAAGAAGTGCAAAGCATCAGATAAAACAGGGCATTACATCCTCTAGGTAGATGTTGTAAAGCTTCTTTCCTGTTCTCTGCCCATTGTACACCTCTCTCCCCATTAAATTCTACTGGTCCTGATCTTCCCAAACTCTTGAATCCTAGGATATGACCTCTGATGTCAAAATGGACTTGAATGCTGCACTCAGCTTATAAAACAACCATCTGACTAAACTAAACAGCAATAATCAATTCAGTGCTAGCGGACCGATGATCAGAAGGATGCATTTGGGAGATGAGGCCTCACTTGGGTAACTGCTGCCCCAGCTGGGTGTGCACACCTTTAATTTAATGTGCAGAGTGGTGATCATTCTGCTTATGCACAGAGAAAAGTGCTGCATGCAGCAATTCTTTGTCAGGAGACCGGGACGGATCATTAGGACTCGTGGTTTGGGGAGCCTGAATGTTGCTTTGTCCATTTATAGCTCACTGCAAAGGATCTCAATCCACATGGAGTACAGGAATTAACCTCATGTAGCATAGGCATTTGTTTTCGACAAGTATGACACAAAAATATGAAAAACAAAAAACCAAGGCTCTTACTCCCTTTACACAGGAGTGCTGAAATGTCTTTGTGGGCCTGAAGGTGCACTTAACAAACTGCCTGTTCTTATCAGCAAGTATCCTTTTCTTTATTTCTTTATTTCTTTTCTCTTCTTTTTATATCTTTGTTTTGGTTGGTTTTTTTTGGCCCTTACATGTGGTCTTTTTGCCACACATGGACTCTATGCAGTTTTTTATGTAATTGGAGGAGGACTGGAAATGAACTGATGGCCAATTTAGTGCTTCTCTGAAAGAGTCAAGAGGAGATTGATAGGGACTGGTAGGGATCTCCTGGAAGCGATGCCAGCGTTGTGCTGGACAGGGAAACCAATGGATGTGGCAGTCTTAGTTGGGCTTGTAGTTTGATGAGGGTAAGGCAGCTTTTCCAGCAGAAGGGGCCACTCCCCAAGCCTCCTTTACCACCCACTGCTCTGTGCCTTTCTGTGCTTCTTTAGCTGGTCCTGTTCAGCTTTTCCTTCATCCACTCAGAGAAGGGATGAGGGGACTCACCTGACAAGGGCAAGGCAGCAGTGCACTGCAGTGCAGAGGCAGGAATGAGGCGGAGAGGCAGCGGGCAGGAATCCCATAAGGTGGTATCCCTGCCAGAATTCCCCATCTGGTCCTACCATACTTAGCTCTAGAGCACCAGGGAGAGGCAGAGGAGCAAGGGGGAGGTGAAAATGAAAGACTCTGTGCCCCATTCCTTCACAGAACTGAGGGGTTGCTGCCAGACTGCCAAGAGCTCAAATGCTCTGTGTGGCAGCTCCAGCACAGACCATGAACTGGATTTACTCACCTTCATGAGGAAGATAGGGTGAAGTAAGCCAGGCTGTGAGTTCACAGCATCCTAGCAAACCCATGCAGATTCCCTGCATGGAGTCTCCTAAGCCTTATATCCACTGGGGACTTCAGGAAAGCTAATCCGAATTAATGAAAGGTGTGCATTCAAAGTAGATTTGTTAAACTGCTTTAAAGCCCAGCATGGACATTCTGTTGCAGTATTAAAACAGCCTTAATCTGATTTGGAGTCATTCTTTTTGAAAGGGAAGTAACCTGAATTGAATTAAGGCTGCTTTAATTCCGAACACAATGGGGCTTAATGCAGTTTACCTCATCTGCCTCACAAGTCCATTCAGACAGATAAGCCTGCAGTAATCATTTGATGTACTGGAAGTGACCCCACTGTGCAGGGGTGGCTGGGCAGAGCGTGCCCACGTGCAGCCAAACTCTTGTACACAAGTGCTGCAGATTCACAGCCTGGCTTACTCAGGGGGTCACCAACTCTTGATCCTGGTGCCACTTCTGGTGGGTTGCTCCCTTTGCTCCTGGCTTGCACCTTTTGTGAGGAGAATCCACCCCGCCGCCTTTGGGGAAGCTGGAAGCAATTGTGGAAATGAATTTCCCGAGGAAATGAATTTCCGCTGGCAAAACTGCGCTCGTGCTTAGCCTGACGTAGTGTTCGTCACATGGACAAGCACTTGAAAGGCAGTACAAAGCACTAGAGATGGGACAGAATTCAGCCAAAGTCCTCTTGTTTGCAGCGGTGATTTCTGCCCATGGAGAGATTTCGGAGATCAGACCCTTCTTAGCAAATCAGCTGTGTATCATTCATTGTAGGCTGCAATGGCCCAAATCCACAGCGGGAGCAGTGGCAACTTTTACTGACAGGGGATTTTTTTTACTAAGGGACAACTGTTTTCATTAGGAAGAAGTACAGGAAGTTAGTTTCTATTACAAGAGAGTTGAAGCCCAAGTGTAACCTCAAAACCTGCTGATCTTAAGGAGCTGAGGGCGAGTTGAACTCTTCCATAGTCCACACTTGAACAGTGCAGTTTCTTATATGCACATTTATTGAACAAAACACAACAAACACTAGGTCAGGAACATCTGAAATTTATTAGAAGTAGGTGGAAAGTTGTATTTTAGAACAAAATCTTCTGCGTACATATGCGGTACATGGAGAGAATATATTCCTTTGCAAATATGACCTTGATAACTGTTGCTTGAGGGGTGCCATTCTGGATTAATCTTTTCCCCTAACATGAAGAAGAGGGAGGTACTGCAGCTTTTCCAGGAGTGGTCTGATCCTGTAGGCTTCCAGCAGTCTGATGCCAGTGATCCTCAGAGTAATTTCAGCCTCACAGGGATGCAGAGTCAGCTCCAAGGTGTGATTTACCCTGCGTAGCCGCAGAGCTGGACGGAACTGGAAAGCTGTCCTTGCAATTGCACAGCAGGGCAAGTTTGTCCCAGACCTGCCTCCTGCAAGTCTGGAACAGGCTCCTTTTCTGAGATGCTTTAACCAGGGACCTACACTTCAGTTTTGGTTGGACTTAATTCAGGCTGAGTTTCTTTTTCTGTTTTCTGCTGTTCTGGCTTTACTTAATGAGGTGTAGGGAATTTCTTTTTCCTGAAATGCTTATCAAGTATTCTTAAAGGTGTCAGTATTTGTATCTGCAAAATAAATGAAACTTCAGGGTGTTCTACAGTTTCACTCAGTACAGGTGAACTTGCCACTGGTGAGGTCAAAAATTTATGCTGTCAAGGCATAGCATGCTTTGATATTTTCAAAGGAAATAAAATGAAACTGAGGTCTTAACTGAAATTTGTCTCAAAGTTTCTGTTAATATGTATGTAATTCTGTATATTTCACCTGTTCACAGGCTCTAGCAAATGTCACTACAAGTTATATATTAAAAAAAAAATCATCTTCCATTTCTAGTTTCTATAATAAAATGAAGACGCTGCATTCAGTTCCTTTAGGTGCATCAGTCTTTGATCCATGTTATTGTTTCAGTGACATTTCTATAATGTAATTGGGATCAAATGTATATTTTACTTTTGTACAAAAGTAAAAATGATATTTTTATGACTAAATTCAGCAAACCCTAACCTATAACCTGCTATGATGAAATATTTTTTTCCTTTCCTTTACATGTAAAACACTGGTTTTTTTGCAGTATGTCGGTTTGAAATGAATAAATAACAGCTGTCAATAGAACTGTAAATGGCCTCTCAGACATACCTCTGACTTTAAAGATCAAATATTGCCGATGTGAAATATATAAACTGAATAGCCTCCATATGAAAGTGCACCATCAGGGCAACAAACCATTTAAGCTGACACAGCTGTACTTATTTCCACCATTTACCAATCGCTTATTCTTTGGGTCAAGTATGTACTTCATTGTCACATTACAGCTCATTTTACTTCCAGTAGTGAAATTGTTTGACTTACCATTTTTAGAACATCTGATGTTATGAGTTCTTGAACTATTTGAAATGCATAGTTTTCATCTATGCAGTTTTACCTGCTTCTGTACTCGTTCATCTGTTCATACTTGGCATCAATTAAAGATAATTTTTAAGGATCTTACCCAGGTTTATTCTGTCTGGTTATTTTCTGGAGTCTGGTTTCTCTGCTGTCACTATTGGCCAGTTCTGTCTGAAATGAATGGTTGGTTTATTGAAGGTTTGCCTACTGAAGGGCATAAGAAGTGGCAATGTAGCGAGTGGGAAATGCGGCTATGGGCTTTGAGAGGCTTGTAAATGTCAACTCAAGCTTTACAGTGCAATTAATCCAAAGGTTTGGCTTCCACAGGCTTTGGATCTAGCCCTGAGTAATGTTTCTGGGCCAAACTGTGTTGGCTTCACTGCTGAGACATACCTGAGTCCTACCAAAACCAGTAGAAATCACGTTAAACCTACTGACCGTGAACACTGATTGCACCCTCCAAAGGCTTGTGGGTATTAATTAACATGATCATCTAAGTGCAGACTTGAAACCAGGTTTCAAACCACTGTGTGACTGACCATGGGCTTCAGGTTGGGCTGAATGTCAGCAAATCCCAGTGACTCGATGTTGTTTCCTCTGGAAAATTGCTTTTTCAAGGCGCATTTCATGCAGAGCGCTCTAATAGAGCCCCGTGTGCTGTGTCCTGGTGTTGTGTTGTACACAAAGAAGGCCATGACATAAATGCTAATTAAATGCTAATTATTTTGTGCCAAAGCTGTTGTGTATTGGGAGATGGGTTTTTCAGGAGATAGGTGCAGTTTCTAGCAGTGGGATGCATACAGAGCGCTGATTACATATTGGTGAAATGAAGTGAAAATACTCTGACCTTACACGAGGCAGAACATTTTGTGTGGCCTGTTCTGTGATTTTATTTCCTCACTCGTTTTGCTTTCTTGGTCGAGAAAAGCTTTTGTCAGTGAAACCCTTGTTCATTGATAGCTTTGAGTGTTGAATCGATTGACTGAATATCACTTACAAACTGTCAGAAATTGTTTTGTTGAGCTGTCAGTGAGGATTTGCAGTGATCTCAAGTGGGTCTAGTCCAAGCTGTTTGTCTGTTGTTGGCTGCTTTGTGGTGGTGTTCTTAGTTCAATGAGGTAGGTGCTCATGTCCATGCCTCCCTTCCAAGGGGAGACCACTGTCATTGAGTTTTGCTGGCTCTAGATGTGTCTAAGTCTCATTGCTTCTTCCTTTTGTCTTTCTTGTGCTAAAAAAAATCAAACAAACAAAAAAAGAGCTTGTTTATCATCTCTACAGTAGCAATCTTCTCCCATTTTCTCTTAGCAAAGCTCCTATTGTGTTGTTTAGACCAAACTGTGATATCACTGTGTAACCTGTTTTCCTGACTCTCCAGTTCACTTGCTGCATAAGCTGCATCCCTCTACTAATTACCTCCCATCTTGGCCACACTTCATCTTGTGAATTAACAGAGCTTTCACTGCTGTGATCCTGCATGGTCTGTCTCATCACGGATCTGGCTCAGAAGCTCCTTTTCCTTAGGACTGGAAATGCAATTTTTGTATCACAATCGTACATTATTTTCTTAAGAAAGACCTTCCTTGTTTTCATTGGTGCTGTCTCCTCTGTGTGGGAGATGCTCCCGTGAGGTTCTTTTGGCCGTGCTGCTGACAAGATACCATCTCACACCTTGTCATTCCTCATTTTTGCCCCAGCCTGTGCAGTCACTGTCCCCCTCAGTGTATCTCATATGCATTGTGATGTCGTCACTTTTGCTGAGTGGAGGTTTCCAAGCAAAACTTTGTGCATTCAGGACGAGGTCCTAGGACATGATTTAGCCCTCTAAAATCACTCCATAAAAAACCAAAATAAAACCCCAAGCCAAACAACCAACACTGCGTACTGGGTTAGTTGAATCTTTGTGTTAATTCCTTACCTAATCTCAGAAGTAAATGTGTGGGGTTTTTAATCCCAAAATACAAATCCTCCTATGCTGTCTTTCCTACTTCATTATTTACAAAAAGGTTGCATGTTGAGTCCTTCCTTCGGTTACACCAAACCATCTCCCATATAGGTTCTATCTAAAGTATCCTGCACTGAGGAAAAAAAGGTGTCTCCCGAGGTGTAGCTCAGATAACAGACATAATGATCCATGGAATAAACGCCTCTTTCCTCTCCAACTGCACTGGGAAGAGGGCTCTAAAAGGAACAATGATTTAGCAGACTTTCGTCACAGAGAGGGACTGAGTCCATTCAGTAACAAGATGCTATTTTCCTGTTACCTTCTTTGTATAATATTGATGATTTCAACATAAATTTGATTTATCTAGCAGTTAATCTTGGAGGCTGGTCAGTTTTCGTGTACTGTTTGATTAATGGCTACAAAATAATTGCTTTATGGAACTCTATGGATCTCAGGTGTGAATATACACTCTCTTGCCCTGCAGAAACCAGGTATTTGTAATTCAATGAATAGGAATCCTGAAACTCCAAGGCATTAAATGACTCTGAAAGCCAAACCAAACTTTTCTCATGGATGCACCCTTCCCCACTGTTAAAGTGTTGCCCATCCTCTGCAGCATCTGGAGCAGGTGCCTTCGGGGCTGGCAGTTTAAGTCAGATGCTCTGACTGCCAAAGCAAATCAGCCCATCTCATTCAGGGCTGTCCCCGAGAGCAGCTGCTCTGTCCTGCCACAGCCAAACACAGGCTCTTGAACCAACCCAGAGCCCACAGGAATAAACAGGGCTGTGGCTTTTCCCCTCAGAAGGCTGTAGAAAAACCACGATTTCGTGCTCCTTTTCAGTCTGCTGAGAAAAGAAGATGAGAAACATTCTCTGCTCAAGGCTTCTACCAGGTACTTTTGGAGTTGCATTTTCTCCCATGGTTGGCCTTGCTATAAAAATGCTCACTTCATAGAGTGTTAGATTAAGCGTTCAAAAATCAAAGAAGCTTTAATTAGCACAACAATGCTTCAATCCACTCAGCTTCTCTAAGAGCTTCCTAAAATACCTCACATTTTATTCCAACGAGAAGACAATTAGGGCTCCTGAATAGAAACCTTTTACAGCTAGCAGATGAAATTGTAGATGGTATATTTGGTGACCTCCTCTCACTAGGTAGGAGCAGCAGCACATTTGGCTTTGGAGCAGCAGAGCCTGCAGTTGTCACTGTCACAGGGAGAACTGCAGAAAAAGCACTGGTTTGGTCCTCAGGGGGGGACAGGTCAAGGACAGGTGCATTTCGTGGGTCACCCTTTTCATGCTCCCTCACCTGTTTCAGTTCACCTACGGATTTTGCTGAGTAAAACCCAGGTGCAGTGGAAGTGGCAATCAGAGTCCCACATCACCCAGGCTGATACCCAGCTGGATTCTCCAGCCATTTTGTCATGAATACTGAGAACACAAAATAGACTTGAACTATTTTTTTTCAGGTTGGGGAGAAAAAAGAAAGTTTTTAATTAATTGAATATTCAGCTCATTGCTGTTTGGCCATTCTGAACACAAATCTGCATGCAGAATTCTGCCCTAAACTCTGAATGAAGGATCTTCTAGTTTCCCATGACATGTGGGTCCTGCCACGTTCTGGATTGATGGTGGGAGCTGAGACTGGCAACAGGGTGCTGCCTTCAAGTGGAATCACTCAGGCAATGGTAGGTGCTTAGATGTATCTTTGCCTTCCTCTTTGAGTCTTCTGTTCTGTTTTCAGTGTGTTCCAGTATTTGTCTTCAGCCCAAAAAGCCAAAATCCAGCTTTCAGGGAGGTAGCTTTCCTTTGGTGCTTTTCTAGTCCACCTAAACATTGTTATAAACGTGATTTGCTGGACTTTGACTGTTGCTGTGGCTTTTGATGCAAATAAATCACTTGCAAATGTTCCTGAAATACTCATGGATAAGCTTATTTCCTTCTACTCTGATACCTGCAGATTCCATTAGTATCCTTAAGTTTGGCTGTTTCAGTTGCAAACTTTTTTTTTTACAGAATTTGAAAAGCTAGAAGGAGAAATAAATATTTCTCAGTGTATACTTTGAATGGGGGAATTTTTGAAACTGTCTTTTTTTTTTTTTTTTCCTCTTTGACTTCTCTTGGCATTACTTATTTGGGAAAAAAAGAAAAGAAATCAAAAAAGATCTAACTAAGTGATCTGATACAAACTTGCTTATCCTGAACAAATTTATGCAATAAATCACGATGGGTTGATGTCTTCCTGTGAACTTCATGTCACACTGGCTTCTGGCATTTTGGCTCTTAACAGTTGGCACCTTTCTTCTTTACTCTTTTGTTTATCCTCCTGTGTTTCAGACATAAAAGTGGCATGAACCAGAACACTACCTTGTTTTGTGCTGTGGCTAGTCTGTCAAAAAAACACATTATGTGAAATTTTTGCGGAGTGTTGTATGTTTGATGTGGAGACTTTGAACCCACTGATTTGGTCCTCCTGGGGTAATGTTGAGTTGATCTTCAGCATGGCGCCTTGCTGGCACTTGGGATGAGAAAGGCAATAACAACTCGGTGTCATTACAAACTGTGATGCCTTCCTGGTGCCTGGGCAGGCCTGGAGTTCTGCTCCGGTCTGCTTTGGCTCTGTGGTTCGCCCTGTGAATATTTCATGTGCTGCTCTCATCATTTGGTAGCATTCCAGCGTTGGAGAGAAACTGTGTTCTGTCTCAGGAGTTTCAGAAATTGTGTGTCAGTCCCTTAGACCAGTCAAGAGTTTGGGGATGCTCAGGACGAGCTGTGTCAATCCAGGGTATCAATCCATTTATTGGAGGATCCTAAACAGCAATCGGAAACGATGGGAGTCGATGCCTTCAATTATTAATTAAAGGTAACAACTGGAAGCTGGGTATCACAGCAGGGTACAGAGCCGCTATTGCTCATGCATATTCAAAGGATGCATTCTGTCTGACAGGACTGGGATGTGCTTCTCCTGGTCTGCAGATGTCTGTGATCTCACCTGTCTGTGACACCTCCAGAAGGCTGCTGAAATCCCCCGACACAGAGAGCAGCTCAGCCGTGCCGCAGAACAGATCAGTGTGTCCATGCAACCCCACGTCCTGGCTGGAATATTTGTGACTGGCAGACAGAGTGGGGGAGTGTTGGTCTTTAGATTTCTCTGTCTCTTTTCAGTAATACTCATTCAGTTCTTATTCCTGTGACTTGGGTACCAAAATGAATGCATAAGCTTACTGCTCTCATATAAAATGAAAAATGTCCTCATTTTTTCTGAACTAGCCAGCTCAAGGTCTTCCTTTCCTATCCACATCTGATAAAGTCTTACATAAATAAGACCTTTAGATTGGCCAACAGGAAGGAATCTTGCCTATCGGGTTACACTGTAATACAAAAAAGAGGAAAAAACTCCAAATCTTTTAAGGGAGAGATGTGTTAAAGTGACACCAAATATATTTTCATCTAGTGGTGTTTTGTGACTCTGGACAGTGTTCTGTGAGCACACAGAGTCTATGCTTTAAGGTAATAAAACTGGAGGGAATGAAATATAGACATGAGCATCCTTTATTTTGCCCATAGGCCTCACAACCATTGTGCTGTTTTAGTGAAGACTTAAATTCTTCTCTTTCACTGTGCATAGATTTGAACTTAATATGGAACAGTTTATGGAAAACATGAGTGAAAGATGGAGAATTAATTTTATACTATCTAAGATACATGGAAAATGTCAGCTCATCTACAGAGCGAGCAAACTTGCTAATTCCTACTCTTCTCCAGAATTTTTTAACACTCCTGTGATAAAGCTACTGTAGCGGTATCAAAAATTATGATTTACTGTAGTGGAAGTTAATATGCTCCAGGCTTTATTTGCATTTACAGGAGAACCTAAAACCTCCTGCAGATAAATATTATCTAGAAGTGTAAGGGAAAGAAGTCACTATTTATCTTACAGTAAATCTCTTGTGTGATGCTTTAAATCAGCTTGTGTATCTCACTTTGTGCAGAACATTGTTAAAAACACAAACCAGCATTTTTTTCCCCCTACAAACATAACCTACGTGCACTTTGGAGGTGAACCTTCTCAATTTCAGTCTAAATTGCACTAAAACTTGCACCCAGCTTCAGGACTTCTTACACACCATGGTGAAACACTGATGAGCAGTGATGATGACAAAGCAATTAAAATAGCTGGATCTTTTCAGAGCATCATGGCTGGTAGGGTGTGACCAACTTCTCTACATCACACAGGGAGATATTAGATACATCCCAGGGAATTTTTCTGTTTGTTTCACGGTGGGGGAGGATCATAGAATTATAGATTCTTAAGGATCATCTCCCTGCCATGGGCAGGGACACCTTCCACTACCCCAGGTTGCTCAGAGCCCCATCCAACCTGGCCTGAACGCTTCCAGGGATGGGGCAGCCTCAGCTGCTCTGGGCACCTGTGCCAGGACCTTGCCATCCTCACAGGGAAGAATTTCTTCCTGATATCCAATCTAAACCTCTTCTCTTTCAGTGTGAAGCCATTCCCCTTATTGTGTCCCACACCAGGATGGTGCCATGGGAGGGAATGAAGCCCCTGTCTCTGTAGCAGGGAGGGAGACTAAGGACCACTTAGATGCTCAAATGGTTTAAATGGGTTGGGTTCTGGGCCAGCCAGCGGCTCTGTGAGATTACCAGTGTGAAGTGAATGGGCACGAATCAGCCATGAAATTGTAGTACAAAAGCAGCTTATGGCAGCAGGGAGCAATTGAGGGCATTTGTCTGTGAGTACCCGTGCATTTCCGAGCTGATCTTTCCAAGTGCCCTAAATTCCTGTGGAGTTCAGCACCCCTTAATATGTTATTGAGCAGGAATTACATTAACGATGACATGTGGGAAAGCAGTAGATGCTGTTGCTTGAATGATGTTCTGTAGTTAGTCCAGATGAAATTCCCGTTCTTGTCACCCGCTCCAGACAGGAACTGCTGGTGTAAAGCACCAAGTAAAATGGAGGCATGGATCCCAGAGTGTGACTACACTAAAAACATGAGTTAAACCAAGGATTTTTTTTTTTTTAATGTAATCTTGGTGATTAGTGTTTAAAATAAAGCCCTCTCTGATTATTTCTATTCAGTAACATCTGGAGTGAGGCAGGTGTTTTATGGATAAATGGGAGAAAAGCTCTCTGACTCATTTTATTTACAACCTGTGTGAGCAGCATCGCTGTGGAAGATGAGATTGTGACTGATGGGGAAACTGAGACATTAAAAGGTCTTGCTATTTCCATTTGTTTGAACTTTTCCAGGTAGTACTTTTTATTGCATGAATAGAAGACTGATTTATTCTTTGCTGCACTCTTTCTTTCAGGGTTTCTGTTGAGTAACATGAAGTAAAGCTTGGTAGAAGCAGCAAGTTTTTGGGTCTGCTAGGAAACGGATTTGGTGAATGTCTCTCTGCTCATAAATATGGTGAAGGGACATTATAATCTATGGATGCTGTGACCAAGTTCCAGCCTACCAAGTAATTTTTTGAGCCTTCCCAGTCTTCAGGATAAATAGCTACAGAAAAAAGCCGCATCTACAAATTCTCTGTTCAACACATGTCACAATTTGCTCTGAGAAAAGTTGGGTACCAGTACTGCCTCCATCACTACCTGACTCTGCAAAATCCCTGGCCATAGAGACAGACAGAATTCCTGGTGTGCTGGACTCCGGGGCACACTGGAGTGCCTTGGGGTCCGTGTGCTTGCCTGAACTTTGATCTTTGGAGCAGAATCCCCACAAGGGGTAAGTTGGAAACCTCTCTGAGCACTCCCCTTCTCTGCAGTTCTCCAAGGAATATGACACTTGTCTTCCAGCCCTGGGCCATGCAGACATTTTGGGGTGTGGCTCATGGAATCACTTCCATCCTCTTAGGAGGGTGAAGAAATGTTACAGTTTAAAGAATAGTCATGCAGGGCATCCTGGTCCTTGCCCTCCTGCCCCCCGGCTCCCCTCCCCACCCTGTCCCTTGTCATTCCTTGTGTTCCCAGTTTCGGAATGGTTGGTATCTGCAAATTCTTCTCTATCTTGCGGTACTCACCCTTTTCCAGAGGGCACTATATGCTTTTTCCAGCTGCAAACTAATCCTGATCACGTGTTTCCTCTGTGATTTACATGCCTTAGAGCTGGTTTCCAAGTTCGTGGGGAGGGAATCATTGCTCTGCAGCGATGCAGCTCAGTCGCATGGTAGGAAGCAGGGAAGGAAAGTGTAATGTAGGGAGGACAAAGCTTGTTCACTTGTTTCTGCCTCCTCACATTGGCTTTCCAAGGACATGGTCACCTGCATTTGAAGTCTGAAGATATAGGGTGAATTAATATCCTGACCCACAAAGGGATGTTTGCCATCATTTTTGCACTCTTTAGCAAGTGTAGTTCTCAGGGATGAGGATTGGCGATGTTTTCGTTTGTGTTGGGTCAGATATTGAAAGTCGTTTTCATGCTCAGCAGTAGCACAGAATCTCAGAAATGCTGAGCATGGAGGAAATCTCTGGTGATTGTCCAGTCCAATCTCTTACACACAGAAACATTAAAGCAGAGATTTAAATAAGAGGCATGTTCTGGGAAGAGAGGTTCTCAGGTTTGGATTTTTGGTAGACCAGTGGTCAAATCAGACCTGCTCAGTTTATAAGCACCTTGTATGAATAAAAGGTCTTGGGTAATGAGAACTGCTGTAGGTCCATTGATTTCCTCTAAGCTCTGCCAGTTTACAGCAGGTCCAAATTGGAATGGTGATTTCAGCAGCAAAAATAAGCTGGAAATAGGAGAGGGGAGCTGGGTGTGTAGGTTTTTCAGCAAGCATTCCCACCCGTTCAGTATGCTCACAGAGATCCACATTGATTATTCCAGGGAGTTTGAGATAAGTACACTTGAATATGTAAGTGTGCTTATTTGGTATCCCTCTAACTGTAGCGGGAGGAAATATTACACATTAACAAAAATAAACCCCCTACGTCAAAGTTTGATAGGAGCCCCTGGCTGCGGTGAATTAAAGAAATGGAGGTTGGCTGAGGAGCCTGGAGTGGAGCAAACAGGGAGATGTGACTGAGAAACAGCGTGTCAGTACAAGGAAAATGGAAATCTCTTGGGTTTGGGTTGTATTTGGGAGCAATTGGGAGCGAGGGGATGAAGGGCACTGGTTGATCTGCCACTGCACATGATGCCACTGCAAATGATCATGTCCGATAATAAAAGTATTTGATGCTGTTGTAACCACTGGGTTTCTCCATGTTTACAAGGCTGATTATAGAGGAGAGGGTTGTCATTTTTAAGCCCCTTGCTTCCTCTGAAAACATAAAATCCCTTGGATGGCTCATCTACATAGTTTTGCTTGCGTTGGGGTCAAGACACAGAGATGAAGGTGCTTTTCCCCGCACGGTTTCTCCTAGGTGGTGCAGACAACATTTCTACCCACGGCAGTGTGAGGCACACATCCCAGAGAAGACTGTGCCTGCATGCCGTGGAAATATCTTAATTATTTGTGTTTGCTGCTTTTGATAATTGCTGATTAGTGCTGTGTGGGATTCAGGCAAACATTGGAAAATTACATTCATCATAGCCTGAGGAGAGAGTGGAAACATCACTGTGATTTGATGGCAGCATGAAACAGATGCTGCCACAGTAAAAATCCAGGCACAAAGGACAAACTCTGCACTGGAATCCACTACTATAAATCACTCATATCCCCATTCTAGTCAATCATTGTCTATGAAAAAGAACACGGACAAAGTTACAGGCTGGGCATTCCATCCTCATCTAGGACTACCAGTTTCTGCAGAATCAGGAAGAAAAAAAGATTAGATTCTTCCAGTTTATGGAATCCTCTGATGTGAAATCTGATTTCCTGAGGAGTGGTAGGAGGGGTGTTGGGTTTTGTCCAGTTGCAGAAGTTTTGATATGAGTAGGAATCAGAGAAAATAAAGGGGTCTGGAGACACACGAAGCAGGTGTGTCACAGAACAGAGCTCACTTCCCTGCTTGTTGGATGGAGGAGACATGAAACCTTGGCCTAAAGGTTATTTCATCAATATTCTGGAAATATTGATGTTTTCACAAACGAGCAGCTGAAGTAGAAGAGAGAGGAACTTTCACTTTCCTCAATTTAATTCCTTCCAACAATATAAAATCTCAGCTGGAAAAAGCTAGCTGAAAAGATTTTTGAAACATGCAAAAACATGATTTGAAGTAGAAGCTTTCTCTTTTCTCCTGAATTTTTCAGCAACACAACTGAAAGTTCTCCTCTTGGCAGAAGAAAACATTTGGCTGTCAAAAAGGAAGAAAAAAGAATCCTCAAACAAAAAACTATTTTGTCTTCCAGACTATGGACAAATGCCTTTTTTTTTTGAGTGTGAAAGGGAACCAAAAAATCCGTTCACACACTCAGCAGACTTAATTCTAGTGAGCTCCCTGATTTATTAAATCATTACCTGTGAAACTGACTGTTTTCCTGCCAAAAAGGGGATTGTGTAGAGCTGCTGCAGCACAGTTTTTCCAGAGGGTACCACCTCCCACAGCTCCAGTTCAGCTACATCTTTCTCTGCTTGCTGTGGGGGAGAGAGCAGAACTTGTCATGTTGAGAGAACAGAACTCACTGGGGGGTCAACAGAAATCCTAGAGGCTTTAGAGACTCTCTGAACATCAATGTTTTATAGACAAGATAGCTCAACTTTTATCCCATTTTTTGGCTGAGCAAGGCTTTGATGGATAATTTTCAGGCAGACGAAATTATTAATATTTTGATCTTTTTCAGGGCTTACATGGACTGTAACCTTAAGTTTCTAGTAATGGGAGTCCCATCAGCATAGTGATTAGGCCCAGAGAAATTCCCTGCTCAGTGAACTCCTGCTTGCCCATTCTGGAGACTATTTTAATCTTATCTCAGAGTAACTCTTGATTAATACATCTAAAGGATACAAATCCAGTCCTTTGAGCACAGGGCCTTTGAGTTCCCAGTTTATATGAGAGGCAAAAATCCTCAGCAATCCTTGTTGCCACTCAAACATCTTCAGAAAGGACTTAATCACTGGAAAATGTGACATCCTACATTTTCTTTTTTCTGTGACTTTTCCCTGTAGTGACAGTTAATTCCCCACTCTTCTCCTTGGTTCTTTCCAAGTGCATGGCAGATGTCTGTCACTTTCCTTGGCTTTTTTACCTCGACTTGATGTAACATTTTGTCTGGGAGGGACCAGGCAGATCTCTGGAAGCAAAAGGGGGAATAAAATAAGTGCAGAAATAATTTCTTCATAAACAGAGCCCTTGAAGTCCTTTTTGTGACACTTGAATGGAATTGTTCCAGGTTCCTTCTACGCTTGCAATAGAGATGATCCCACGAATCAGTGCAATAATTTGAGACACGGTCTCTCTCTCTGTGCAGTTTTTCTACATGGGGCCAGCTGGAGAATCCATACTGTGTGCTATTTTAAGGCACTGTGTAGACATGGACCTTATGTCTGCAGAGGAGCTGTAGCTTAAATTAGTTCATTGACTTCTGGGCACTTCATTTGTGATGTGGCTGTAAAGCTGTTTCTGCAGCTCCCTGGTTAAGCGGGGCTCTCTGCCCACTCATTTCCCCGCATAGAGAAACCCTGCAGAGGACGCAGGCAGCTTGGTCCTGTCAGGTAACAGGGTTTGTCCAGTTTTTCATTGTCTAAAGATGCCAGATTGTTCTAAAAACCGTGGCTCTCCTTAGGCATTGATGTCCTGGTCAGTGAAGAATCACATTTTGTCATTACCCTGTGGGTTTTCTGAGCCTTTCCCTGCCATTCTGATTTCTCTTGCTTCCCTCCTTTGAAATCCAGGTGCTTACCCTGATATAATTAAGGATCTCTTATCACCTCCAAGGTGTTAGTGCTCTCTGATACAATTCCCTTTATTATGTCCAAATTCTATTTCAAGTGTAATTTCCGAAGCGCTGTTAAGTGCTGCGCTGAGCATCGCCTACACTGCATCTCCTGCCTCCTTATGCCCATTCATTTTGTTCTTCTGTCAGAATGCATAATCAAACTCATCCAACATAGATTTTATGGTTTGAGGCTTTTTCCCTCTGAAGCAAAACGATGCTTTAAGAGCCACTGCATCATCTCGGAGGTGTTTTCTCCTGTGGTCCTGCTGCCTTCAAAGGGAGCTGCACACTGTGACCAAGGGCAGTTAGAGCCTCACGGTTTGCAGGTTGCCATTGATTTTTTTGTCTTCCATTGAGAATGTAGAGGCAGGACTTGCCCAGCTTGCTTCTTTCATATTTGGAAGGGCTGGTATTGCGCTTGGTGCTCCTGGGGCTCAGATCTCTTGGCCTTTTGCACTGTCTCTCTGTGATGCTTTTGAAATAATGCTCGAGGTGTCTGACAGCACCGTGGGCATTCTGTGATGCAGGCAGGCCTGAAACAGAACCACAAATTGGTGCTGGTGTGAGACAGCAGCCAAACGGTGCTCGGTAACTTTTGGGACCCTAGAAGCCCTGGAAAACAGGGATCCCCTGGAGTGTCTTTCTGAGAATGTTGCACTTGAATGCTATTTCATAAAATCAGATGGCTGCACAGTCACAGGCCCGTGAAATTTCCATCCCTGAAAATGTCCTGGTAATGCTAAACTTGGAACTAAATTAGGTCATATTTAACAGGAGCTTTACAGCTGTATGTCCTATATAAACCTTTGAAAATGTAAGGGCAAGGCAGTGTGTGTTGGTGTGGGAGTTTAGTGGATAAGGCTGGGAGTTATCTGAAAGAGGAAAGACATTAAATTGGAGAGAAATCCCTGTGTGAGTCTCCAGTGAGATTACTGAGGTTCAGAATGGACAGTGGAAAAAAAATAAAAGTCACCATGTGGGTAGTTCAGCACTGGAATAAATCATCTGGAGAGCTATTGGGCAACTCCAGCCTTTGAAATGTGCAGGATTTGGCTGGAGGAAGCTGCAGGTGACCTGGTCTAGCACTGATGGTGGTGCTGCTCTGAGTGGGAGGTTGGTCTAGATGACTTTTTGCCATGGTGTGGAGCCTCAGCTGGCAGCTCAGCCCCACACAGGCACTCACTGCCCCGCAGCAGGATGGGGGAGGGAATTGGAAGGTGAAAGGGAGAAAACTTGTGGGCGGCAGGCAAAGCAAAACATGGAATTCATTCACCACTGCCCATGGTTCGGGTCTCTCCAGGAAAGCAGGGCTCCATCACATTCAATGCTGGCTTGGGAAAACAAGCACCATCCCTGCCAGCATCCCCCCTTCCTCCTTCTCCTCGTGTGCGCTGAGCTATGGATGTCCCTCCGGTCCGTGGGGATCAGCTGTCCCAGTGCACCCCCAGCCCCTCCCTGGTGACAAGCAGAGAAGACCCTTACTCTGTGCAAGCCCTGCCCAGCAGAAACTAAAACATCCTAGCGTTAGCCGCACTGTCTCCAGCACAAATCCGAAACACAGCCCCGTACTAGCTCCTGTGAGGAAAACTAACTCTGTCCCAGCCAAAACTCCCTCAATTCCAGCCAACGCTTCTGTGTTGAGAACAGGTGCTACGTGAGTGAAAAGGGACAGGGGAGAGTGAGACATCACAGATTCTTCTGAGAGCTGCAGGCTGTAGCTCAGCAATCACCTTTCCTTCCTGTGCTAGGCATGAAGCAGGGGAGAGGTTACACTGTGGGATCTGCCAGGGACAGGGCAATGCTGAGCAATTTGGTGCTGTGCATCATCCAGTCATCCTGGGGAGAGGGGCTGTGCCTTGGCTTGTGCCCCAGGGTTTGTATTCCATGGCTCTCAGCCCTCTGAAGGTTGGGATGTGTGAGCATGAGGCAGAAATTTTGCCCACCTATTCTCTGTGTCTTTGTTAACAATTTGCAGCTGCCCTCCCACGCTTGGTGTCATGATCCTGAGGGCACTAATGGGATTTAATTAACCTGGTCACCTGAGGCTTCCACAACACACCTAATAAAGCCTGAGAGCTCCGTTGCAGCTCTGGCTGGAGGCATCAGGCTCGATCTGAGTTGTCTTGCAGGTATGCTTGGACCTGTTATTGTCTTTTTCTCTCCTGGTTGAGTTTTAGATGTGTGCTCTCAGTAGCTTTGGCTGTTTTGAGCACAGGAGTACTGCTAGGAATGGGGTATGGATATCTGTGTGCTTGCTGACTTACAGCGAAGCGCAGAAGGGGGGCCTGTAATAAAGTAAGGGACAGAACTCTTGTTTAGAGGCACAATATCCTCCCTGTTTCATTCAGCCAAGTTTTTCTTTATGTTTAAGGAACTGGGAGGCAATGGAGGATTTTCTGGTTGGTGGTGCATAGCATTTAGTTTTTTACCCAACTCTCTGTTGTTGGAGAGAGGTGTTCAACCCCTTGGGCTCTGCTCTGAAGCTCCCTGAAGTCACCCAAAGCTCAGTCTTCAGTGGAAACGCAATGCAGAGTCAGAAGGGATAGCTCAGGGCTGCACAAACTGTGAGAAGTTTAGGCTGCATTTTAATTCCCAAAACAATTTGTGTTGTCACATAAACCATGCCTGAGCAGGAGATTCCTGAGTGAAACTTGGAAGGAAGAAGTTGTGATATTTGTAGCTCTAGTTCATCAGATGTGCTGTGCATTGGGCATTGCAATGGTGTAACAGTGTAATATTTGTGTTATCAATGTGGTTTTGAGACCAAAAAAACAAAAAATGTTTTGGTTCCTTGTGGTTAACAGACCTCTCAAGACAGAGTAGGTGGCTGAAGTCCAGTGTGGGCAGCTGTATTTCCTTATTTATATGTGTCTTTCCCTCCTCTCTGAGGCTATTTTCTCAGAGTTATGTTCCACTTCCACATTTAAAGTGTTTTTCCCCCAATAGGCTGCCTAAGCATCTGTCAGCTTACCCTGTGGGTACCTTGGTTTCTGGGGTGGGTGAAATGGCAGCTGCTTGGAGTACAAGTGCTGTGAGTTACTTCAAGGTGAAAAGCTCTCCTGAGACCACAGTTTCTGTGCTGCTGGGTGTTCTTTAGCCTGTAAAGGGTCTCTGTTCCTCGATTTCACTGACCCTTGGCACATGGGAGCCTTGTTGCTTTTGGGGGTGGAGAACAGGACAGTTTTTCTACCCATGTTGGTCCCTGGAGCCTGGAAAACAGGGCAGTTTTCCTGTGCTGAGCAAGAGGAGGACCATCTGCTCCTGGCCTGCAGGTCTGGAAAATGTCAGTCCCCTCCCAGGCTGAGCTGGTGTTGCCTTCAGAGTGCTGTGCTCCAGCAGGGAGCTTCCATGGAGCTCTGGATTTGTACCCTTGGTGGCAAACACAGCCAAGCTGTGCTGCTTCCGAGCAGAGCATCCTCACGTGGGGGAAGGCTTTGCTACAGCCTTGGTAAAGATGCTTTTAATCTCCAAATAACACCCTCAGGAGATGTTGTCCCCTTCCTCCCCTGCTAAGCTTCGGAGAACTTGTGCTGAGGTGTCATCAGTCTTAAGAATACTTCAACATAAAAGATGTTTTTGGTTTATCTTGCTATATTTAGGCCTCACTCACAATAGGAGTACTAAACTTGGAATGTTTGGAGCAGACGGGGGTGTTGGTATCTTATATTTAGCTTGATCTGTCAGTTATACAAGCATCTGTCACAGGCGTAGCAGATGGCAGGAAGCCCTGATAGGGTTCAGAGGGAAAAGAACCAAGATCTTGGTTATTGGGGACAGGGTGTGCTTAGGAGTGAAAAATGCTCATAAAACATATGTCTGTTTTCTGCGAGGAAGCAAGAGCTAGGCTCTGATGTGGCACAGTCAGAGTGGATCTAGGAGAAGTGATGATAATAATTTAAAGTTTGAAAGCTGAGATGGCTGAGGAATGTCCCTTGAGCTGGGGTGCCTTTTGCTTCTGGGGGCTGTACAAAGAGAAATGAAAACTCGGTCCTTAGGCCAGGGAGCTTTGCAACCTGTTGGCTCCGTGGGTTTTGCTCTGTGGCTGCAGCTGTTGGAGCTGAGGTAAAAGCAGTGTTTGGCTGGGAATGTGGCTTCACAGCCAGCTCACCCCGACGGAATTGTGTGTGATGCGCTGCCAAAAGGAGCAGCTCCTCTGCCTGTGCTCAGCTAACATTCCCAACAAGCCCTGATCTACTTGGGTGTTCTGGGAGCTGTGCTGTGACTCAGATCTGCTCCCTGAGTGTGGCTGGAAACTCGCTCTCAGCTTCACCAGCCTGTGGGTTCAGTCCCCAGGGAGCTGAAGATTGGTGGTGCTGGTGGAAAAGGGGGAGTGGGAGAAGAATGAGCTGTCCAAAGTTATGGGCTGGGCACAAGGTGAGGCCCAGGTTCCTTTAGGTGGTAGCAGGATCTCACAGGGGTCTCCCACAGCATTCTCCTGCAGGGGCTGGGGACAGGGGCTGGACATGAGCCAGGTGTGCCCAGGTGTGCAAGAGGCCAATGGCACCTGGGCTGTCCCAGCCGTGGGGTGGCAGCAGGGCCAGGGCAGGGACTGTCCCTGTGCTGGCACTGCTGAGGCCACAGCTCAGATCCTGTGTCCAGTTCTGGGCCCCTCACTGCAAGATGGACATTGTCCAGAGAGCGTGTCCAGAGAGGGGAACAGAGCTGGGGAAGGCTCTGGAGCACAAATCTGATAAGGAGGAGCTGGGGGGTCTCAGCCTGGAGAAAAGGAGGCTCGGGGGGATCTTCTGGCTCTGCACAACTCCTGACAGGAGGGGACAGCCAGGGGGAGGTGGGACTCAGCTTGCAGGGAACAAGGGACAGGACTAGAAGAAAAAAACCAGAACCTCAGGGTGTGCCGGAGGAGGTTCAGGTTGGAGATCAGAAAGAATTTCTTCATGGAAAAGGTTGTCAGGAATTGAAATGGGCTGCCCAGGGAGGTGGTGAAGTCCCCATCCCTGGAGGTGTCCAAGAAATGACTGGATGTGGCAGCTTAATACTTCAGTTAACAAGGTGGGGATGGTTCAAAGGTTTTACCCAATGATTTTGGGTGTCTTTTCCAACATTAATGATTCTGTGGTTCTGTTCTGTGATTCTAAAGGTGACTGAGATCTTGCCTTGGAAGTCCCATGGCAGGCTGCATGTGTGCTAGGGTGGGGCTGGGGCTCCCCTTGCTTTAACAGAAGAAGAATAACTGTCCTAGGAATGCTCTTCCCACTTCACATGAAGATGTGTTAAATTATTCATTGCGGTAATTTTACTTTTTCACTAACATGCACTTGCTTAGACAGACTCCTTGTATCATCAATTAGGATGAATTATGAATTAAGTTGAATTGACTGAAAACTACCCATTTTTGGACACTGTACCTAGTGGTTTTTGTTCCCCAAGAAAATGCTTTCATTCTTTTGCTCAAAAGCAAGCAAACAAAATCCTCAGGATAAATTAATTGATGTAGCAGATATGGTATGTAGTCACCAGGTAGGAAAACCAACTCCTTCTGAAATGCTGAGGCCAGGCAGTTCCAGTCACCACTTCCCTCTGCTTCCAGTGCAGAACCAGGGAAGGTGATCAGAGGGGTAGAGCAGCACTGCTGGGAGGAAAGGCTGAGAGATTTGGGATTGTTCACCTGGAGAAGGCTTTGGGGTGACCTCACTGTGGCCTTGCAGTGCCTGAAGGGAGCCTGCAGGAAAGATGGAGAGAGACTCTGGACAAGGGCCTGGAGTGACAGGACAAGGGGGAATGGCTGCACACTGACAGAGAGCAGGGTTAGATTGGATATTGGGAAGAAATTCTTCCCTGTGAGGGTGGGGAGGCCCTGGCACAGGTTGCCCAGAGCAGCCGTGGCTGCCCCTGGATCCCTGGCAGTGTTCCAGGCCAGGTTGGATGGGGCTGTGAGCAACCTGGGGTAGTGGGAGGTGTCCCTGCCCATGGCAAGGGTGTTGGAATCTTTAAGGTCCCTTCCAACCCAAACCATTCCACATTTCTATGCCCAGCTCATGCTTCTCCACAATTCTGCTGGAAGGAGGGAATTGGTGTCTCTGCAGTAGAAGGAGGTACAATTTGCAAGCTGCTGAGAGAAGCTTAAATGGGAGAGGTGGGGAGGAAATAGGGAGAGAGGGGAAAGGATGAAGAAGTCCTAAAGCTTTCTCTTTACCTGTTTATTTGAAATGTGTGGTGGGAATGAAATGTCTTTAAACAAACAAATTTGCAGCCAATAGGAATGAATCAGTGACTACAATTTTCATAGAAGTGCTTTATTTTCTAACTGGCTTGTCTCCAGTACTTCATCAAGGCTTTCTTGGAAATGTTGGGTTTCCAGTCTGTGTGAATGCATCTCAGAGGCAATTTTTAGTTTGCTGCATGCTTTCTGTGCAGTGGCAGCTGCAGGGATGTGTTTAAGATGCTGCTTTCTGTTCTGTTGATGGCATGTAGCTTTTCCATGAATAAGTTAGTGGGAACCTGCTGAATCCCAGCAGCAGTTTTAGCCCCTCAAAGGTAAATTGAGCTTTTGTGCAAGTCCCAACTACTGGTCTTGAGAGTAACTTCTGTCCTGAAGAGGTGGAATGAAGCTTTAGGTGCTTACCAGTAAAGGTGAAAGTTGTTCTGGTACGCAGGATAGATTTGCCGTGAGTTCTGTGAAAGGTAAAATTTGGTACTGATGAAGGTTCTTCCATGAGGAGGTAAGGTTTTCCACTGGAAGGACCTAATGCAGTGCCCTTTGACATTTTAATGTGCTTTGGAATAAAAATGATTCATCAGGGTTTCTTGCTGCCAGTCAGGTGATAGTCCCAGTTAGATAATGCTGAGTGGCATTGTTCTGGTGCAGGCAGAAAACAGGGCAGCGCTTCACTCTCCAAGCCTTGATGCATGAAGCTGTCATCTCTGTTGGTAATCAATAATGCTGCAGAAATAGATGTGCCTTTGGTTATAGCTGCACCTTGCAAATAATGAATATTTGCCCAGCAGCAACTGATTGTGTGCACGTATCCAGGTAGATTTGAAGAAATGCATCTGTTCAAACTGATGCCATTGGCTAATTCAGGTACCCGAGAAAAGTATTTAAAATATTTCTTCCCCCACCAAAAAAACCCCCAACAAACAAAACCCACAAAACCAACAAACAAACAAACAACAACCCCTCCAAAAAACCCCAAAACAAAACAAAAAACCCCCAAAAAACACCAGCCAAAACCAACCAAACACCAAACCTGTCACATTCTGTAATTCTGGCTTTTTAATAACAGAAATTAAAACATCCAACTGGTAATCACTTATTTTTCTTTGTTTTCACTGGGTTTGCCTCCTCAACTGATAGAACATTGCTTCTTCCAGAGTGTCTTCTTACCAAAGAAAACATTTTTAGCTGACCCCAGACAGTTCAGCCAAAGGAATGTTAATAAAAGGAGTTATTAATAATTCTTGCACAGAGTAGACTTTAACTTCAACTGGAATACTATTTCAAGATGCAGCAGCTCAGCCTAAGGACAACAAGACATGTTTATTTTGTAGCTGATTCAACGGCTGGAGTTCAGTTACATCCAAATGCTTTGAGGAAAATTAATCAAGTAATGGGGGATGGAAGCAGTCGGGGGGAAGTCTGATTTTATTTCAGACTCCAGACCATCTGCTTTCAAAAAAGGCATTGCTCTTGGATGTAAGATATCTTTTCTTAATTTTTGACTTTCTAGACAATTCTTTGTATGTTGCCCCACATACATGGGGCATGCGTGTTAAGAACATAATGTGTTCTTATCAGCATGTAAAGTTACTTTTTTTCCTGAGGGCTGCTGGATGCCTGTGTCAGACATTTTTGTTCTTGTGGAGGGAAAAATTGTCACTTTTGGGGAAGTACTAAGTGAAGTACATTATTTGCATGGCATTGAAGTCCTCAAATTGCCAGTGGAATGTTGTTGAGGATTCTCTCTATGGCTGGATCTAACATTCCCTCCTTTGGAACACAGGGTGGGTGCCAGACACTTGTCAGCTTTCTTTTCTTGAAAAGAGTATCCTCATACTCTTCCCACTCCTTTCCACGAGCAGGAGAGGAGGAGGAGCCCAGGGAACCACAGGCTGGTCACACTCACCTTGATCTGTGGAGCAGTGATGGAACAACTTGCCCTGGGAGCTATTTCCAGGCACAGGAAGGTGATCAAGAGGAGGCTGTGTGGATTTACCACAGGGATGTCGTGCTTGACCACGCCAGACAATCTTCTGTGACGAAGTGACTGGGCTGGTAGATGAGGGGACAGCAGTGGACATTGTCCACCTAGCCTTCTGTAAGGCTTTTGATGCTCTCTCCCTCACAGCAAAGCAGACGGAGGCTGGGTTAAATAAGCAGACAGAGAACAGGCTGAAGGGGATGGTCAGTGGCACCAAGTCTAAACGGAGGCCTGTAACTGGCAGTGACTGCGTCCAGTCCTGTCCAACCTCCTCATTAGTGGTCAGGATGATGGGGCAGAGTATTCTCTCAGCAGACACAGAACTGTGAGTAGTGGCTGGTGTCCTCAGGGGCTGTGCTTAAATCAAGCAGTTCTAGTTGTAGACTCCCAGCCAGGGGAGCCTGGGCAGGCTGGCGAAATGGGTGGCAGGAGCCTCCTGGAGTTCAGGAAGGAGGAGTGCAAAGCCCAGTGGACGTGGGGAGGAACAGGCACCAGTGTTTGCTGGGGACTGAGTGACTGGACAGCAGCTTGGTGGGAAAGGACCTGGCAGGCACCTGGAGGGATGTGAGCTGAGTGTACTCCCAGAGCAGAGAAAGTTAAAAGTATCCTGAGCTGTGTTAGGAGGATCATTGTCAGCGAGTCAAGGAGGTGATCCTTCCCCTCTGTTCAGCACTGGTGGAGCCATGCCTGCGGTGCTGTCTTCAGTTCTGCGGGCCCAGTAAAAGACATGGATGTGCTGGAGAGAGTCTGATGAAGGGACTGGAGTATTTCTGCTGCGAGGAAAAGCTGAGAGTGCTGTAACTCCTGAGAGATCTCAAGGGGATCCTATCAAGGTGTAGAATTATCTGATGGGAAGAGGTAAATTAGATGGAGCCAGGCCTTTTTCCATGGTGCCCAGCTACAGGACCAAAGGCAATGGGCACAAACTAGAGCACAAACTGGTTTTTTGGTTGTTGTTTTGTTTGGTTTTTGTTGGTTTGTTTTTAAGTATGAGGGTGACTGAGCACTGGCACAGGTTGCCCAGGGATGTTTTGGAGTTTTCATCCTTGGAGATATTCCAAAGCTGACTTGTCATGGTCCTGGGCAGGCAGCTGTGGCTGGCCCTTCTTGAGCAGGGGGTTGGACCAGTTGACCTCCAGAGGTCCCTGCTAACTTCAGCCTTTCTGTGATCAATAGTGAACATAACCTCCGGGCTTCTTCTCAGTGCATTCTCAGACAAAAAGTCCAATCTGTGAAAAGCTTCTGCTGAGGGTGGCTGTATTGAACTCTTGAATTCCTTCCTAAATTCTCTGTACTGTTCTGCAGAACAAAAGCCTGAAGGGACTCTTCTACCACTCACTCTGCTGTTGTCATTGATGAAAGATAAAATTCAGTAATATAGTGGAAATAATGAGAGGAATCACCATTTTATAAATAACAACATGACCTATATTCCTGCGTTAGACATCTCTTTAAAGCTCTTTTCTTCCTTTCAAGAAAAAACTGGCTTGTAGACTGCTTTTTATATTATTTCATACCTCTCAAGAGGCTGTTTTTCAGATCTTACCATTTGGACATTTTTGTTGACACTGATAATTTTTTGCACTTAAATTCATCAGTTCTGGTTGTAGACTCCCATTTTAATTCTCCATCCTGTGTCTGTCCTGTGAGAATCCCAAATGCCTGGAGATAGTTATTATTCTTCCTCACTTGAGAGTCTGCCTGTGTAATGCTGCAAGATGGAGATAGTGGTGGGTAGAGTTTAGTGTCTTTCTGGTGTTTCCAATTTTCAGAATTGCTAAGGTTGTTAGAGCCTCCTAAACAACATGGCTGAAGACTCATTTGGTGGCTGTCTCATCAAACTGGTTGCTCTGTGTATTTCCCTTTTTGGCCTTTAGTGCTGTTCTTCAGCAGCATCACTATCTTCTCCTTCCTGCGGCATATCTACCTTTTTAAGCCTTAAATATATCAGAATCCAGCTTGTTAAAACAATTTGTGAAAGCATTTGGTGACATTCATTACATTCTGGCTTCTTGAAGTCTGCCAAAAAAAAAAAAAAATCAGAGTTACAGAAGCAGTCAGAGCTGCAATGTGGGTAGGAAGTTCTTTGTATATAAATTTGTATTTATGTGGCCAATATACAATGTCTGAGGATCTGAGTTGGCCGGGGCAGCAGAGTCATGTTGATTCTGTTGGTAGGAGAACAAATGACAGAGAAAACATTAATCTTGTTTATATTTCCCTCACAGAGTCTCTGAAGGCATTTTTGTATCCCTTCCCTGTATTACTTGGGTTTTGGGGATTGCTTTTTTGGGGTTTCCATTTTTGTGTGCCCGGTGAATGCCATCTGTGCATTATTGTGAATGATAATGGGGTGCCAGGCTAAAAATTCGTGCTAACCTATTAGATCAATAAATATTACTTAATAATAGGACCACAGAATCATGGAATGGCCTGGTTTGGAAGGGGCCTTAAAGATCATCTGGTTCCAACCCCCCTGCCGTGGACAAGGACACCTTCCATTATCCCAGGCTGCTCAGAGCAAGGGATGATCTCCTTTCTAGACACCTATGAGCACAGCATTTGGCTCAGTTTTTTACAGTCAGTTGACAGGAAAAGGATTTGCTGGGTGTGATTCATGGGCAGCCTGAAACATTGGCCTGACAGTAACTAGATTGTGTGAGAGAAATACCAGTTTGACTCCAGTGACTCTAATAGGAGTTCAGATCACTGGGTGAGACATTCAGTGAGTCCATAAATGGCTGGAGATACCCAGGGTAAATCGCACCTCTAGAGCACAATATTTGAAACAGCTACAGAGGAGCCTGTGATTCAACTGATGTAGTGACATTTCAGAATCATCTTTTGGGTTTTAGGCTTTTTTTTTTTTTCCAGTCTCTAAATATGAGTCCTGTTTGGCTTGTGCTTGATGGTTCATTGCTAACTTAAATAGATCTCTGAATGCATTGCTACATGGAGTTTTTTAGGGATAGATCCACTAAGTGATAGGCACTGAAGTGCTCAGTTACTACTTCAGCTGGGGCCACAGAAGGACCTGGGATGGAGTGGGTGGTGAGATGGAAAGGGTGACATCGTTTTCTCTGTTCTCCGATTCCCTTCTCATGAATTGTGTTAATGTTGGATCTCACATTTTGCATGAGTCAGGAGGGTGCTGTCATGGTAAACATTGGCTTTCTTGTCAAGCACAAGTGCAACAGGAGAGAGGATGAAAAGAAAATGTGGAAAAAAGTACTGAAGACTCAAGTGAGGAAGGTGGAAGGGGGGAGTGTGATGGCTCTGTTCTCTGGCCTTCCAGAGATCTCCATGGAAATGAGTCTACCAAGTTAAAAAATAAGAAGGCTGAGCTATGTGCTTTATCAAAAATACACCAGATTGAGGTGGAAGAGAGCACTTCTTAAAAAAAAAAAAAAAGTGTATTTTTGTCAAAGATAGGGAGGTGGGAGGAAAGTCCACTAATGCTTTGCAACTTAGTAGTAACAAGCACCCACAGGAGCAAAATATATCTGTGTGCCACTGTGCCTGAGGAGGAATGTGTGTGAGCGTGGATGTGAGCTAGCTCCTGTATGATGGAATGGAGGGGTTGTGTCTCTGAGCAGTTTGATGGACAGGGTGTTCTGCTGCCTATGAATGAGCAATTTGGCTTTCTAACCCTCTTCAGGTCCATTTTTTTCTGTTGCTATTTGGAGCACCAAGCCTGGTAATCACCAAGTTCCGCTGGTGGCTTCCGTGTGTGAGGTAGCCTCACACAGATGAAGGCATTAGAATAATTGCTCGCTCTAATCTCCAAACAAGGATTGGGATGGCATTTTAAAAATGTGTCTGGGGAAGTGTAGTCCATATGCACCATCACAGCCATTGAGATTAATGTGAAGTTCTTGTTGTGTAAGAGCTGGATGTGATTGGGCAACCAGAGGGACATCCCTGTAATGTGACAAACAAAACCTGCTGGGTTTTCTAGTTATGAAAAATGAGTTCCCAGAAAACAGATTTGTGTACAGTCAGCCCCTCTCTACCAAAACATGTACAACACATGAATGCAGGCACCTCCTTCCCCAAACTTTGCCATGGCCCTACAGAAAATCAGTATTTCTTTAACATTCATAGAATCACAGAATGCCTGGCTTGGAAGGGACCATAAAGATCATCTTGTTCCAACCCCCTGCCATGGGCAGGGAAACCTCCCACGATGCCAGGATGCTCACAGCCCCATCCAACCTGGCCTGGAACACTTCCAGGGATGGGGCAGCCACAGCTGCTCTGGGCAACTGTGCCAGGGCTGCATCACCCTCACAGGGAAGAATTCCTTCCCAATATCCAATCTAACCGTGCTCTCCGTCAGTGTGCAGCCATTCCCCTTTGTCCTGTCACTCCAGGCCCTTGCCAAGAGTCTCTCTCCATCTTTCCTGCAGGCTCCGTTCAGGCACTGCAAGGCCACAGTGAGGTCACCCCAAAGCCTTCTCCAGGTGAACAATCCCAAATTTCTCAGCCTCTCCTCCCAGCAGAACTGCTCCATGGCTCTGATGCCCTTGGTGTCCCTGCTCTGGGCTGGCTCCAGCAGCTCCATGTCCTTGCTGTGCTGGCCCCAGGGCTGAGGCAGCTCTGCAGGTTGGGCTCAGCAGATTCCCAACCTCTGTGGCTCATGTACTTCCCACAAACTTGCATCAGTGGGAATTTTTTCCATGGTTGACTGTCCAGGGTTTTCCTTCCCATGGCATCAGTGGAAATAAACTTAACATTTATCCTCTAACCTCACACTGCTCAATGTATTTCAATAATTGCTGTTGAAGCTGCTTGGGTGGTTGATTTTTGTTTTTCTCTCTGCCTTAAGGAAAAGGAGAGAGAAAAGCACTTATTTATTCTGTGCTGTGTTACAGAATAAATAAGAGGGGCTTTTTAACCTGGTGAAGAATGCTGCTGTCCCCCACGGATGCACAGAGGGAGTAAACAAGTGTCGAAGGAGAGCTAATGATGGTTGGTTGGAAGTGGGAATGTTTTATCTGAGAAAGAGCCCAAGATACTCTTTCTGTTAAGTTGTCCCCACTCCTGCATCACTCTGAAGTCTTAAGAATCTTAATGCTTATGTTTTAAGTCCAAGAGTGTTTTCTTAAAGACATTTGCACTTGCTTTTGCCTGAAGATGTAAACAGCATGGTCTAGAAATCCTCCGTGCTGACAGAGAGCCCAGCCCAGCAGATATTGATCCGAAGGGAAGTCTTTGGATGGTGCTGCACAGCAATATATGAATATCAACTTCTCTAATTTCTCTTCCATGGTGGGAGAAATGCATGTGGAATATTCCTTCTTGCTGTCTTTGCAACAGATGGAAAGCACACAAACAGAAAATGATGATTTTTAGATCTGTATGGGGGGTGGGAAAGTAATAACTTGGAGGACAAGCCACAGTCACTGTCACTCCAGGAGTTTACTGTTATTAATTGTCAGCTTCTGTCCCTTATTTTTCCCTAATAAAGACTCCAGAAGGCTTTTCCACTTAGTGAACAACCTGTTCTACACAACAGGGAGTAAGGAAGATGAATTCATCTCTCTCTCAAATTTGGATGAGGAATGATTGGAACATTTGGTCTGTAGTGAGGGGATACAAGCTGACTTTTCAAAGATTATCTTCTACAAACTCCAATTAAGTGGAATGCTGGGTTTTCTGAAGTTATCCCAAAGCTGGAAATGTGTGTGTGTGCATTTTTAAATTTTTTTTTTAATTTTAAAGCTGTGAGGTTCACACCCAAAAGCACAGAGTCTTAAAAGCAGCATTTAAAAAGTCTGAAGCACTGTTTGAGGTGTGGTCTTTGGTCAAGCTTCTCTTGTTGTTGGCATCTAGGCTGTAAATTTTGACCCTGTTTGAGCAGGGAGGTGGGACCTGATGCCCCAATGTGGTCCCTTCCAAATTTACCTATTCTGTGATATTTGTCTATGCTGGTGACACAACTTTTATTTCTTCATAATTTTTTGATGGGTGACGTTAAGAAAATATGCTGCTGTCGTACCACTCATTTATCTTAGCCTTTAAATAGAAATTTCTTTCTTTATTACTTTTTCTGTCTGTCTGTTCGCATCCCCTATGATACCTGTTTGGTTTGTGTACCTTTCAAGGATGCTGTGGTGCTGGGGCAAATTCAGCTATTCTAATAATCCATTAATATTGCTGCTTCTTAAGCATCATGGCTTAGTCTTTCTGTGGCCTGGAGGGCTGTGTTTTCATGAACAGAGGGGTTTTCTTTTCTTCAAAAGCATCAGCTGTGTTTCCTGGTATATCAGATTAGGAATAATTTACTTAGGGAAAACAATCATGAGTTACAAAGCAAGACTGTGTCTAATTGCACTGGCCTTCTTCCATCTGGGATTTCACCAGCCTCTCGCCTGTGATCCTTGTTGGATCAGTTTCCCTTTGAACAGGGAAGGACTGCAAAATGGCAAGAGGGAGGAGGATTCCATATAATTCTCAATATCCTGAATTCAAACACCCTGGTGGTGTCACTCTGGTATCCTGAACCTGAAAATCACAGGAGTCCTAGCAACTTCAAGGGCAGCATCAAATCCCAGATCTCCGGAAGGCCAGGCCAGGCACACAGGTACTGTCCCAGGCTTTAGGGTAGGCATCCTCATATGTTAAATTTACCTATAGACTGATTGATGTCCTTCCGCTGCTCTGTTTTGCATCATGAATATAACTGATCTTAGCAGTGCTTAGAAAACAGCTATTGGCTGAACTTTAAATCCTATTTATGCTCTAAATGCCATGGATAAGTGCTTGCCATTAATAGGAAAAAATGTACTGTGTTTTCCCTGAGCCTTTAAAAGTGTGGAGGTGCTCCACCTGCAGCCCCTTCCTCCCCATTTTTGAGTCCCTCAGCACTTGGACACCAAACTTTTGGGAGTCATGTGATAATTCATGTATCCTCCTTCCTTAAAGGCTATGGACTCCTACATTTCCAACACAAAACAGCGGAATACTTTTTAAGAAAATCCAAAAACATTGCTAAAATAGAGGTAGAAATGTACAGGAGTCCAATTCTAACCCAGCCAATAATATTGCTGTAAACAAAATTTATCCAGTAATTATCAGGATATACTTCCCATAAGTTTTAGAAATCTCCTGAATTAGCTGTTAAAAAAAGAAAAAACCAAAAAACCAAACCAAACACTGTGGTCCCTTCTAACCTGACCCATCCTGTGATTCTGTGAGCTGGTTTTATTTTCAACTCCTCATAAAGCTCAGGATTTTGGGAGGAGGGGTAGGTGAGTTGAGGTGAGTTGGGCTCGCCTGCCTGTCCCCTGGGGCACCTGCAAGACCTGAGCCGGGTGACATTTTTTCAGTGCAGAGTGCTGAGACGAAATCAGAGGATGAGCGAACCTTGGCCTGCAGCCTTTGCACGTAATCCACCTATCCAACAGCACTGACATCACCTCCTGGAGAAGGAACTGAGAGGAACTTCAGTCTAGAAACCTCGGAGAGCTCAGTATGGCTTTGTTGGATGGTGTTCCTGACCTTTCATGGGGGCTAAGATTGAGCTCTTTTACATAATTAATATTTTACATACATATTCTCAGCAAAAATTATGTTTGGAGAGAATCAGTTTTTGAAATGTGAGCATTGGCTTTTCCAGTGCTCAGTTCCATTTTGGTTCCTACACAGATTCTATCCTCTTTCCCACATTCTCTGGCAGGATGAAGGAGCTCAGTTCCTGGCTGTGAGAGTTTTATTGTCTCCAGAGACTGTGGACTGAGGGAATGCTGGGGGGTGGCTGGGAGATGCCGTGAGATACAACGGGAATGCTCGAGGAATGTGGATGTAGAAGTACTGCAGAGCTATGCCTGTGGTGGTGGGGCAGGAACTGTTGAGAGATCCCACAAAAAATGCTGCAGTAATACAGAATGGGAATGCTGGAAGAGACAGTGAAGTGAAGAAAGTTAAGTTTTACTACAGATTGCAGACAGCGGAGATGGGTTCTAAGGCCCTGTGGGACAGAAACCCTTATTTTAAAAGGAACTGAGCATGGTTTGTTCTAAAAACAATCAAGATTCATGCTACAGATTCCAGCAGAATGGAAGAATTTCAAACCAAATGAGTCAAGTCGGGAAGAAGAAAAGCAGGATGAGAAGGTGTAACAAATGTATAGAAGGGCTGCGTGACAAATGTCTGCATTATCTGTCTTTTTGCTTCAAATTCTACCATTTCTCTATTGTCTCCTGAATTATCAGCATTAGGAAAAAGAGAGTTATGGTGTAAATTCTTGGGGTGGGTGGGTAATAACTGTATTGAAAAGCTCCACAGGGAAATTTGGTCTTTGTTGTTTGCATTACCATTATACCAAAAGGCCTTTGGGAATCAAAACATTATTATTTAGGCCTTGTGTGGAAGAAGTTTTCCACTATAAGCAATAACTCTACAGAAAAAGTGCAGTGGTAAGACAGATAAGAACTGGAAGCAATACCAGGAAAATCTGCTATGCATATTAACATTGCATAGAAATCTTGGTAGGGGATGAAATTGGATTTTAGAGTATTTACTTCTGAAATAAAAAATGCTGTGCTGAATCTGTGGAGATAGCTTTAGAGAATTTAGCTTTCTGAGCTTTCTTTAATGCAAGAAATATGCTACTAGTGCAATTCTCAGGCTCTGTAGGGTAGGGAATGCTGATGGCATCCTAGAGAAACTTGCTCCTGTCACTGGAGGAAAAGCAAATTGTGAAATATGCTGGTAAATGGGTAAAGAAGAAAATGGGCTGGGAAAAGGTTAGTGACTTACCACAGAGCCACTGGCATCTGTGTAGGTCAGATTCTAATAGGATACCCGAGCCATTGGTAAAAAATCCTGAAGGGAATGGACCGTGATTGCAGGCATTATAATCCTAGTTTCATCACAGCCATGATCTCTGTGGAAAACCTGCCTTCGTAATCGATGAGATTTGTATTTAAACAGTTCTCATTGAGGCCAAAACAACGCACTGTTTCATTATGAAGTTCAGCCTTCTCCCTTCCCAGGATTCAGGGGGTGCTGGATTTCTGAAGGACAGAGCAGCAGAGGCTCCTGAAGGGAATGTGTGGCTCCAGAAGTTGTGGTGGACTGGCACATGCAATGCACTGCTGTACTTGCAGGGAGCGCTGGGTGTGCAGCTCCTGCAATATGCCTTTTCACTTACAAACAGCTTTTTTTTTTGGTCCAAAAAAGTCCATTTCAGCCATGCCTGAAATGAATCTGAGACATCTTGATCCAGCTTCGGTTGCAGCAAAGCACGGACGTTGTTCCATCACAACGCAGCACTGCCTGCTCCTGGATTTGGGTTCAAATCCAAGCAACCTCAAAAATTACATTTATCCATTTTCTAGATGATGTGGCCGTGCATTTGTCGCTGGGAAGACAGGGAGTCAGTCTTTCCTGATTATTTAGTTGAATACTCACAGTTCCTTGACTCCTTTCTTTAGAAACAGGGCAGGACAGTTCCCGTAAATTTACGCAGTTGTCATGTAAAAATCATGAGGAAGTGCAAGCAAGGCTGCGTGGCCTGCACTGAGTGGAATTTGATCACTGTTTATTGCATTGACATATTGGAAGAGGTTTTGTTGTCTAATGTGGTTGCTGATTGATGCTGGCATTAGTGTATGATTGCCTGTGAAGGTTTCCTGTCTCCACAAGATCTCAGAACAGAAAATTATGGCAGCAAACATTTAGAGAAGCAAAAGGACTGGCCTCATGAGAAAAATACAGAATAAGGCTGGGGCAGAGTTAGATGGTGATGAGGAAATCTTATGGACTCCAGTTTTCAGGAACTCCTGCCTGTTTCTCTGGTCAGAAATGCACCACAGAAAAGAGACCCGGGGAATCTATTAAAATCTCTCTGTTTAAACCCTTTCTGGGCATTGCTTTCTTATCTGTCTCCCTGTGAAATCAAGGCTTTTACTATGTTAGAGATTATGCCTAGGTACAGCCATATCTGTGGAGATTTTTCTTTTTCTCTTTCTTGACTGAAAGGTGTTCAAATCAGGAATCTCTCAACGGAGACCCAGGAACAGAGAGTCTGCTGCTAAACCACTTTTCCTGTAATGTGTTTATAGGAGAAACTTGCTGTGTTTCCACTGGTGCTCAGGAGAGATGATTTGCCTTGTAACAAGGCCTCTGAAAAAAATTAGAATGTGATATTACCTATTATAGTTTTCTGGTTTGTTTGGGGTTTTTTTAATGCTACATTAGTGTGTACACTCATACATATAGAATATATGCAGTCCATCTTATAGAAAACCACACTGCCTAGGGTTAACCCAAAAGATAATTTGTTTTGTCCTTAAATACGGTCTCTACAACTTGAAACATTTTCTATTTATGCATCTAAATTGGCTGAGAGTTGCCCCAGCAACTGCCACATGAAAGCATTAGGAAAACAAAACTTTTGAGGAGAAATTTGAGGTTTTTGTCTGGGGTAAAAATGTCAGGTTGAGGTCAGAAGACAAAGAAACATTTGACCCTTCTTGCTTTTCCAAAATTCTTTGTATTTGATTTGTGTCAGTTCTTGTCCCCAGTAGCTGGCACCTTGTCCTTAGAGCATTCCCACACATGGGACAGACTGTGAGATTGCACAGAAAGATAGCAAAAGGCTTTAAAAGGTTTAAATAGACCTTTTTGAAAGGCTGTAATAAAAATACAGGGTGGGCTGTAGTGACTGGGTGCAGGCTTATTCAGACAAATACACTGATCAATGAAGGGTTACCTTCGACTAGCCCTTCTTTATAACCTTTTATGTCCCATTTTTTTTTCTTCCCCCTTGTTTTGCCCTGCTCTGTTTCTTAAGTCCAGATCCTCAGGCCCACTTCAAATATCCCCAGGTGTCCTGTCCCTCTTGTTTCCTCCTCCTTAGCAGTTGCAATTTCCAGACTGCTCCTTTCCACAGCTGTGCTGGAAGATCCTTGATGGTCCCATCAATTAGTGGCCAAAGACTTTTGCTCTTTCCCAGTGCTTCTCTATCTCCTGTGCACCTGGCTTTTGCCTCTGTGAGTTCTTGTTTATTAATTTCTCCTTCATTTAATATTCCCTTGAAGTGAAAGGGTCCTTGAGTGGATAATGAAGCAGAGGCCCTCACCTTTCATATACCCCTAGAGTGGTGGCTTCTCTCTTGTACTGAAGGTTCAACTCTGCATGCAGCACTTGAGTGCTACAAGAGCTGAACAGGGAGGAAGAACTTGTGTTCCCACCATTACAACTGATCAAACATGTATTTAATATGGCACTAACAGCACTGCACAGTCTGGGCAGTACTTCAGCATGTTGCTTGCTTAGCTATCTCAAAGCCTGTCATCATCACTGAAACAGAATTAATTTCAGAAGCAAGGCTCTGGGCAATGGTTCTGATGCTGTCGCCCTGAAAACAACAGCCAAAGTCTAATTGTAGTAGGAACAAACTTTCCAAAGAGAGCTCAACAGCATCAGGAACTTGCCTGTTAAGTTACAGTATTTTTATCTCACCTGGGTAGAGAGAATAAAGTCCTTATTTCCTTCCCTATTTACACTTCATTGTTTTCAGTAAAAACCCTTCCAAGGCTGCAGGACATGACAGGAGGTGGGGACCAGCACGATCCTGTTGAGAACAGTGGTGCAAAGATATTTTCTCATCAGACTGGTTCTGAGTGGGAGAGCACTGCTGAGATTAGAGGCTTGTATGTGCCTGGAAGGATGGTTGTCTGAGTTAAGCTGAGTTAGACAGGGCCACCAGTGCAGATTCAGAGATTAAAACCTGCCCTGTGCCACCGTGCGCCTGTCAGGGGCAGAGGGCAGCGTGTTCTCCCTGTGAAAAGAGAGGCAGAACTGTGTTGCCGAGCTGTAACAGAAGAAGAGCTGCAATGAGCCTAAAAGAAGTTGGGAGAGTATTAACTTACACAAGTGACCAGAATCTGTAACTGATACGGGAGAAAATAGCATCTGTGTGCTCTCCCTGCTTCAGGGCCAGCAAATCTCTTCACTCTCTTAGCAACAGCCACACTGAGTAGACCTGCAGGAGCTTTCATCACTTCTACCAATATGTGACCCTTGTCCTGCTGCTCTTGTTAGCAAAGACTCTATTTTCCATCACCTCTCTTGAGGCAGATTGGACTGCCCTTCATTCTTTTGATGAACTAACTAATCACACCCTTGAATGACCTGCCAGCTAGAGGGGAAGAAATATGGGGAGATAAATATCACCCCGTGTGCAGGATAAACACATACAAGAGTCAGGCAACTGATTTTGACTTGTGAAAATGTCTCTGTTTGGCAGGAAGGGGGAGGATTTGACATCCTGCTCTCAAAGCCACGTTGCAGAAGGTCAGAAATGGTCAGTCTTCTTTCCCTTCCAGGGAAGGCTTCTGGAGGTTGGGAAAGAAAACAAGGTTTCTTGGTGTATATTCTTCCTGTAGCTTCTCTTGTAGGTTTGGAAGGCTATGACTCCCTGTACTTCTCCTTACAGTCTTTAAAGGCATCAATTCCATCAGCAAGATTGGCCTTCAAAAGTGTTTCAGGCATCCAAGAGGATCAGATCCAGTGAAAGACAAAATAGTTTAAATTTCAAACTGGCCAAGTGCTGTATGAAGATTCCAAAGGCTCTCAGGTGTTTCCAGCCTGTGATGATTGCTTGGAGCGTATTTATTGAGAGTTTGAGAATCTAAAAGTACCTTGACCTTATTAGAAACCATATATTCTGAACTGACACTTGCATGTAAAGCATTTTGGTCTTCATTGGATAGAATTCAAACAGGAAATAACTAAGCAAGGTGCCACATGTCTTAGTAAAAGTATGGATGCCTTTAAAGACAGTTTATTTCTTTTTCATTTTCCTCTAAATGATAAAAAACATTAATTAATATTTTACCAGTTCAGCTACTGTGTATTTTTTCTTGGTGTCCAATCAGAAGGTTTTCTGAAGAAGGAACAGTTCATCTGGGAAAAATCTACTTTATTTCCAAGAGGAGTGGGACAAAGAATTGCTCTGCTTTTGAAACCTTTCCCTTTTGTCAGTGACGAGTGTATTTAAATGCTAAATCTTGCTTAAATTATTTGATGCTTATATATAGGGGGGTTTTAAGGACATAACTATGTCTTGCAGTACATTTGGGTGTAGTAACTTAAAAAAAAAGTGAGTTTTAATGCAAGGGAGAGAATAAAATCTGCACTGCCTGACTTCTATTAGCAGAGTACTCTATATCTGGCATCACCTTTTCAGTGATAAGCCCTTATGCCTTTGTCTCACTGTGTAGAGTATCTTGTCATGGGATTTTTGACTTGCTTTAGAGAATCAGAGCTTGCTGGTGCTTCATTGGTACCCTGAGAGCTCTGGAAATTTTTTCAACCCTTCTAGCTCAAGATTGTTCAAGTGCATTTCTCATTTTATTCTGTTTTGTTCCAGGAAATGACAGGGAAAAGTTGCAAAGAATTCTTGGTGGGTCTTATGAAAAGTTTGTGCTCTGAGTGGGTAGATTCAAGTTTGTTCATTTATAACCAGAACTGAATCCCACCTGGCTGAGGTTTTCTCACAAAGCTAAGCCAGAGTGGTGTTTGGATGGAATATTGACAGAGTGAAATGGTTTTATGGAGCTCTGGGAGGTGATCATCCCCAAACCTGAAGGGTTCAAACTTGATTTGGAATTGCTGAATAGGATTTGTTTAATAGCATCCCTTCCTGGGGATAAGGAGGAGACAAAGCAGCTGTACTTGCACAAGAGTTCTGCCAGGAGGTTGATCTTTCTGATTCATACATTCCAAGACTACAGAAGGACTGGTTTGGATTGACTTCAGAGTCAACAAGGCTGTCTCTTTTGATTTCTACCCTTATTTTGAGCAATGTTTGCCTTATCAAAATTAGGTACAGTCAGATAGAGTCTCTGGGGTGAAGAAGGGAAACAGATTTGTGAGGCATCACCATCATCTACTGTGCTTTGTTCCACCAGGAGGAAAGTAGGAAGAAGGAGTGATAAGAAATTTATGTCTTGTATTTTATTACTCATCTGGAGTCTTCAATTATTAGCGCTATGCTAATGAAGTCTTTTTGGACTGTCTGACAGATCTTAAGATAAACTCCTTAACAAGACAATAAAACTGGGAGGATGTCAATTGGCTAATTAGCTGATAATCAATATCCAGCAGCTGTGACGAGATGGCAGGCAGATATCAGGCTCTGCTTGAGGCTCTGGGTACTTTGTTGGTTCAAGTTTCAGGGAAGATGCTGCCAAAACAATAATTGCATTGTGTGACAAGAACTGGGATAAAGGAGTAGCAGAGCCTAATAGTGACTTTAATCCAAACTGAATATGTAGAAATATTTTCTGCTACACTAATGGTTATGAAGTGGTTGATCCTGGCAATTTGAATTTTCTCTTGACATGGGCATTAGACAGGGAAGATATGAAATTCCCTGGGTAGAACATTAAATTCCTAAATCTCCAGAGAGCCAGGGATATCAGCCCATGTTACATGAACTATTTAATTATAGCTTCATGGATACAAAGCTGATTGGACCACTCCTTTACAATCTCAGAGGCAACTGGAACAGGATTTACTTCATTTATCTGTAGACATTGATAGCAAAGACTTAGACATTATTCCGAACAAGATATCTCAACTCCCATGATATGCAGAAACAAGGAGCAGGAGTTGTCTGGTATAAGGAGCTGTTCACATTGGGATGGAGATGAGGTATGTCCTGGAAGTCTCTGGTTCTGTTCATTACCTCTGGAAGCCTGGATGGCCACATCAAATGCCTGAAGTTCAGAGAGATGAATCTCACTATGATTAACTGCACCACAGATATCAGTGAGAATAAGAACTTGCTTGGAGGGAGGCTGTCTGTATGGCAGATCCAATGGCACACTTATCTTTTGCTTACTGATACACAGCTGGAACTTTGACAACTGAAACTCAGCTTATTACAAATGTCATTTGGAGATAGACAAGGGAGAGCACAATTTGGCCATAGAATCACAGAATGGTCCTTAAAAATCTTCTTGTTCCAGCCCCTGCCATGGGCAGGGACACCTTCCACTGTCCCAGGCTGCTCAGAGCCCCATCCAGCCTGGCCTGGAACAATTCCAGGAATGGGGCAGCCACAGCTGCTCTGGGCAACCTGTGCCAGGGCCTGCCCACCCTCACAGGGAACAATTCCTTCCCAATATCCAATCTAAACCTCCTCACTGTCAGTGTGCAGCCATTGCCCCTTGTCCTGTCACTCCAGGCCCTTGTCAGGAGTCTCTCTCCATCTTTCCTATAGGCCATATGTTACGTCTCACTACCAATCCATGAAGATCCCTGTATGAGTTCCCTATCTGATTTTTCATTGTGCTGCATTACCTTGGCTTGGTGAGAAACACAATATCCTGGATAGGATATTTCCTCTGAAAATTAAGGTTGAGCCCTGTTCTTGATTTAACCACCTGAAAATGAGATTTTTTTTTTTTTTTTT
>VZRL01004094.1:88049-100220 GCA_013397895.1 Origma solitaria | reverse complement strand
GACCTTTTTTTTTTTTTTTTTTTTTGGTGAGGGAAAAACTGAATGTCACAGAATTCTCTTCCGTACTAGCTGGAAGTTCAGGGGGGTTTCTGGGCTTGTGTGAAATAAAGAAGCTGGCTGGAGAAGACAGAGTGGGCAGGCTGTGCTGGAAGCATTTCCCTCTCACATAGCAGAGTGGGACATTCAAAAATGCCTCCTTCAAGTTCCTGCCCTTGCTAAAACCTCTCCTGAGGGCTGTGCTGTGCTGCAAAGCATCTCAACAGCTCCTCTTCTTCCCTACAGTTTGTGTCAAGCCTGGCTTGCACTGGCCAACTCAAACCAGTAAAGGATGACCACTGCTTCCACAGAGTCTTCCAGTGGCTGAGAGACCCTGGCTTGAGATTTAGCTCAGAAATAGCAAATAAGTGTTGGGGAAAATAAAGAAAAAGTAAAAAAAAATGGCAACCCAGCAGAAGCAGTTGCCACAGCTTCCTGCTTGCTAAAGCAGGTTAGTGTTCCAGGGTTGCACTGCTGGGAGAGTTTGACAGGTTTACACTGAAAGACACCACTTAGAAGTGTTAACTTCTTTTAGCTTAGCCTTATGGAGCCTTTTCACTGCAGAGTATAAAGCTGGCTAGAGCCTTCATAATTCATTCTTAAAATGTGAGGTTAATGTGTAGCTACATTGGATATTAAGGGAAACAGATGGAGCAAGGAACACAGTGAATCATAGGGAATCTGTTCAAGAATTTTCCTTACTAAGAGATTTTTTTTCCCTGCTGAGCCTGCCTTAAGTATCAGAGAAAGCTCAAATCATCACCTAAATGTCAGTTCCACTGCTCCCTGGTTGGGATTTGAAGCTTCCAGGTAATGTTGGGTTTGTCTGTTTGGGCTGGGACTCACCAAGGAGAACCAGCGAATTCTTTCTCATTGAATTTAAACTGGATCCTTGTTCCTAGTCTCTCTTGAAAGTCTCAGCCTTGGATTTCTCTGATGACCTGCAGTGTTGTGCTTTGTAAACCTTGCATGCAGGCCTGCTTATATCAGCCATAACAAGACACACCCAATTCCTAACAGAAGCCATACCTCATATCTAAATTTACTGTAATTCTAGACTACCCATCAGCTTCCTGGCCAACTGCCCCAGGGCAGGGGATGGCTGTGTGGATACATCAACAGGGTTGTTGGAAGCACCAAGGGAGGGCAACTGGCGCCATTCCCACAGTCAGAGAGCCCAGACAGGATTTCCATTGCTCTTCAATCAGATAGGATGGGGGAAGAATGTCTCTGGTGATCTCAGCTGGGAGCTGATAACCTTCCAGAGCTGGAATAAATAATAAATGGCTCCAGTGGTGGTTGTCTGTGAAATGTGCTAATAGTTTTGATAGATTGCCGGATGGGTATGGGTGCATATCTGTGCCCCTCAGGTGATGTAGTGTTTGTCAGTGGTGTGTAAAAGAACAGAAAATGAGAGCCTGATCCTTTCCTCTGGTGGTTATTCCCTGGAGGAAAGGATCAAGGGAAGCACCACCACCTCTTGATGTGTTCAAAACTGGATGGCTTTCAGGAAGAAGAAGCTTTAGTTCAATATCTCTCATTGTGTTTAATGAAGAAGTGAATGGATGAAAATGAAGTCTGCAGAGCACAAGGGGATGACACCAGGGGATCAAATGGCTCCTTGGTGCCTACATTTTTCAGAAAATGTTTTGCCTCTATTGTCTGTCAAGAGTTTGGAGCAAAACATTTCTAATCGGCTTTTGAAACTGGTGAAAACAAGAAAAGTGGGTTTTTGTTTTTTTTTTTTCCTCTCATTACCCATTCTGAGAAAAACGTTTTGGCTTGATTTGTTGTCAGCTAGTTTACACTTACGCTTTTTTTTTTTTGGTTGGTTAGTTTCTTTTGGTTTTTTTTTTTTTCTTTGGTGGGTTTTTTTTGGGGTGGGTTTTTATTTTGGGTGGGTTTTTTTGTTTGTGGTTTTTAGGTTTTTTTTGTTTGGCTTGGTTTTTGTGAGGTTTTTTTTTAATTGGTTTGGTTTTGGGGGGTTTTTTAGGTTGGTTTTTTTGGGTGGTTTTTTGTTTTTTTGGTTGCATTTTTTTTGGCTTTTTTTGTTTGGTTTGGTTTTTGGGCTTTTGGTTGGGTTTGGGCTTTTTGGTTGAGGTTTTGGGCCTTTTCGGTTGGTTTTTGGGGGGGTTGTGTGGGGTTTTTTGTTTGTGTTTTTTGGGATGTTTGGTTTGGTTATTGTGAGGGGTTTTTTTGTTGGTTGGTTGGTTTTGGTTTTTTTTTTTGGGGGGGAGTTTAGAGGGGGGGGTGGTTTTTGTTTTTGCTTTTTTCCCATGGCTCATATTGCAGTAATCTATACTCTTGGAACAAGATGATCAGAACTCAGTATCTACCCTTACTGCAATAATCCTCTTGGCTATGATGTGTGGCAAAGTGGCAGCTCTGAAGAGTCTTTGGTAGCTCCTGCCCTCGCCCACTGGGTGGGATGTGGTGAGGAGCTGTGCTGTTTCCCATGCAGTGAGAGCAAAATATTCCCTGCTGTTCCCTCTGAAGGAGGCAAGGACTTTGCACCACCCCTTCAGCTGGAACACCCTGCTCTTCTTGGCTTCCCTCCACACAGCCTGGGGATGGGGGAGAGGGAATACGTCAGTCTTCCCATCCATCTTCAATTCCACCTACTTTGTCTTTGGAGTGCGAGGTACACTCAACCAATTTTAGGCCAGGAGATAAAAATCTAAGGCCTTTTTTCTTCATCTGTAGCAAGGAAAGGAACCCCAGCTTCTATTAAGAGGGGATAGAAATCGGTGGTGGTGTCAAGGCTCCCATTTAGCAGACACAGGTAACTCATTCTTCCAAAAGGCTCCCTCTGGGCTGACACCTGGTTTCTCCTGAGGCAGGAAAAGGCAGAGTTGACACAGTCAGAGCTGGAATCCTGTACCTATTCTGCATAAGGCCAGGATTTGCAGTATCAGGGGTCAGGAACAGACTGGAGGAGGTGCAGGAAACCTCCTTCCCATCTTTGCAAGGGACTGGAATCCTGTCAGTGTTCTATGCTGAGGTGGTGGCACAGGGGAAAACTGCAGCTCCTGGGCTGGGCAAACCATCCTGTGTATGATCCTGCAGCAGGCTGTGTGTCTGTCTCTGCTTGTGTGGGATCACAGAATCCACTGCGCTGGAAGGGACCCACAAGGATCATCCAGCCCAACCCCTTGGCCCTGCACAGGACACCCCAACAATCCCACCCTGTGCATCCCTGAGAGCCTTGTCCAAACACTCCTGGAGCTCTGGCAGCCTCGGGGCTGTGCCCATTCCCTGGGGAGCCTGGGCAGTGCCCACCACCCTCTGGGGGAAGAACCTTTCCCTGATATCCACCCTAACCCTCTCCTGACACAGCTCCAGCCATTCCCTGGGTCCTGTCCCTGTCACAGAGAGCAGAGATCAGGGCCTGCCCCTTCTCTTCCCCTTGTGAGGAAGCTGCAGAACTTCTGGGAGCTCTGACCTCACTCTCCCTTTCTCCAGCTGAACAGACCAAGAGTCCTCAGCCACTCGTTGTGTGGCTTCACCTCCAGGCCCTTCACTGTAGCCCTCACCACCTTCCATAGCCTGACTGGATCCCTCAAAAGGAGTTGGTACTTAAACAGGCACTGTTTGAGATCTGAAATGTGCCAAGTAAACAACAAAAAAGAAAAAAAGGCCTTGTCCTTTCCCTGTTATTGCTGCTTGTAGGATAGGTTGTGGTGTCTTCAATGAGACAAAGAATGGCGCTTTTCTTCCCTTTTCCATGGTGGTTTTTGGGGATGGTGTTTCTGGCTCACTTGATAGATTGCTGCCACCTTTAAGACCTTTCCTTAGCATTCATGTCACGCCCCAGCAACACCTTCTGGGGTGCAGAAGGTGTTCCACTGGGAAGCAGTGCAACACCAAACCTACTGGTGACCTGGACAGGCGGCCAAAGCCCTTTTTACATCAGAGCTGCAGGAAAGCTGCTCCTGATTTACGCTGTCAGAATTCCTGTGGCTTGAGCGGAGACTTTCCTCCCCCACCTCCTCACCTGTGGAGGGATGGGGTGAGCATTTCTCCCCTTCCCTCACAGGTGGGTGTTGTGTGGCGTGTGGCTTTGGTCCCCTGTGTCACCGTAGTAACAGCAAGGCGGTGTTTCCCGGCAACTGTCAGGGTTGCTAAGAGAGATGTCGGCAGCTTTGGGAGATGTGACATCTCTGACATCATCCACTCGCATTACATTGGGATCAGTTTGATGGAGAGAAGATGACCTGGTGGCCAAGTCTCATCTCCTTTGACCTGGCTGCATGTTGGTTTTCAGAAATAATCACAGTGTCTGTAAGGTAAAGGAACAGCCTATCTGGGAGATAGGGAATATGGATCCTGTTGTTTGGTCCATTCAATAGCTACAAGTAACGCTTCCTGCCCTCTGCTATGAGATTAAATGGGTTCTGGGAAAAAAAATCCCTCTCTAGGAGGTACTGAGTGTTATCACTGGTCTCTGATGCTCTGGTTCCCCAGTACATTTCACAGGTGGCTTCACTGAGAAAGAAACTTTGCTCAAGCTGTCTCCTCTGCCAGTGCTTCCTTCTTAAAAGGGTTTGCTTCCCTAAGCCCCCTGTCCACTGGGCAAAAGCTGTGGTTGGAGTGGGCTGTGGGTGTGTGTGGGTGGGGGAAGGAGCAGCAGGTTCCCTGAGGCATTACCCCAGCTTAGCTTGGCGGAATTCAGTGCAGTTGTACCAGGGCAGAGCTGAAAGCAACAGAGTGATGAATTGATAAATCCTATTTGCTCGCATCTGCCCACTCGGAGCCAGAGCTGGGGACATCACTCTGTGCTGCTGCGTGCCAGAGCATGTGCAGAGGGAGTTGTTGTGCTCTCTGCAGTGCTCATGAGACAGATGGTGGAGCCCACCCATTCTGAAGAGTGCCTACAGAGAGGAGGATTTCTGCAGTGCCGTGGTGCTGGCAGACAATGCAATAGCAATGTTCTTACATTTCAGAGAACTGACTGCTCTCAGAAGTGATGTTTTACTGGTGTTCTTTCCTAGCAACTTTTTTTTGTTGTTGTTTTTTTTTTTGGTTTTTTTGGGTTTTTTTGTTCCACAGCTGCCTGCACAGCTTTTGGAACACTACTGATGGAGACTGGGTACTGCTCTGGCTGGACCAGCTCTGCCATTTAGGGTGAGAGTTGGACTGTAGGGAAGAAAGCCAAATAATCTTGGCTGCTGGGGTGCTTTTAAGAGAGAACCGGTGGAGTGATGTTCTTATCCCTTCTAAAATTCCAGCAAAACCTCTGTCTTAGCACAGTATGGGGAGAGCTCCTCTTGGTTGCGAGTTGAGGAAGATCAGATTAATGGAGATGTCTTCTCTACCCTAAATGGAAAAAAATTGATTTAGCTGTGCAAGTGGGACTTGTCACAAGAGAATGAAGCCCAGTGCAATTTTGCAGAGGCCATCAGAAATCCTGGGGACATTCAGAAATGCTCAGTTTCCCACCAATTTCCTGCAGCTGACAGCACATTTGTGTTGACCTTGGTGACAGTGCCAGCCTTGCAAATGAAAAGGACATGGATCACTAAGAGGAGAATTAAATTTGCAAGGAATGCCTTGTATTTAATTTTCTGTTACTGCCATTTTTATCTGTCCCAGCTAATCCTTGTGTCCCTAGAAAGCCTGTCCTAGTGTTCCATTTCCTGCAGCAGAAATGCTGTCTGTGCTCACAGCAGGGGTGGCTTTCACCAGCTCTTTTGTCAAATGCTGTCAGGGACCCCCTGAGCTCCTTGTTCCTTTGCCAGCTGTGGGGAGTGTGCAGCTCACTGGAGTGGAGCCTTCTGTCTCCTTCTCAGAGCAAGGAATCAGCTCTGACTTGACTGGTGCCTATAAGAGCAGCATTGCTCAAGTGCAAGCTGTTCCCAGTTTAGCAGATTCCAGCACAGTTGTTGGACTGTGTTGGAATAAGGGGGAGAAGTTATGTCTTCTCTTGCAGCTGTCACTGCAGAGGTTTTCATCCCTCTGTCTTATGCAAGCGTGAAAGCAATATAGATGCCAGAGATGGGGGTTACAGGTGTGTGAAATAGCTTCACACAGCTGGACAGACATCCCTTTCAGCCTGGGTTGAATTACAAGAGGTGTGGGATTAAAGAACCTGTCCTCTTTTTGCTTTCTAGAAAAGGTATAGGCTTGGCATAATTACCAGTGCAATAGTGACTGTGGGTGCATCCAGATGTGATTAGTGTTTTCTTCTTCTTCCCCCCCCTTTTTTTTTTTTCGGTTGTATAAAATGCCACTGCAGCTCACTTTAAGGATTGCGTGCTCATTATTTTATAGTGATGTGGCTCTGCTCAGAAGTTTCTACCTGAAACATCCTAGAAAGTTGTTTCTTAAAACCCAAGGAACAGCCATCTCTAAAGAACTGGTCTCACAGTCTGAGCAACCTGGAGTTGTTTGCTGCAGTTGCAGGGGCCCGTGTTTCTGAGTCGTGGGGAAGAGAAATGATTGGATACCAGACCTGAGACCTTGGCTTCTGGAGCTGGGCCAAGGCCACTTCCAATAATTAAACTGCAGTCGTCAGGGGCATGACGACAGCTGGGAATGACCAGGTGATCCAGTAACCTCTGCTGTCCTCCACCACAGACGGGGAGGAAGAGGGGGCAGAGCAAGAGAGGAATTTCAAATGGATGCTGTGCCAGGCGCCACGTGCTGTGCCCCGCTCCGAGAGAGAGCCTGGCTCCTCTCCCCCCCTCGCTTCTCTCCCGGGCTTTGTAGGGTCACGGCGCGGCTGCCCGAGCTCCCGGAGCCTGTTCCTGCCGGCAGGAATGCGCAGTGCCCGAGGAGCTGTGCTCCAGCTCGGCACAGCACACTGCAGCCAAGTCTGGATGACTTTGCAGATGCTGGTGCTGCGCATGGAGTGACCTGAGCTGAGCCACGATGCAGCTCCCGGCGCAGGACTGGAGCGCTCTGCCCGCAGCAACGGGGCAGTGGAGCTCCGAGTGGAGCTCTTCAAAATAGATTTCCTTTACAAACGGCTCGGGATTGATGCCGCTGGCTGAGGTGAGGATGCATTTGTGTTGCAAAGGCAGTGGGAATATTCTTTTGTTCTCTGTGGAGACAGAGGAGCCTGGGAACCATGAGGAAAATGTTACCAAGAGCTCTGTGGGTAGGAGATTTTGTAGCAGCAGCTCCCTCTCTGTCTCCTCAAAGAGATCTAAGTCAGGGACACCTGAGCACAGCAAAGCCCTCTCTTGGCAGTATCCAGCAGCATTCCCTCTCTGGGGAAGTCCATGTCTCTAGTTCTGTGCAGACAAAATGTCAGGCCTTCATCTGTCTGTCTCCCTTCCTCCCACCAGCTGAGAAGCCAGCGAGTACCTTTCTAATGAAGGATTAACTGTGCAATCAGATCTGTGCTCCTTGTGCCATCCCCACATCTAAGCACAGCCATACCCAAAGCATAGGAAAGCATGCTCACAGAATAAATTCAGCTCTGGTTTCAGGCTGCTGGCTTAGCTGTAGCCCTGACTTCTTGAAGCTAGATTTTGACTTGCTGACCAACAATTAAACTGTGCTACAGGTCAGAAAAGCAGGACTGTAAAGGTTTTGCTCCTGACCTCTCATCTGAAGCACACAGCTCCCTGAGCTGGCTGGCACCCTTTGTTTCTCAGTTATGAGCCACACAGAATCATCATGGTATCCTAGAATGGTTTGGGTTGGAAGGGACCTTGAAGATCATCCTGTTCTAACACCCCTGCCAGGGGCAGGGACACCTTCCACTACCTCCCAGCTTGCCCACAGCCCCATCCAACCTGGCCTTGGACACTACCAGGGATGGGGGCAGCAATAGCCTCTCTGGGTAACCTCTGCCAGGGCCTCCGCATCCTCACAGGGAAGAATTTCTTCCTGATATCTAATCTAAACCTGCTCTCTGTGAGTTTGAACTTACATGCAGCCTCCAGAAAAAGCCCTCTGGCATTTCACCCCCTCAGCAAGACTGGGGATGTGGTAGTTGCTGTTGGGTGGATGAACAGCAACCAGGGAGGCAGGGCAGTGGTAGCCTGTTTTGAATCTGTGTTCTTGGATGCTAGCCCTAGGCAGAACCTAGGGAAGGGGGACACGGTGGTTGGGCAACATGGGAACAGGAATAAAAATGAATTCTAGACCTTCTCTGTTTAAAATATGAAGGAATAAAAATGAATTCTAGACCTTCTCTGTTTAAAATATGTCTCCCTAGTACTAATCCTGTAAGGGTTTGGAGTGCCCTTGTCCCAAAAAGCAGCATTTCCAAGCCAGGCAGTGCTGAATATGTCCTTGCACTGCTTGCCACAGGCATGGAGTAAAGAGCCTGAGAAAAGGAGTAGCTCCTGCTGCCAGCTCTGGTAGGCAGCAGACTTCTCAGATGTCAGGCAGATCTGAAACATCAAAGGGGCTTCTCCTGAACTTGCTAACCTTTTATTACACATATCCTTCCATTAATACCCAGCAGATTATCTTTGCCTTGTTTTTGCTGCTGTGTCCCTGACCTGTGGAAACCCCTGTGCTTTGAACATGCTCCATGATGGCAGGGAGGTGGCATTTGCAGAGACTGCTCTGCTGCAGGTGGCTCCTCTGTGAATTTTTTTTTTCAGATGTGTGTATGTGTGCAACTGGAAGTGCCTCCAAGCATGTCACCACCCCCACACTTCCATCTGATCCTGAGCTATAGATGAGCATCAGCTCAGCAGACACTGAGAGGGGGTTTAGCCCAGGCTGAACTAAATTGCTGCGAGTACAAGTTGGCTGTTCTTAGACACAGGATAAACTGCACTCCCAGACCACCAAGGACAATTTTCCCCAGTGATTTTCTCCCTCCTTTCTGCAATCTTGCTGAAATCCAGGGAAGTGCTGGTGGAAAGAGATGCAAGAATGGTGGTTTTGGGGGAAGAAGTTGCTAGTAGCTTCTGGGTGTAACCATGATTGTGCAATGAAGGAAAGCCAGCACAGAGGAGATAGACCCTGTGTGTTCAAGCACTGTCCTGCTGTGTCTCAGATGTCTCTCCCTGACCCCATCACACAGTTCCTGTGGAGCTGCACCATGCTGCCACACACAGATTGCCTCTGACTCTGCTCTCAGGGCTGTCTGCAGCCTCCTCCCTCCTGGGTCTGCTGCTCTGGTCCTGGATGTTTTCCAAGCAATGCCTCCTACCGGCATCGTGTTCTTATCAGTGGCTCCTCTCTCATGTTAGAATCTGCTGGAATAACTTGTACCACATAAGCAATTCTTGAAATGATCATCAAGCTTATCCTTAAGGCAGGGGACAGGCACTGGCAGACACTATGAGACCCACCAGCTCAACACCAGTCCCTGTGGGGAACAAAGGGCAGAAACGGTGCAATGTGTTGCTCCGACAATGAGGAAACCCTGGTTTCTAGGGGAGGGGGGGAGTGAAAAATGTGTCTGTGTGAGCCTTGGCATGCTAGACCAAACAGTGAGGGTTATCTCCGGTTTTCCGGAGTCAGGACCCTGGAGGGCTGTTGCGTTCAGTAGCTATCATGTCATGATGTGGAAAAAACCAGTGACTTGAGGCTGTGCCTGTAAAATTGCGTGTCTGGTTCTCTCTACTGTCCTTTTGCAGCCCTCAAAATCCATGGAACTTGCAGCCTTACAGTGCCTGAAGGGATCCTACAGGAAAGATGGAGAGAGACTATTGACAAGGGCCTGGAGTGGCAGGACAAGGGGGAATGGCTTCACACTGACAGAGAGGAGGTTTAGATTGGACATTAGGAGTGCGTTTTCCCACTGAAAGTTAGTTTTTAATGCTGGGCTTAATCCTTGAATTATGAGGTGGAACGCTTCTATGGCATCTTTGTTCCAGGAAAGATGGTCCTCTGCAGACAGCAAATCCATGATCTTTTTTTTATTGTTAGCAGAAATACAGGTAAGAATTGATTAGTTACCACATTTTTGCCATCCTGGAAAGAATCTGGGAGCTGCTCGATGAGACTTAGAAATGTCAGGCACAACTGTACTTGTGGGCATGAACTGCATGAAGATTAGCCTGTTAACTTGGCCTGGTCCATGAAATACTATTGAAACAAAATTGGAACAATCCAGTTGGGTCATGCAGGTGAGATGTGTGATTTATGAAGGTAAAGCCAACTCAGCATCCTCTTAATGACATACTATTAAATATACATCACTGAATTTGATATGTCAGGGAGCACACTGCCTGAGGGCCACCATTCCCAGCTAATTCAGTGGTTTCCACTCTTTTTCAAGCATGTTTCAGAGCCATAGAAAAAGAGCAGGAGCACTGTTTTCGAAGGTTTCTGTGCTGGCTACAGGTAACAGCAAAATTAAACAGTCACAGCTAATATGGTGTCATCTCACAGGATCATGGAATATCCTGAGTTGGAAGGGACCCGCAAGGATCATCAAGTCCAACTCCTGGCCCTGCACAGGACCAGAGGCACAGAAAAGCACAGAAATGTTTTGACTTTTCCTTCTGGAGCAAGGAAGGCAAATGGTGTAAAGCTTCCTGTCCTTCATCTACCTAAGTTTCTGTGAGATGACCTTTCCAATGCTAATTAAGTTGAGTCAGCGTCTGAGTTATGACATGATTAATTCTTGAATGCCAAAAAAAAAAAAAAAGAGAAACATACAGACACAGTTCTGAGTGCTTAAATTACTCTCCCCGATGCAGAGAAATATCTGTCCCCTAAGGTAAATGCCACCAAACAATGCTGGATTCCTGTCACAGTGGCAGCTGATGGCCATTCTGGGAGTGTAACCACCAATGGTTCAGCAGCTGCCAGCTTGGCCAGTTTGTTTCTGCAGGATTCAGGCAGCAGTTCAAGTTGGCCTCTCTCAGCAGAGCTCATTCCAGGGACTGAGGGGTGGAAAATCCCTTGTGCATTGCATACCTCCAGCTCCACAAACTTCTCATTCCTCTTGAAAAGGGGAAGGTGTCCTGTGCCTCAGTTTCTGCATAAGAGAAGACAGCTCTTTCCTGTGTCCATAAGGTTTTGCCCCAAAGATCACAAAGCTCATAGAATGGTTTGGGTTGGAAGGACCCTTAAAGATCATTTTGTTCCAGCCCCCTTGCCATGAGCAAGGACACCTCCAATAGAAGGTCTCCCATGCTCCTTTGATGGGAATCACACTTAAATGTGGCATAGATATTTTGTTTATAAGTGTGGCTTACAGTTTTCATGCTTCTTATGAACAACAGCCAGCAAGAGGAATGAGCAAGTGGTTTATTGGTATTGGAACCTGGAAAATCCACGGTGTGCACAGCGCTCTGCATCCAAGCCAAGTGATGCCTGGTGATGGGCCAGGTGACACCTGGAGCACAGGGGAATTTGTGAGGGTCGCACAGCATCCTAGAAAGCCTCCTTGAACCTGCACAGAGGACCTGCTCCATTACAAAGCCAACTGAAGTTTCTAGGAATGATATAATCATGTGAAGGGAGAGCAGGGTTAAATTACCAGGTCAGCAGCCATCATTTCGAGGAGGCAGCTGAAGGTGTAAGCAGATAGCAGCACCAGGGTGAAGCAGAGTTCACCTGGGTTACAGGGCTCTGTGCATGGCATTAACTGGGGTTTATGCAGAGCAGTTGGAGGGATGAGCAGCCAGCAAGCCCCTGTACAAGTGAGATGGTCAGAAGGTTCTGTGTCTAAAGCAGGGCAGGACGTGATCAGTCTCTAAGGACAAACCATCAGAGTTGCTGGGTTGGGTCCTGGAGAGACACACAGGAAAGAGGATCCCTGCTTCCTACAGTAGAGCTGGTGAGTGACTTCTGCTCTGGCACAGAAGCCACAGCAGTATCTTAAAGTCCTCCGTTCAGAGGAAGGGGTGCCCTGGTAGGGAAGGGATTAGTGCGATGCTGTGGGGAGATTTGGAGATCATGTAAATACTGTCAGCATCAACAGATCTCCATCCCCCTCCTGTTCATCCTTGACAAACTCTCTCCATCTATGTTCTGTCCTCATCCCGTGCTCCTAATTATGCCCAGAGAGTCAAACAGTTCTTTTGTTATCTTGGATACCCCCATACCCTATGACTGCTGAGGGGGAGGCAGTTTGTCTCGTGTTAGAACTCTGGAAACATGGGGAAAATGAATTTAAATGCAACATTTTGGGGTCATGTTCTTTGGTGGTGCAAATCAGCACAGCCTCAATTAATTGAATTAGTAGTGCTGACCCTGGAGTCATAACTATTG
>VZRL01004094.1:71021-88027 GCA_013397895.1 Origma solitaria | reverse complement strand
AGAAATGCTAAAAGAAAGGTTGTCAGTCTTTGGGTCAAAGTTCTGGAACCAAGTATCAGCTGTACTGACTGCCAGCCTGCATCTTAGAGCAACCCTCACTGCGTGCACTTGACTGTCTTGTTCAAAGGACTCTTTTCACATTAAAAATCCCCTTGAGTTTCATTAACAAATGACAAATAAGCTGTTCCCAGTCCTTACGGGAATCCTGAAGGATGTATCAATTTGGGGGTATACAAGGACTTTCATTTCTGCTTAGAGGAAATCCTGCCACCTCCTATGCATGGAGAATTGCAACAGAAGGGTTTGTATTCACAAAAGAAATGTTTCCTGTGAACTTGAGATGGCAACAACAGACAGGACTCCCTCTCAGCATACACACATCCTCTGCAAATGCATGGATGTCCCAGCAGGTCTTGGTGTCCAGTATTTTGGCTTTTTTATTATTTTGGTGGAGGGACAAACTTAATTTTAATTTGTAAGTGCAGCAGGTCTCTTCCCAGACACTGATAGTCAGAAACCCAGGAGGACTGGATGTCATTTACTGTCATTTCTCACAAGAAATTGAGGGCCAATGCACTCAGGGTCAGAGACTGAAGTAACAACAGCTTTCAGAGTGACAACCAGTCTTTCATTTCTAGATCCTCATGCCTAATGCACTAGAGTAGCTTCAATTAAATCCTATTTATTATAGAGAAAGGTTCTAAGTCAACTTAGCTAAGTGGCAGAAATCTCAGATTGGCAAAAGGGTTAAAAGGAAAGAAAGCAGTCATTTCTATGCCACTTTCCCCTTAAAGATGCCCATACGAAAAAAAGATAGAAAAGATGAGAAATGACTGGTCTTCATTCAGCCTGTGCTCGAGAATTTAATAGTTGAGCACAACAAACAATACCAGCACGAACAATGACACAACAGCAGTTGTAGCTTAAATATCTAAGTACACATTTAAGGGGAAAGGTTTCTGGAGACATTTACCCTTCCTTTTCCCAGTTCTCTGTCTCTGCAATAGCAGAAAATGCAGCATATTCCCCTGCCATTGTGATTTTCAGACTGGACATTAAGAAGCATTTCTTTACCCAAGAGGGTGGTGAGACGCTGGACCAGGCTTCCTGAAGGGATGGTCAATGCCCCGAGTCTGTTATTGTTTGAGAGGCATTTGGACAATGCCATTAACCTTTGGTCAGCCCTGAAGTACTCAGGCTGTTGGATTGGATGATTATTTTAAGTCCCTTCCAACTGAAATATTCTGATCTGATCTATTCTGTTCTGTTCCATTCTATTCTTGCTGTCATTGTCTTCTCTGTGAATAGGGGAAAAAGAGGAAATGAGGGTCCCAAAGGACATGGCAGATCCCTGACGCTGTGGGCAGCAGATTCCAAGTGAAGTGGATGCCAGAGCAGTCCCCACATGCCAAGATGTTAACGAACTGCAGATCAGGAGTGAAAGGCGTTCACAGCACTGCAGAGGCTGCTGACCCAGCACCTGCCTGCCTTCAACCTGGCTCAAACCAAATGCATAAGCCATTCAGGAGTTCTGAATCTAGTGTTTAGTTTGAAAAGCCAGCAGGAACTTGGTTTTCCTCCCCCCTTCCCCTTCTCCTGCATCCGAGTCTTTTGCTTCAGTGACTTTGCTGCGTGGGCTGGGAGCGGGATGCTGGAAGCAGGATGCTCAATCTCTCCTTCCCAGCCTGCTCCCGGATGGGAACAGGAAGGGTGCCACTTGTGGTGAGAGTACCGTCACTTCCCTGTGCAGGCTTCCATTTCCAGAAAACACAGAAGCTGCGTTTGCATGCAGGGAATCTCTGGTTTACGTTTTCAATAGCTGTACCCTGTATGAGTGTGTGTGCTGAACAGAAAGCTGGGAGTAGCATAACTGCCATCAGTTTAAAGAGAATTGTTCCTTAGTTATATCCATAAGCTAAGAAATTGAAGTGGGGGGGGAAATGAAGTTTGTAATTCTGTCCAGTGTCCATATGTTTTATTGTATGGATTCCAGCAGGTCACAGGGAGAGAGTTGTGCCTCTCTACCCCACTCTGCTGAACCCCACCTGCAGAACTGCCCCCAGCCCTGGCATCCAGCACAGCAAGGACATGGAGCTGCTGGAGCCAGCCCAGAGCAGGGACACCAAGGGCATCAGAGCCATGGAGCAGCTCTGCTGGGAGGAAAGGCTGAGAGATTTGGGATTGTTCATCTGGAGAAGAGAAGGCTTTGGGGTGACCTCACTGTGGCCTTGCAGTGCCTGAAGAGAGCCTGCAGGAAAGATGGAGAGAGACTCTGGACAAGGGCCTGCAGTGACAGGAGGACAAGGGGCAATAGCTGCACACTGACAGAGAGAGCAGGTTTAGATGGAATATTGGGAAGGAATTCTTCCCTGTGAGGGTGGTGAGGCCCTGGCAGAGGTTGCCCAGAGCAGCTGTGGCTGCCCCATCCCTGGAAGTGTTCCAGGACAGGTTTGGTGGGGCTTGGAATCACATGGGACAGTGGAAGGTGCCCCTGCCCATGGCAGAGGGTGGAACTGAATGATCTTTAAGGCACTTTCCAAACCAAGCCTCAGCACTGGGTGTCCATGGCTGTGTGCAGGGAGGCTCAGAGCAGGGCCAGGCTCTGCTCCGGGGGCTCAGCAATGGCACAGAGGAACGGCACCGACTGAGCCCAGGGAGCTCCACCTGCACAGGAGGCACAACTTCTGCCCTGGGCAGTGACCGAGCCCTGAACACATTGCCCAGAGAGGGTGTGAAGTCTCCTCACTGGGGATATTCCAGAGCCCTCTGGACACAATCCTGTGCCCTGTGCCCTGGGATCGCCTTGCTGGAACAGGGAGGTGGCACCAGTTGTGACCCACTTGTGGTCCCTTCCAGCCTCACCCATTCTGGGATTCTGTGAGTGCAGGTATTTTAATCATCTGTGTTAAGAACCTCGTTTAGAAGCCATTCATAAACTCTGCTTTAAATACTTGGTGTGTGTCAAAAAAACGAGGCAACTCTCTTCATTTTATAAAAAACCAAAACTCAAATTTATTAAGAACACAAAACCAGGAGGAAAAAAATAATAAAAGAAATCCAGGTCCCAGTGATCAGAGACACTTAATGCCAATAAAAAGGCAAAATAACCCAACACAAGGAGATCAACAGTGCTGGAGATTGCTTGGGGTCAATTCCAAGCAAAAGAAAGGCTGGAAAGCCAGCATAGTTCTCCCAGCACTGAGCTGTACTTGGGCTTATCCCGAGCAGAGAGTCCCAGAAGTTGACTCTGTAACTTCTGCAGGCAAAGAGCAGGGCCCTGAGGCTGTGGGTCATTTTTATACCCCTCTTGGTCCCTCTCATAACTTCTGCGGGCAAAGAACGGGGTCCTGAGGCTGTGTGCCGTTTTTATAGCCCCTGGCCCCTCTCATAACTTCTGCAGGCACAGAGCAGGGTCCTGAGGCTGTGGGTCATTTTTATAACCCTCTTGACCCCTCTCATAACTTCTGCAGGCAAAGAACGGGGTCCTGAGGCTGTGTGCCGTTTTTACAGCCCCTGGCCCCGCTCATAACTTCTGCAGACAAAGAGGAGGGGGCTGAGCCTGTGTGCCATTTTTATACTCCCCAGCCCTCTCAGCCCCGCCCACTGTCCCGCCCCCCAGGCAGGAGCTGATTGGTGGGATTCCCCTAAAGCCCAGCTCATTGGATGGAGCCCTGGGGTGATGTAAGCTCCTCTGACCAATGGCTCGCTGTCTCCGGGCGGAGGTGTCCCTCAGACTTTTCGGCGGGAAAACGTTCTCATTAGCATTCAGGTTTCCATGGTGTCGAGTGTCAGGGGAGCTGATTTTAGCCTCTCGGCCACGGCTTAGGGGGGTTTTCTCTTTTCAAGCACAGCCTGATCTGCAAAAAGAACTCAGATGATTTTATAAAGTTTTCTATTTTATATGACCCCTGAGTCTTCAAACTCACGTTTTTAACTTACAAACTCCATGTTTTGAACTTTGTTAACAACTTCAACTCGTTCAACTTATACTGTTTATTTAATTCCTTGTCACCTTTCACGCGAAAGCCAAAATTCTCCCATTTCATGTATGACAGCGTGTTGTACAGAGACTGGGGAATGAGGGGACGCCTCCAGAGCACAAATGCTTAAGCTTGCAGCCTCCAGTGGGACAGGAGGAACACCTTCTTTCCCAAAGAAGGTCTAACAGGATTGGGGAAGGTGATACTGTACTTCTTTCAGTGGTGGTTTGAACCTGTTTAAAGGGTACCAGTGTGAATACCCATCTTGTATGGGAAGGTAAGGAAGGACTTTTCAGAAGGGCTAAAGCAAGCTCATTAGAGAGTTGGTGCTGAAAATGAAATTAGGGCTGGTGGATCTTGTCCCCAGCCCTGGTTGCTGGATTGTTATCACCTCCCTTTTTTCTGCTGGCTCCCCATGTTTTTTGAGGGAAGAGAAAAATTTGCAATGGAGTCACACTGAGGCATTCTGCCTCCATTGCCCAAAGGCTCAATTTTGCTTTCTAATAATTACAGGAGTTCAGTGACTGCTTCAAGTGCCACAGTATGGCCCCGGTGTGCTGTGAAACATATGGGCCCAGGAAAAAAGTGTGACCTGAGCCTCAGCTGGTGTCCCCTGATGTCAGACTGACCACACCTGCTCAGGGCAGCTGAGGAGCCTGTCCCCTGTGTGCAAAGCTAAGCTGTTTGCCCAAAGCGCAGCCTCAGCCAGGCTGAAGGACTCATTTCAGGATGAGATGGATGCTTCTGTGCTTCCCCTGTTGTTTTTTGAAATGTTTCCATCAGCTTACTGATGTAGCCCTGAGAAAGAGAGGATGGAAGCCTTCCCTGATGACTCCAGGGGTGCATGTATGCCTTAACAACCCCAGAAAGGGAAAGCTGGCTTCCCATGGTGAGAGTTTCCTGGAGGGAGAAGCTGATTATCTCCCCAGGTCACCGAGTCCTCTGGCTCTTCTGCTTTGTTAGGATGAGTGTGCCAAGGACACCAAGGCTCAGATGGCCTCTGTTCCAGAGAGTTACAGCACCAAATCTGCAGCATAGTTCTGCTTTACTGCCTTCTCCTGTTTGAAGCCTCAGCCCGGAGGATTTGTTTATCAGCTCTTCCACATGCCACATTTCAGTAGGAAAATTCGGCGTGCTACAATGCTAACGAGAATGACGTTTAATTTTAGCAGACACCTCCTTTCTGTGTGTGGGAAGATGGGTTTTGCTGGGCGCTGAAGCGCACAATAAGGCTGTTATCGAACATTCCCATGCTGGTGTGAATTAGAAGCAGCACGGTTTTCAAAATCAGCAAAGCTGTGCCCAGTTTAAACCAGTCTGCTTTCAAAATCTTCTCCAGGGGTGTTTTGAATTTGCTGTCCCAAGCCACAAAGGGAGCACCGAGGGTCATATTTTCTCTGGAGCCACATCAGTTTATATCTGCTGAGCCCCTGACTTGCAACGCTTATTCCACCAAGTGTGTCAGATTTGCTGCCCTGTTGTGCAGTAAATGCCTAAAGACTCGTGCAGTGCCTGAAGCAATGCAGAAAAACAGGGCTTTTCATGGCTGATACACCAGTGACCAAGCGAAAAAAGATCCCTTTCTGGGGAAAGAAAGACTTTTTGGACCACCTCTACGGGGAGGGAGGAAGGGGAAGGAAGGGAAGAACAGCACAGGAAGGAACTGTGCAAGAGCGAGCGCAGAGGAGGATGAGTCACCTTCAGGCTTTGGCTTGGGTGGCAAGGGAAGCGCTTCCACCTCCAAAACGCCTCCTCCTCGTGCTTTTTCCCTGCCTTGCTGCGCTCAGCTCTGCAGTGACCCCCGGTTCTGTGCTCAGAGGGGGACGGTGGCAGTGCCCCAGCGTGGGCAGGGCAGGGCGGCAAAGCACAGCACCTCTTCCTGTGGGGATGTGACAGCCCTGCCTTTTTGCTGTGCCATCCGTGGCTGTCAGAGGACTGGCCACGGGGCTCTGGGTGAGTCTGACTCCCTCATGTTTTATGTAGTCACTTAGCACCCGCAGCACTGGGGGAGGAAGCACCAGCAAATCGAAGCATCTCCATTTCTTTGCACTCGACTTTCCTTGCTTTATGTCCCACACAGAGAAATTACCTCACAGAGCCCTCAGCAGAGAGCTTCGCACCTGCATATTTCCAATACTGGGGGCAGCAAAAGGGATATTTCCCCTGATTTGAACTATGCCACTCAGGCATAAAGTCCCAGCTAATTGTCTCGGCTCTTTATTTTGTCAGTACAAAAACAAGGCGCTGCTAGCTGGTGATTCATGGCAGAGCTGACAGGCACACTGACTCACCTCCCAGTAACACTGGTTTGTCTCCAGGGCCTGGGGGTTTGCTGAAGACATCAAACTTTCAGGTGGGTAAGCTTAGGTGAGCTGAATCTTATCCCAGGGAGCAATTTCTACTGCCATCTCTTGCCTTTCTCTGCAAACACCTCCAGGGAGAGGTGACTTGTGAAGAAATGTGCTCTCCAGGATGAAGCAGCAGCTCTGAAATGAATATTGTGAAATGCCAGTGGCTCTGCCCATGGACCTACAGCCAGCTTGTAAGAGAGTAGCTATTAGACCTGGACTGGGGGGATGTCAGTGTTGCCTTTTTCAGCTTGGAAATGAAACTCGAGATCATTTTAGTATAGGAGGTAATATAAAAGTGGGTTTTTATTGGAAATTTAGGGGTAGTTATGGAAGAATATCTACAAAAGCTCACCCCCACAGGGGTGAATACAGTTTTATAGGTTTTAGGGAATTAGCATCATTGATAAAAAGCACTAATTAGGAAGACAAGTGGTGATGTAATTTTTCTCAGGTCAGGTTTCTTTTCTGAAGCTTTTCACCCTTAGTATTAGTTGTACTTGTTTATGAAAATGTGTCTTGGAGACTTTGTTCTCAACCTTATTTCCCAGGAAGAACCAGGATAGGATAATAAGGGCCTTGTGCCCCCTGTGGCTTGGAGCTTTAGAATGTGTCTAGTTTTTTTAGCTGAGGAAAAGAGTAGAGAAAAGTACTAGAAAAGCTACAAATATATAAAAGAAGAAAGGCAAAAATCATTTGGCATCATGAGAAGTAGAAAACTGCCAGTCTGAGACCTCAGCTTGTTTTTACCCGCAGGGATTCAGTTACAGACTGTTCTCAGGGGTTACTCTGAAATCCACAGTGAAGTTTTCTCTTTACATGCAGAAAATTTGTCTACCAGAGAAAAGCAGAGTGATCAGATGGCCAAATCAACATGAAAGGAAACTGAACCAAAACACCACCCCTGCAACATGATAAACAGCACTATTGTTTTGAAAATACCCATCTCTTATGGCTACTTTGGAATAAAAAAGTATTTCTCTAATAGCATTAAGCCTTCATGCATAGGTGAGGTACTTCTTCCAGACTACCAACACCAGTGAAGATGTCAGATGTGCTATAAACAAATGCACAAATATACTAGATGTGGATATTTATTCCTAAATTTGTATTTATTCCTGACTTGAAAACAGTTGGCTGGGTGTCTGTTCAGCAAATCCCCATCTAAGCAACATTACCCAAGAGATCAGTCCACAAGTTTTAAAGAGAGATGAGGAAAGTTGCTCATGTTCATAAATATTAAATGATTTAATTATTAAGTGTTTCCTCTTACTAAACCACTGAATAGTTGCTTATTTGAACTTGTTCTGCCATTGGCAGAAAGTTGCTATCAGAAGTTGTAATTAAATATGTAGAAACTTTTTATAATCACGATGCAGATTTGTACTTGTGGTACTCTTGTGCCACTGACAGATAATGTGGATTTTTCCAAATGTGCAGCGCATTACAGGCCTCTAGTGGTAGAAATAAAAATATGTATACCTTAGAATCCATCCTAACTGTAACAGTTCTTGATGGTACTCAATTCCAGTCTTCATAAATTGCATAACGCGTTCTGTTTATAGACTTGGCCTTCTAGTTTGCTCACCTGAGGGAAATGGAAATTCAGCAGAGGTCAGAGATGTCAGTGACAATTCTCTGTTAATCTGAAAAACACACTGAGAAAGTAAACTAGGTTTTAAAAAAAGAGAAAAAGAGAAAAGCACGTGGTGCATAGCCCTAGTCTTTCCCAATTAATTAATTAATTGCAGTAACCAAAAGAGGTAGAATGCTGGGAGTCTGGCATGGTTACAACCATGCCACACCACAAGTGCTGAGGCTCCAGCTTTACCACTCCTTTTTCTGCCAGGTCTGTATGTGCACAGGACTCTGCCAGTCCATCTCAAAGCCTGGTTGCTATCACCTCACTGACAAATTCCCAGGTGGGAGTTGTCCAGCAGCATCCTCCTTTCAGTCCTTGCAAAAGGAGCATATCTGCCTGCCAGGGCTGATCTTGTAGCATGTAACGTTTGATTTACTCAGCACAAATTTATCTCACACAAAGTACAAGGCAGTGACTAAGTGATTCCCACAGGGTTGTTTGGTTATTTGTTTTTGGTTTTCTGTTGCTTTGGGGTTTTTTTTAAATTATAATTTTTTACTAGTATTAAAAATTATATTCTCAAACTCTTAATTTCTGAGATAAATATGATGCAAACTTATACCTCCCAAAAATCTCAGCCTTTTACTAAATTTTTAAGGGGAGTTAACATTGGGGAGGAGTACTATATGTTTAAAAAAAAAAAAAGAAACATCAGAAGTGATAGAAGGGTTTTCCCCCTGAGGTGTTTTTCATTGGACAACGGGGTTTGTCACAGGTCACTGCATTTTGGTGAAGAGGTAGGCAAATTTGAGAGGCTTCAGAAGAGGTCAACTGAAATGCTGTACATATGGGGGCTAAAGAGCTGCAGAGGAAAGCTTAAGGTCATTCTGGAAAACAGGTGACTGAGGGGATGCATAAACAGCATCTACATCAAAATATCTGTGTGAACACAGACCATGGAAGAAGTGATGGCAGAAGAGGGTAAAATTCTGTTGAGGGTGGCATTCAAATCAGAACATCGTATTTGGAAGTGAATGCATTCGGGTAAGATGCATCATCTTGGGCTCAAGTGTCTTTAGACCCTCTCGTGGATCTATGGAAGGGACATGGGCCAGTGGAAGGTGTCCCTGCCCACGGCAGGGGGGTTGGAACTGGAGGATCTTTAAGCTCCCTTCCAACCCAGGCCATTCTATGATTTATCTTTTCTTATCAGGCAGGAGAGGAAGAGTCTACACTGTTGAAGATTGTCAGGTGGAGTGATAAAAGAACTTCCTCATCTTTTCATGCACTCATGTGTTGCTTTCTTTGGGCTTCCCTTGTTACACTTGCCAGTCCTGTCCAGGGGATGTGTGAGTTGGACCATTTTGGTACAAAATAGTGCCAACATTTCTCAAGATTTCCCTCTCACTATTCACAGTGTAAAAAAAAAAAAAAATCATTCAGCACAACAGTCCAGTTGTAGGGCATCCCGAAGGAGACCTCCCAGCAGTTCTGCAGCTTCCTCACGAGGGGAAGAGGACGGGCAGGCACTGATCTCTGCTCTCTGTGACAGGGACAGGACCCAGGGAATGGCTGGAGCTGTGTCAGGGGAGGGTTAGGGTGGATATCAGGAAAAGGCTCTTCCCCCAGAGGGTGCTGGGCACTGAACAGGTTCCCCAGGGAATGGGCACAGCCCTGAGGCTGCCAGAGCTCCAGGAGTGTTTGGAAACCAGGCACAGGGTGGGATTGTTGGGGTGTCCTGTGCAGGGCCAGGATCTGGGCTACGGATTCCTTCCAGCTCAGGAGATTCTATGATTCTATTGCTAAATTACCTTTTTAAACAGATTTTTTGCAGCAGGTGCAGCTGTTAGATGTTCCCAAGTATAGAAGAAGAGACTGTGATGCCTAAGACATCACTAAAGACTCATGGCTACATGGCAAAAAAAAGTTCAGGTAATAAAATAACTCGCACAAGTCCCTAGTCCACAACTGAGCCCTATCATCTATGGCTGGCTTCCAGGTAGCTCAGAGAAAATGAGTATTTGCCTGGGATCTACAGGATATCTCTGATAATCCATTTAACTGTGCTGTGAGGGGCCCAACAGAAGTGATTTCCTGATAGTGCTGAGGGGTGGGTTATTCTATTAATTTAGGGCCACAGCTGGTCTATCCTCTTTATGAGAAATCCCTGCCATTCTTAGGGGTGGAAACCTTGCTGCATCCCTCCCACAGTGCTGAGGGAGCATCAGCAGCTCCCCAGGATACCACTGCAAGTTCTCAAATGTGGCATTAGCCCATTCTCTAATCCCCTTTTACTGGTGGCAGCTGTTTTTTGGCTGAGACATTACTCCTGGGGAACAGGGCTGGGCAGGTGAGGCCGTGAAATCCTGAAGTGAATCCATTTGTAAGCAGATGGGAGGGACCTATTGATGAATTATGTGGAGGGCAATTGTGGCACTGCAAAAAGCAGCCTGGGGACTGCTTGGGCTGGCACTTAACAGAGTCCTAAATGCATGCCTTTGGAGATGCTTTTGCGAGGAGCAGCAGGAAACCTTGAAATCTGTCTTTAAATCTTCTTCCTTACCTACTCAGAACAGAGATGGAACTATCAGCCTGGGGCTCAGCATATTATCCTAATTTCAGTGCACAATCTCTTTAGTCTTAAGGAAGCCCACGAGCCATGTAGACTTTTTTTTGCAAATGGAGGCCCTTTTTCTTCTGTCTGCTTTCTTTATGTCATTAGTTTGGGCCTTGCTAGCTGCACTCATTATATCGTATTTTAATTGTCTAAATCGCCTCATGACCAAAAGTCAGTTGAAAGGCTTCCTTGATCTGTTGTAAGACAGATGAAGACAAATTATACCTATTTTTAACAAACAAATGAGACAGAGGTATGTGACCAGCATACTCAGAAGCAGGCTTTGTTTCCAAGGTCAGTGCCTGCTGTGTATTCCGTCATATCTCCTGTGGCAGAGATCAGTGTTTTCCTCTCAGAGGGATGGTTTGATGGCTTCCAGCTAGGACTATACTCTAAATGAGTTTTCCCATACTGGTGTGTAGCAGATTGTGTCTCAAAGCGCTGCAGTGCAACAAGCACAAACCCACAAACCAAAGGAGCACGTGCAATCCCAAATGGATCAGTTCCAAATGTCTTACAGTAGTTAAGATAAGAAGGAAGGATGAAGCATCTTGAAGTGTAGTGAGCTACACAAGCAGGATTGCTGGTCCACATCATCCCTCAGGATTTGGCCTGTAGCCTGGAATTATGACAAGACCTGTGCCTAAAGGCCAGGTTAACTTTCCCTAGTGCAGAATGCAGTTGCAGGGGAATAGAAAACAGGAGGAGAGGGAATTCCTGCATGTCACTCTGGTTCTTTTGTTGCCCCCTTTACCAGGACTGTACTTGCCAGCAGCAGCAATGATACTTACAGTGTTTCCCATGAATAGATTGCCTTTCTGTGAGGATCCCTAGGAATAAAACAGTAATTAAACCTCATAACAGCACAGAGTTTCAAAGGATTCACGTCACTTTTATGATGCAGCTCTGCAGCTGTTTGTCTGTGTATGGCCCTTATGTTATTGACTGATTCACCACAGGTCTAAGGAGTCTGAACTGGAGAAGTGGAGTCCCAACCACATCCTTTTTCTGCAAGAAATGGAGGGGGAATAACAGCTTTTTCTCCCGTGATCACCCACACTGTTATCAGAGAATCCTAAAATGTCTTGGGTTAGAAGGGACCTTAAAGATCATCCAGCTCCAACTCCCTGCTGTGGGCAGGGACACCTTCCACTGGAGCAGGTTGCTCAGAGCCCAAACAACCTGGCCTTGAGGACTTGAACACAGTGTTCATCACTGTGAGAGCAATATATAAAACCCAGCCAAAGTCCATCCCAGCAGAGATGTTGCCATTTTTTCTGTGTGGAGGAATTTGTTGTCTCAGAAAAGGATTTCATGCCACTGTCTTTTGTCATGAGTTACTTTAACATGAGGCGAAATCTTCTATTTCATATGGGCTGTGCAGAGAGAGATTCAGAATGGACCATGACAAAACAGAATCTTTTTTGCTATTGTAAATGTACAGCAATTTCAGGAAGGTATCTGCTGTTCTCCAAACAGTAATTGCTTTAGAAGGACAGAGATCAGAACACTCTGTGCTGCCTATTGGCTCCAAAATCCACCATTGGAAGTTGGAAAGTCGAACTGCTCATTTTCTGGCTCCTATAAATATCTGCTCTATTTGGCTTCCAGATCTCTGGGAGCAGATGTACCAGATCATTAGAGGAGGAAAGAGGATTTTGCATCCTCAATTTTTATTGCTGCCATAAATACTTTGGTAGTCACTGCACAGGGAACCAGACTCTGCAGAGCCTGCAATCTGTATGTTAGACACGATCCAGTCCTTTGCAGACACGGGCAGGATAACAGCAGGAGCAGGCAAAATGGAAATTAAAGGTGACGTGGAAAGAGTTGGGGACACATCATAGTCTGGTTGACCACCACATATCAGTGATCTGCAGGTATAATTAGGGTGAAAGGTTTGATGATGAAAAGGAATGAGACAGTAGGCATACTAATTTCTGTGGGGAGGTTTCTCCAGGTGTAGGGCAGGAACAGAAGGGGAAGAAAGCACGGTACCATCACAGAGGGATTTAGCTAAGTGTAACTTGGTGGAGACATCCTTGCAGAGGGAGGATGATATGAGTATCTGCCAGGCAAACAAAGAAAGGAAGAGTTGTCTTGGACTTCCAGAATCCCCACGAGGCTGACAGATGTTGGTGTGGTAATTCAGAGCATCTGATTTTGAAAACAGAATACACATTATTTTCTTTCAACAGCAGCATTTCAATTGCAAGAGCATCCTCTTTCCTGTAGTGGGAACCCCAGACATTTGCAGGTGGCCCTGCACAGCATTTGTGCACCATTTTGTATCTCTCTTTGGCTTCTGAAGTAGCATCTGGCCTGACTGGCATGTTTGATCAGCTGAGTGCACATAATGGAGGACTATCAGATAGTAGAGGCAAAAGGAAAAAGAATCCCTTCTCCAATGGCAGTGGAAATTCAGTGGCAAGTTCTATTATGCACTCTCCCTTCGATAGGAACAGCTGGTCAGAATTAATTTCTCAGCTCAGTGCTGTTGGTGGGTTTGTGTGGGAGTGAAATGGAAGAGGAAAATTCTCAGAAGTACTGAAACATTCAAGTATCACCAAGAGACAGGTACATGAAGATTCAGTATTCCCTTCATTTCAGGGGGAAAACAAGAGGCAGGAGTCATCAGCACTGTACTCATTATCTGGGTACTTCACTAATTGTAGGAGGAATTAAATCTGTGTTCTGCCCATGGCTCCAGCATACTGGAAATGCCCTGAGGTCTGGGTTTGGAGATCCCTATGCTGCTTCTATTGGAGCCCATGGACAATCCAGTTCATTCTGTGTTCTTTGTAGATCTCTATGACTGGAACAATATTCCTGGCATCCCTTGGATGTAGAAATGAAGGCTCATTGCCTTCTCTTTCTTTTGGCTTCTCACTCCTTTTGTGCCAAGATCTTGGCATAAAATCCTTTTTGCTATCATGATGCCTAAGGTTTGGGTTATTTTAATAGGAAGTTGTTATTACCCAATTGATCAACACATATTTTTAAGCTGGTTTCTGGGAGGTTTTTGAATGATGTTTGGGATCAGCATTAAGACCCTTCTCCCTGCCAGTCACAGTGCAGCTTTGAAATTACACTGATTCAAGAAATGCTGAAAGGACAGCAGATTTGGAGATGAAAGTCAAAGGTTTCTGAGTTCTCTAGGCCTAGGAGTTTTTTGGGAATCTATTTTTGGAGACAGGGCTGTTTCAGGTTCCTACAACCAAGACTGAGGCTTGGTCACAAAAGCACATAATGAGAGAAGGTTCTTATTTTAAAGAACTGATCAAGTAAGCAGGGAAGGCTGACAAAAACTGGGTATAGAAGCAAAGAGGATTCAGTTCAGAGGCCTGTACATAGGCAGGTGTCCAGTGTCATTGGAGATGCCTTAACATAGCTCTGATATCCATGTGGATCTCACAGATACGGCACAGAACTTACAGGAATCTTTTGCCTACCATTACAGTGGGAGCTCAGGTGAGATACCTTAGGGCACCCTGAATGTCAACACATTCCTCTGTGTGGATGGCTGGATCAGCCCTTAGAACTCCCTTAAGCCTTGCAGAAGTCAATTAGATGCAGACACCTAAATTTAGGGGGTATGTTAGATGATTCACACTTGAAATTACTGGACAAAGGTCACAAAGACAACAAACAGCCCCAGAGCCAGAAGAAGTACCCTAGTTTGCACCCAGATGGGTGGAATATGGCAGATTTGGCTCTCCACTCACTGCAGGTCACCTTCAACACACTCCTATGGGAGAGACAAGGTTTCCCTTTCTATTACAGCTTTGGGAACTGAGGCACAGGGAGGCTGAACGACTTTTCTGAGACCCTGTGGATTAATTAAACTGAAAAATCTATGCTGGTAAAACGGAAATGCTGGGGTTTAAGACCATAATTTACACAAGAGTTGATGCAATCTCCCAGTCCTATGCACAGAGACAGGCTGCTCAGTACCTCTGCCAAAAATTCCTTCCTGTAATCTGTTCTAAACCTTTCAAGGTCTGTGCAATTGGTTGCATGGTGCATAAGTGAGGCAATCAAGAAACAGAATCCCTGTGCCAGGAGCAGCTTCAGCTGCTTCACTGTGCACCTTAAGGACTCCTTTTTGCTCTAGATAGATGTGAGCTTGGAGTTTTTCATGCACAAGAGCTTTGTGGACTAGACCCAAATGTACCGAGAAGTTTGGTGGGGTTTTCAGTGTCTTAGCAATGGCTGTGTGTCACCTGAAATCACTGTATTTTCCCAGAAACATATAGAAGCTGGTAATTGCATATTAGCAAAACAAAGTAATTCAGTTATTATTCAGTGGGAAATCCTATTGCTGTAAAAACATCAATTGTTGCATTACCCATTGTTGAGAGAGTACTGAAAACCAGCTGTCATTAATTTCTGTTGTGAGCAAGTGAGAGCTGAGGTGATTGTTAAAAAGTGTGAATTAAGGGAGATGACATGAATCTCCCTTGGCAGTATATTCACAAAGATGCCATTTCAGGAGTTCAGAGCTTCTGTGTAGGACACTTTTTCCAAGGAGCAAGGTAGTGCTTCATCTGCTGGAAGTGCTGACAATCTGATCCTTGAACTTCTCCTGATTCATAAATGTGTTATCCCAAAAGCAGCTTGTATAGCGAGAATGCAGATGTAGATATGAGTTGAACAAGGGATTTGTGGGTTTGTCACCTTCCTTCCTGTTCTGTGGCATCCTCCGCTCTGGTATTTACCTCTCACTGAAGCCAGTTCCATTCCTAAGTTACCAGTAATTTCTATTATCTGCATGTAAAACACAATATATGAATAGCTGGGTGCCACAAACCCTTGGGCAGTTTGGTCCAGTTGAATTGCATAGGAAATTAATTTGATGCCATTCAGGTGTTCCAAGGGCCAGGTGTGTGCAAGTTTGAGAAGGTATCTGGCCACATCAAGTCTTTAAGTGTGTGCTGGTAGTTAAGGTTGTGGTGCCTTAACTGGTTAGATATTCTTTGACCCAGCTTGAAATTTCTGCTGGTATTACTTGGTGTTTTGTTGACTTGAGCAGGTGATATCATTTGAAGGTGTCTTCTGCTGCAGAAAGGATCACAGAATCACAGAATGGTTTGGGTTGGAAGAGACCTTAAAGATCATCTTGGTTCTTCACCCTGGAGAAAAGAAGGCTTCGGGGTGACCTCACTGTGGCCTTGCAGTGCCTGAAGGAGCTGACAGGAAAGATGGAGAGAGACTCTTGACAAGGGCCTGGGGTGACAGGACAAGGGGCAATGGCTTCACACTGACAGAGAGGAGGGTTAGATTGGATATCAGGAAGAAATCTTTGTTGTGAGGGTGGTGAGGCCCTGGCACAAACCCAAACCATTCTGTGATCTGCCAAGTCTCTGCTGTGGTGTTCAGAGCAGCACCATGACATAGCCTGGATATCCAAATGAGACCGAGCCCCTGCTCCTTGTCTTTCTCAAGTACTAAAACAGGTCTCTTTTGGTAATTTGTGCTTTTGGTACAGCTTTGCTTGAAAGCAACAGCAAAGGACCAAAGAGCAAAAGCTGCATTGTCTGGAAGCCCTCACGATTGGTTTACTGATGGTATTTGCTATTGACAATGATTTTGTGGCAACCACTGATGGACTATGCTGGAGATAGCCAGGCTTTTTATTAGTTAAAATATTTTTTAATCTCTGATGGAGTTGTCTGAGCTGTCACACATTCTACATAACTGAGTTCCTTATTACTGTGGCTGTCATCCATGTTCTTGCAATACCCTTTTTTCTTGCCAAGTCACGGAATGAAAAACTCAATTCATTTTGTCATGCAGAGCTCCCCTAATACTATTTCAGTAAAGGAGCAATGCTGTTGGGTTTTTTTTCTACTGAGCTCTTGCTGAAAGCGAAAGCCCTGAGGCTTTTGTGTGTGGTCCCTCCAGAGCTGCCCTCACAGTTGTCCTGACATCCATCAAAGGACACTCATTCCTGGAGTGTAAAAGTATCATGTTACCAATGACATCTCTCAGTCTGCCAGCCATGCTAGTGAACATCTGCAACAGCACCACTGGGAATACTTCAGGAACAGGGCAGGTTTTAAAAAAAATGAAATATGTTTCATGGTGTTAAAAAAAAAAATAAATCTCATTTATGTGAACAATGCAATAGTTTGCCCCAAATGAAATTTGTAAAAATTCACAGCAGCTGAATTTTTTTCACCAGGGCAAAAAAAGGTTTGATGGAAAAGTTTTACATCTGTAATTCTGATTCTTATACATCAATATAAACAGCTCAACAAACGTTACTTAAATTACCAGACAGATACAGTAAAATAAAGTCCCATCTACATGTGACAGATAGAAAGCACTGGTCTGATTTATTACTTCCATCAATTCACACAGATAAATCATTGAACCTATTTTAGGACTGGGCCACCAAAAGTATAGAAATGGAACCTGCTGGTTCATGAGCAATTAGAAAACTTCAAGAAAGGGCCTTCATAGGAAACTCCAAAAAA
>VZRL01004094.1:54171-68076 GCA_013397895.1 Origma solitaria | reverse complement strand
CTGGAAGGGTTCAACTCTTTTTTTCTCCCCCTTTTTTTTTTTTTTTTTTTTTTTTTTTTTTTTTTTTAAGTCTTGAAACATATCTCAGGGACCCTCCAGCTGGATCACAGCAAGGAATGAAAGGATGGGGGATTTCCCAATGGGCTCTGACAGGATGAGGAGCAATAAATGCTTGGGAATGCCTGTTAAGTCTGGGATACTAAAGGAAGTGAGTTTTTTAAAATGCATATTCATGTATCATGGGAAAGCCTAGTAGAACAAAGAGTTACTATTTTGGGGTTTAAACTCTTTGTGATGCCAGTCAAACCTGTTATTAAATGAAATATTGACAGAAACCACTCCTCATTGCTTGAGATTTGAGACTTTGCAGGGAGGAAACATCAGATCTTCAATAGTGAGAGGCTCAGTTTGGTTCCAAAAGGCTCTGTTGTATCCCGGGATGTAAAGAAAAGCCACAAAATGCCATGAAGATAGAATGGCAGGCCTGCATGGTGGCTGTGGCAGGAGGAGGGTGTGGGGCATAATGCCCAGACTGGAAATGTTTCACGGCTTGAATTCCAGAAGAGTGTGAATTGGAATTCAGGACTTATGGCAAACTGTTAAACCCAGAAATGGAATACCGAAGAGCTCCTGACACTGCCCATAACAGCCATAGTAAAGAACTGGGAGGTTTGCAAGGGACGGGGATTAGCAGAGTTGTCCAGACTGGTATGGCTTTTATTTAAAAGTGAGGGAGTTTAGCAGAGCAGTGATGACACTGGGGACAGGAAAGGAAAGCATGAATGGCAGCTGGGATGTTTTTGCAGATATAATATATCCTGGGTGATAGGGCAGGATTAGGAGGAGGTGGCATGACAGAAAATCTGTTGAGTTTCCCTTTGCTGTAGGTAGAAGTGAAGGGTTGTTTTAGCAGGGTTAAGTGTTTTGGCATTTTCCAGTGAATTCGTGCTTTTAAGAGAGTCCACTCTATGAGCAGGTATAAAAATGAAGGGGTGGAGAATTTCAGATGTCCTGAGGATTTAAAGGAAGTAACACCAGTGATTGAAACACTTTTATTATTTAGCTGTAAAGATTTACATGCCTGAAGAGCCACTGTTGCTTTGGCTACTGCTGTGCATCTCTGCACAGTGGATCTTGGATCACTCCTCTTGCCCAGGGAGGGCTCCATCTCATCCCAGGAAAGATCTGCCCTCCAGGCCTGCAGGCTACACCCAAATGTTGTGCCAAAACCTTTGTGCTAAAACCTTTTGGGCAAAGGCTGGCATGTGGAATTCCCGGGCAGGAGAAGGACTGTGGTGCAGCTTTGCAAAGACACAGAGACACCAACTTTCTTTTTGCCAGCGAGCGTGTGGAAGGAAGGGAATTAAATATAATTGAATATATCTATCCTGCGGTGTGTGGATGTGCCAGCTTTGGCTGTGTGTTTGCTTTCCAGATCCAAGGACAGACCCATGGCCGCTAGTCTATTCTCCACTTCCAGTCACCCTTGTCTTTATCTCCTACCTCTTGGTGGTGGCCCTGGGACCCTCCTGCATGCGGCAGCGGCGGCAGCTGGAGCTGCGGGCTCTGCTGCTCACCTACAACCTGGCCATGGTGGCATTATCCACCTACATGTTTTACGAGGTGAGCAGGCAGGATTGGTTCTAGGTGAGCACCTGGGAAGGGTTTGAATTCCAGAGCTGTTTGAACAGATTTTGCTAATTGATTCTGATGAAGGGAGAGGGAGCTGGCTTGGACATGTCCATGTTTTGCCACAAGAGGAGCAGTATTGCCCTGCTGTACTTTATTTCCTCCCATTTCTCAATCCTTCTGTCATTCATAAAATTAACACGAAATTTCATTCATCCTGAATGAATGAATTGCAAGTTAAGATATCCCCATTATGCACAGAGTGTACGGAGGTTGTGGAACAGCCTCATTTTGCCTTGAGTCTGGCTGGTGATGGATCCATCTCTGAGGATGAGAACCACTGGTCTGGTGGGAAGGTGTCCCTGCCCATGCCAGGGGGGTTGGGACTACATCTTTGAGGTCCCTTCCAACTCCTTAACATTCTATGATTTTCTAAACCTGGGCAGTTCTCTCCAGGAGTGCCAAGCATGCTCTGTCTTCCTGCTACTGAGACCGTAAAGAACATTTTTTTCTTCTTGTTCTTAATGCAGAAGCCTTTCCACAAGCCTGTCCCCCCTAGTTTCTGTAGGCCACTGAAAACTCTTCAAGGGAACATAGCCAAACAGATTCCAAAAACATTTTGATGTCAGAATAACAAATACGCCCTTTTAGTTTGTATCACAGGTTTGCATTATGTTAACACAAATTGCTTTTTTTTTTTCTTCTTTTTCTTTAATTTTTAAATGCTGCTCCACCTGAGGACAGGCGTGAGAATCGCTTGTCTGTGATTGGTTGTTCAGTTATGCTGGTTACTTGGTCCAGTTTTCGGCTTTCCAGTGAACAGGCAAATGCAAGCAACCAAAACAAAACAGCCTGGGATCTTCGCAAACAAGAACAGCGTCTTCTCAGAGAGATTCAGAAGCCTAGAATTCACTATTCCTGCTGAAGTAGTTTTGAGCACTCCAGTGTTTACATAAAGAGTTACAAATCTTCCCAGGCCAAATTTGCTTTTTGAGATTCCAACCAGGATGCGAAGTACTTTGTTTTAGGTTTTACTATTTGTTCAGCTGTATAAACTACATGGATTGTCAGTAACTATTAGACTGAGACCCTACTATCTTAGCACTAATATGCACTTCTTTTTTTTTTTTTTAACAGATGGCATTGAATAGAAAATTGATTTCTATTTGCTTTTTATTTGTTTCAGTTTCTGGCCACTTCAGTCTTGGCCAACTACAGCTACCTGTGCCAGCCAGTGGATTACAGCCGGAGTGAGCTGGGAATGAGGGTACAGTTCCAAAGAAACCTTGCCTTAGGCCCTGCCCTCCCGTGGCTATGCAGATTCCTTTGCTCATAAATAGCAATTTGCATGGCTAAGAAGGCTTTGACTCCAGTTTGTTGTTGCCTGTAAATCTATTCCACTAAAGTGTCTGCCTCAACAGTTGCACTTTGCTTTAGTTCTCTAATCATCTCAGTCAACACAGCCACCTAAGTTTGCTCTCTGATCACTGCAGAGAGAGTGATCTTACCAGCTGAAGAGAGCTGTCTGGTATAGACACTGCAAATTACCTCTGAAACAGATGTGATTCTTTGCATGGACTGTAAGGATTCTGGGTGATCACTTTCAACAAGAAAACTGATTTTTATATCCTCTGCTTTGCATGACAGAAATCTTACTCGACATTCCTTTTAGCAGAGGGGTTTGGCTTAAAACTATTCCTTGGTCATCGCAGGAGGCTGGATCCCTCCGGTTTCAGCTTTCCAAAATGCTGCATGAGTTTTTTTCTGTTTGAATTTGGAGTTACAATGCCTTGCTTTGAACAGATGCAAGCATCATATTCTCTTTTCAGTTTTTCAGAGACTTCCCATGTGGAAGAAAAAAAACAAACAAAAAACCAAACAAACCAAAACAGAAAAACTAAAAGAACCCCTTAATTCTCCCCTTTTGCTGCAGACCCCGGGTGGGCAGGGATACAGCGCGTGGTTGAAAATGTGCTGATTTTGGGTAAAGCTCTAACCGCCGTGCCTTGTGCTGCCCGGCAGATGGCAAGAGTGTGCTGGTGGTTCTTCTTCTCCAAAGTCATCGAGCTGCTGGATACGGTAAGGAGGGCTCAGCTCCACAGCGGGACCGGTGCTGGAAAGGGATATTTCCATGTCAGAAAGGGGCAGGGCGCCAGAACTGCTGCCCTGGGGTGATCCTGTATTGATTTGCTGCCTGTCTCCATGCCGGTGGCTGCACACCCTGCCTCCCCAGCACCCTTCCTGAGGCTGGGCACAGGCTTTAACCCTGGCTATTGCCAGGTGGGCTCCCAAAATTTCAGCTGCTGGTGCCACACAGGTTCTGCCATTGCCTGTCTAGCTGATTAACAGGGGTTAGTGGGGCAGAAAAGGAACTGCGAGTGGACAAGTCGTGGCATCTCTGCTGTGACTACCCCGGAGCTGTGCACTGAGGGTTTGTGTCGTATGGGGAATTGGAAGGCCACCTCTTTATAGTCTGTCTTCAGGCCTCCTCCTGCTCTATAAATGAGCTAACTAAAGGACTGGACAAGGTCTCTGCTTGGCCAGCAGAGGAAAGCTGTGTCCTAGCCTAAAACTTCACAGTCTAGTGCTCTTTGGGGTGTAAGTTGACAGCACACTGAAATGTAAATAAACATCTGGATCCTCCCTAGGCCTATTGCCAGGGGTTTGGCCAATCCCCTCTCTGTTTGCATCAGCATCAAAAACAGCTTTTTGCCAGTCTTGAATCCCTGAAAAGCAGAGTCACTTTTTGGTGGGCGTGTGTGTGTATGAATGTTCATGCATATGAAATACAGTGACCTGATATGTATTCATACAGCAAAACCATTCTCTTTACTAACGCAAATTCCAGGAGGGTTTGGGCATTCCACACAGTGCTTTTTCTGTGGGTCATTGTCTGGTAGCAGTAAACATCCAACCTGTGTCCTGGAAAGGACCAGACCCAAGCAGCTGTGAGTTGTATGGAAGCTCAGTCAGAATCTCAGATGTGTCCTCTTAGGACTTTGAGACCTGAACCCAAAGATAATAATATCTGGGGCTTTGTGGAAGAAATTCTGCCTTCCAGTTCCCCCTATAAGTTCTACTGCATATATTGAATTTCACCAGTTTTTATCAACAGCAGAGGAAATGGGTTTGGGAGATTCAGAATCGTCATTAGCTATTTTTATAACTCTTTACTGTGAAATTTTTGTCTAAACGCATCAACTCAAGGTTTTCCTTTGTCCGGCTTCTTTCAGGTTTTCTTAATTCTGCGCAAGAAACAAGAGCAGGTGACTTTTCTGCACGTGTACCATCATGGCTCTATGCTCTTCAACTGGTGGTCAGGGGTCAAATATGTGCCTGGAGGACAAGGTATGCTTGTCAGAAATGCTTCTGTAAGAAAACCTTGTGTTTCAGGGCTTTTTTTGGGCTTTGGAGGTTGCATTAACAGTGCAGATGGGCTGACTGGTCGGTAGGAAGCTCATCTACTTGGCAAAGGTGTGAAAAACACGCATTTCAGATGATCCCATCTACTTGGCTCTTGGGGCTCTTTAGACTGCAATGCCTCACCCACAATGAGAGTGTGCCAACAGAGTGGGTCCAAATAGAAAAAAGTAACATCCTATAGAAGGTCTATATATATATTTCCTCCCAGAGCAGTTCTCCCTCACTCCCTCACATTCAGAGGCCCTGGGGCAGCAGCCCAGGTTCTGGCTCTCTGTTTCCTGCTCTGACTGTGCCCCTTTCTGGGCTGTATACAGATTGCTGCTCCTTTTTGCTCAACTGAAAGAGAAGTATTGGGGTGCTAAGCCACTCTAGGTAGGCCCTGTACAGGATGCTGGGGCATTCTTTTTGGGGAAGCCGTTTTGGCTACATGGCCTTGACACCAGAATGCTATGAAATGCTTAGATCAGAAGATGAGAAAGTCTCTCCTCTGCCTTTGAAGCTCTTCTCTGTCTCTGAGTACTTGATACGGGATAGATATATTGTGGATGCCCCAACCCTGGCAGTGTTCAAAGCCAGACTGGATGGGGCTTTGGGCAAGCTGGTCTAGTGGGAGATGTCCCTGGGGGTTGGAGCTAATGACCTTTAAGGTCCTTTCTAACCCAACCCATTCTGTGATTCTGTATGCTGAGGGAAGGGAGAAGCTGCCATGCTTCCTAGGCATGGAATGTCCTGAGCCTGCATGGAATGTCCATGCACAGCGGTGGCTGTGATGTGTTTTGAAAACACCATCATAGTGGCTGTGACCCCTTCACAGGGTTAGCCTGCAATGGGTTTTGTGCCTTGTTCACCCCCACTTCTTCACTCCTCAGCCTTCTTTGTCGGGATGCTGAACTCCTTTGTTCACATCTTCATGTATGGCTACTATGCCCTGGCCAGCCTGGGACCGCGGATGCACCGGCACCTGTGGTGGAAGCGTTACCTGACCATCCTGCAGCTGGTAATTAGCTCCAAATGTTCATCCCTGCCTTTCCGTGGGTCAGGTGTGATGGCCCCTGCTGTCTGTCACCTCACTGGCTCAGTCTCTGCTGCCTGTGGAGAGCAGCGCATCCTTAGGTGCCCTCATGTGCCACTCTGAGATGTGAAGCACTGAAAACAGGCTTGACTTTGGGAGATGGGGGCAGCAATTCAGGGAAACTTCGGATTCTCAGTAGGGCTGCAGATCGGGAAGCCTTCACTCAGTTTCTTCAGAAAGGACGGGTATCTCTAACTGCAGGCAAAAGGGTGAGTTAAGGAGAAATGTGTGAGTTTTACTCTAGGAAATCCCTTTGGATTTTCCTTCCCTTGTCTTTGGAGAAGTTACAAATCCTGAAAACCCTTTTTTCAAAGATACAGCATAAGTGCAATGAACCAAACAAGGACATTGGTTGTAGGAGAGTTTTTTCCACTCAAAAAGAGGCTTTGCAAACAAAACGTATGCAGTTACAAGAGAAGAGGGATATGTGTAAAATAGTGCGGTGAAGGCTGGTCCAGAATTCTCACTTACCCTGCATGAAAAAGGAGAACAAGAAAGCATTGCATGAAATAAAAAGGTATTTGTAATGCAAATGATGGCACTGGGGAAAAAAAATGATTTAACATCTTTTTAGTAGGTAGAACTCATTGCTTCATGGTATTGAGACAGGCGACTAAGTAAAAAAAAAAAAAGGATGAATGTTTAATGTTTAAATGAATAAAGGCAATATCTGTAGTTCCTCTCTGCAAGCTAAAATACAAATCAAAATAATTATGAGTATAATAATCTGATTACCGCTAGGGAAGAGCAATTTCCCACCTTCAGTTTCCATAGTCCAACATCTCAGCTACTGCACTATAGCAGAGAAATGGGCCAAGGGCAGGAGAGGCTGGATTGGTTAAACCACCAGGTGTGATGGGCATCTTTTCTGTCGGGAAAACACTGCTGGGCATGAAAGACAGGTTTTCAGGATGTCAGGAGAGGCAAGCAGGTGATCCTCTGGCTTGAGGACACTGCTAGGATGTTGTGATAGTTGCTGTGATGGTCCCAAGGGCCGCCTGAGGCGTATCTCATGTAGATTCCCTAATGTGGCTGCTTCTTTTTTCTACCCTTCCAGTGCCAATTTGTGGCCATTGCTGCTCATTCTTCCTACAACCTCTTCACAGAGTGCCCGTTCCCTGATGGCTTCAACACCGCTGTCTTCCTCTACATCCTCAGCCTCCTGGCTCTCTTCCTACACTTCTACTATCAGACCTATGTTAGGGGAAAGCGGGAGAAGCTGACTTAAAGGAAATCAAAGAGGACAGTTAGCCCAGTCTGATGTTCTCTGCTGCTTGTGGCGTGGTTTCATGCAAAAAATGTATTTGGGGGGTGTGTGTGAGGCTCATGCCTTGCCTTCAAATATCCCGGGTTAGGGAGAAAAAAGGAATGCTGTAAACTCAGGGGCTGAGGAACTGAGGAGCACACTTAATTAAGCTGAGGCCAGGCTAAACCAAGTGGTCACCTGCATAGCAGGCTTTGGGACATTTGCATGAGAAGGTCTTTTTCCTTTCCATCTTTTTGCTCGCTGTCCAAGGTCTAGCAGCCAACTACAACTCCTTGCCTCATTTCTTAGGCTATAGAGGGTTTCTTTCCCTCCACAAAACTATCTCAGCTTGGTGTTGTAGATCAGGCAGGGTCATGTGACTCCGGCCTGGAATTCAATGTCCAGGTAGCAGCAGCAGCGAGGAATCCACAGGGACTGCAGGATGCACCCACCTGTCCTGCTAAGGAAGCTCCTACCAGGACTGGGTGGTCCTGATGGTTTAACTTGATGCCAGTGTAAGCAGGAAGGAAATTGGACATCAGTTTGTTTGGCTGGACAGGGGTCTTCAATGTCCTGAAGCTAAAGAAGGCATCATCAGCATTTTCATCCTTATAAGAAACTAGTGCGGTAAGAATCACCTGTCCGATTTTCTGGAATGCTTATTTGCCTTTGGTTGTTCTCATAAAAATAGAAATTTTAATGTGTGGAGATACTTTGTATTGCTCCTTATAGATGCCATAATTGAACTAGAAAGAATAGATTGATGTTCTCTATTCATAACTTTTTTCCTCCAATTTGTTATTATTTTTAATACTGCTATTTTTGAATTTTGCTCCTTGTCAAATGTAAAGAGTTTAACAACACCTTAAGCAACCACCTCCATTACCTAATTGTATAAGAATTCATACAAAATATATAATAACATTTCATTGGGTAGTGCAAATCTGCATAGCTCTATTGACTTTAACACATCACTAATTGGCTTCTTTTTTTTGCTCCCAAATCAATTCTAACTAGGATTTGGCACTTACATTTATCTGCAGACTGTTAAATACTGTTGAAGTTTTGATGTGGTAGTGCTTTGAAAATCCTAATTAAACTACAGAAGTGGTAATTATTGATTGAATTCTGCTCAGTTGATTCAAACAGGTATTACAGAGCAGTGGTATTTTGTGAAACACAAGGGTGTTGAAGGAGAGGGTTAGAATTGGCGACATGGTGCATTGCGAAGGCAAATCCACCTCCAATGTAAAGAAGTCCAACTCCACTGAGAATGTCCAGAGGACTAGAGCTAGCCTGAACCTAGCAAGTGGATGTACCCTAAAAACCCCTGTGTGCCCTACACCAGTCTGGAGTTGAGTGGCTACAAAAAATAAATGCAACTTGTTCCTCGCCGCTCTGTGTTCATATCCCAAACCTTTCCTTCAGCCCCTCCATACACATGTGGAAGATAAAACAATATTCTTCCATTCCTTGCCCTCCTCCCTTTCACACACATCCACTGCCACGATGATACATCATAAATGCCCTTTCTTTGATTCGAGCACTCTCTCTTCTGATTGCCACTGGTGATTATGAAAAACACTGCATCTGTGCTAGCTGGTTTGCTTCCTGTCAAATATTCTCCCACACTAATGGATAAGTAAATAGTAACACTTTTACACACTGGAATTTTACTTTTATTAGAATTTTTACTAGCAAATCCTTGGATGGGCACTTCATTGTTCCCTTTGTTTGGAAAGATGGGAAAACAGGATCTGCTGTGCATCTAACATACTGTATTCACATTGAGGATTTCCCCTGGGGCCTCTCCAGAGCTGAAGATGCAGTGCAAGTAAAACTATTTCATTATTCCTGTCCACTTAATGATTCATTTACGGCCCTCTCCTGTTTAAACCATCAGTACATTTGGCCCTCTAGTTTCATGGTAGAGCATTTCCGCTGACTAGATTATCTGTGCTCGCAAAGCAGTCTAATGCTCTTTTTCCTATACATGAGTAGGTTTCAACCTCAGTTTCCCCTCACTTAAAAGTTTTCAGGATGTAGTTATTAAGTTCAAAGGCTTCACTCATAATTTTATAGCAGAGTAAGCATCAGGTATTTTGATATTCCCTGATTCATGTCTGCTTAAAAATTAGAAATGGGAAATTTGAATGAGATTACTTGATGCTTTTCCACTCCTTCTTAAAATACATTAATTTGTAAAAACACCATTTAGCTTTTCTAAAGCAGCCTATGCAGCTTGATTTGTGTCTGTGTGGGACAGAGCAATGGATTCCGGAGTGTCACTGGCCACATAGGTAGTATCAAAACACGGAAGTACAAATTTGTCACCTACCAGCTTGAAGTGACTGATCACCTAAACCAGACACCGCTGTCACCATTTGTCCTAGACATGAAACCTTTGATTTATTCCTGTCCCTCTTTCTCACAGCCTGAGTGGCCTGATCTTGCACTTCTGAATGAGTAAGAGCTTTTTGTTGGTGAGACTTCGATGGCATTGGGGGAAAACAAAGTATTTTCAGCTGACTGATAAGGAGGGATTAAATTTGCCCAGAAACACCGTGCTTTCCACACAGGAGCAGGCACTGGCATGGAGCACAGCTGTTTCAGAAGCATTGAGGCAAGCAAAATTCACTTTTAAAGGCATTTGCACTGGCAGTGAAGATAAAACTGCACTAGTATAGCTGAGTGGCTCTGTAGGTTGCTCCTTCAGTTTGCACTTGCTTGTCTTCATTCTCCTGTTTTAAAATTGGGTTATCCCAGTTGGAAGTGTCCACCTGGGCCACCCTGTTGTGACAAAAACCTGAGAGCACAGGTATGTGGCCCTAGAATGTAATAGAGAAAAAAGGCACCGAATGGGATTTCCCCTCTAAGATCAAATCCCTGGAGTGAATGATTATACACCACAGCAAAGCCCTGGAAGTCAAAAGGGGTGGAAATTATAAATTGCAAGCTTCGATGGCTCATGCTGTCTGGTAGAGTCCAAAGCTTGGGGGATGAATTGAAAATACCCTGTCGCAGCTGGATTTGTGAAAAACCTCTGGGCCAAATGCTGATTCCACCAATGCCAGTGACAAAGGCTGCAGATTTCTCTGGAGAGAGGCTGCCACAGCTGTGTGGAAAACAACACGCTCAGCTCCACAGCCCTGTTTGCTGGGAGCAGGCTGGAGTGTTATTCAATCTTAACAGATGACTTTTAAGGGCACAGTTGTGTGTAAATCCCCCCCTTACAAAATGTGGATCATTAGACACTCTTAGAGTGGTTTACATGAACAAGATGTACAGCACAGTGTAAGGAGGCTGTTTAAATGAATAAGCTTGATATCTGGTAGTGCTCAGCATCTTTCCTGCTGTTCCAGTCAATGTAAATTATGGATGTTCTGATCAAATTACTTTTGAATTAACCAGACCATTTACTCAGTGCTTACTTTCTCTCTGAAGATAAATGAGAGGGATTCTCATTTTAATCAAACCAAAATACAGAAAAGAAAATCAATTACTATTTAATGTTTTTTCCATCCCTGTGTGATGGAAAGTTTCCAGGGGAACTTGGGCTTAAAATTGCAAAGCAATATAAAATGCAGGGACATGGCTGGGTTTTAGCTATTGGATTTTTTATATGCTATGGCTGGGTTGTAGCTATTGGATTTTTTATATGCTATCAGAAAATATGGCTCTGTGTGGTTGGTTTTTTTTTTTTTTTTACGGTAAAAGAATTACTCTAAACAATTAAACAAGCAAAAGCAGAACACGGTAGATTGCTTTACACAAATAATAAAAATCTGTTGATACAGATGTAAACCACCCAGAAGCCAACCATTAAAAAAGATCAGCCAGCCCTATATATAGAGCAGTGTGAATGTGCTGAATTCATTAATGAATAGCTTCGTGGATTAGGGCTTGATAGATGGAGTGCTCACATCCAGATGTTTACTGCGATTTGTCAATGGCCTTGTACTTAATCCTCCTGGACAGGAAATACGAGTCTTTTCTCTGGGGTCTCCCCTGGGGACTGTGGCAGTCTCCTTCTCTGGCCTGAATCATCTCAACACGGGATCAGGCTGCTGAGGAATTAACCAAGTGGCGGAGGCACGGATTTGCCTTTAACCCCTTCGGTGTCCTCTCAGCTGCAGATGAGTTCCTCACCATCTGCCACAACCTCACTAGTGTTCAGTCAACACATGGAGAAGGAAAAAAGGAGTCACTCCTGTCACCCTGGGGTGCCTGTACCCACACAATGTGCTGAGGGAGACACATGGAGTCCCATCAGCATTGAGGAGGAGAGCTGCGGGCAGCCTCAAGAGGTTGGTGTGCCTCTCTTCTGAGAGTATAAAAATACTCTCAGAATTGTATTTTTATTTTTATGATGCTGCAACTCCCTGTCAGTGACAGGGTGGCCCATGAGGGAGTATCTGTGACAAGATTGGATGTCCCAAGGTGTCCTTGGTCAGGGATACCAGAGGGTGTAGGGTGTGCATGTGTGTTTGAGTATGGGGAGCTGAATGCAGCCCCTGCAGACCATCCCCACCACTCGTTTCTCAACATGTGGGCCCTCTCCATGGGATGGGTCTTTCATTTTGCTCTGGGACACTGAGGGACAGCTCCCAGCAGCCACACCTGCTCTGGAATGGCACAGTGGAAGCTGGAGTGGCAGTGGGAGCTGCAGTGAATGGTGTGGTTGTGCTGTAATGTAAGGGGCTGATTTCCTGTGCTCACGGTAGAAAATACTTCTGGCCAAATCACAAGGAGGGGGACAAATAAATTGTTTTCAGGGAGTGCCTGGTTAAAATATTAGTAGCGCATCTCAGCACTGTTCTTCTCTATTCTGCATGTTGTCCTTTCTGTCCAGTGCCTTGGCTTTCTCCTGCTCTTCAAGAGAGCATTCAGGGTCTTTGAACTGCAAAAATGAAGGATGTTAGATAAAAATTGTCCTTTAAAATTCCCTGCTTGGAGTAGATGTTTCTTCCCCTTTAACATCATGCTCCCCCTTTCTCTTGTCCATTTTCTCCGCTCTCCTTTTGTACCCACACATACAGACACCATAATAGATTCTCTGAACTTATAAAGCTGCAAAAAAGGTAGTTAGAGGTTACTCAAATGCTGTACAAGCAGCTGCATTTTTCTGATCCATCAATTAATAGTGTACATTTTCTTCGTAGGGTTTTCTGTGAGGCTTTCATCCAGGTGAATTTGGGCAAGTCTTTCTTTTTATTTGCACTTCATCATAATCCCATCTGCCTTCAAATTCAGGATGTGAACACTGCAACTTGGTACTTAGAAAGGCTAGAAACTTGAACCAGAACTTAAATTCAGTGTGGTCTCTCCCCCATTCCCTGTTATAGATGAAGGAATGGCAGAATGGGTACAACCATCTGAGAGGCAGGAGGTTACTGTGCCCCTGTACACTTTATTCTGCTCTGTGTGGTGCCCACCATCACAGATGTTGGGGTGTTTTCTCCTGAAATAAACGGTTATTCCTGAAGCAATGTTTTGAGGGAGAACACCTTGCATTACAGGAGCTCACAGAATTGGAAAACCAGAATAGCTTTTGAGTGTGCAAGCCCTTCTCTGGTTGTAATCCCTGATATGCACTGGTGGCAGATCAGCCACGCTTTGTTGGGATGCCCATGTGCGTCTGTGGGGTGTCTGTATTTAGTGTGGATTTTGCTAGTCCTGAATGGTGTTACACTACATTTTGCAGGTTTAGTATGTTATTCCTTTAAATAACTGTAAATCAAAGGAAAGTTGTTTTCACAGAAATTATCTTCTAGATAATTTTGCTTCTGGAAATTACTTGTGTGAATAAAGTGGTCCTTCACTGGCACAGTGACAAAATAAGTTGGCAATTCTGTGTGCAGTTCTCAGAGGTAAATTGCAAGCCACCACTTACAGAAACCGTTTAATACAATTAGGTTTTCTATTTTGGCAGTGCTTTTAATATCTTTGGGCATACTTCATACATGGAGGTAATGTTTTAAATTAAGGGAAAACCACTAGTCACAGTGAATCTAGGCAAAGTGTTTGATGGAGCTATGAGTACTAACATAAGGATTTAGAAAAAAAATGTCCCTGCAGTGATGCCAACTGGAAGGCAAAATGGTCACACTCAATTTTGTTAGAAAACCAGAAACTCCACAAGACTGGAGTGGTATATATAGCTCTAGGTTCTAATCCTACAGTATTTATATACATGTTAAGTGTATTCCCCTGCAGACCTTGAATAGAATGGATGAATTCAAGACTCGAATATAGAAAGTGAGATCTTAGCATCGATTGTATTACTGAACTGTAATTGAAGTCATTGTGTAAAGCTGCTTGCTTCCCTCTAATAAAACGTGCATCTACTGAAATGTTTCAGCCTTGGATATGGGTTTAAGAATGCATCAATGGAAAGTGTGGGCCCGTTTGCAAATGTTAACATGAAGGTAGCATGGTAGAAATGTCGTTTGCTGGCTTGGGAAGCACCTTTTGGAGCCGCACTAATTCAGCGAGAAAGTCGAGGGAGCAGGAGCGAGGAGAGCAAACGCAAAGC
>VZRL01004094.1:198-45720 GCA_013397895.1 Origma solitaria | reverse complement strand
GGAAGAGTTTTCTCTCCTAGGCTCATTACAAGAAGGAAATATGCCCTAACCACTATTGATTTGATGTTAGCTGACCTGGAATGACCAGCAAGCTGAATAAAACCTCTTTGCCATATCAAAAGCACCAAGATATCAGAGCTTAATGAATAGCAAATCATTGCAGACAAAAATCCCCACACAAACACGGCCAAACAACAAACCAATGTGGTTTTTAAAACTCTTTCGGCTAGGAGCTGCAACAGAGAAGCCTCCTCACCCCACACATGCCATAGTTATTAATGGCTTGTCCTCTCACATGGGGCAGTGTGCACTAAAATGCGTTCTTGAGGGTGCTGAAGTGAATATATTCTTTTGGGTACTCTACCAGTAATGTAAGTTTAGTTTGCTTAGCGTGGCCCCAAGGGGAGTCCACATTTCCCTTTTACTTTTCCATCATCCTAAAAAATGATAAAACAGTAACAGCAGTTATATAACAGCATCCATCTCCCGGAGCTTTGTGAACAATTGCACCGTGATCTGTGTACGGGCAGGGGAAAGAAAAGGCTGTGGAAGGGAAGAGCAAGACTTTCAGAGGGGGACAGGGCTCGGAGAGGCACAAATAGGAGTGGGCTTGGCTGGACTGAGATGTCTGCAATGTGGATCTCAGAGAAGAGAGAGATTCCCTCTGTGGTGTCTTGCATGGCTCAGGGAGGCTCTGCAGGCAAGGACTGCATGCCAGCAGCTGTGCTCTGCGACCCATCTGGTGGGGTCACTGAACACACGGGGGACTTAGTGCTGCTCTGAGCAGCACAAACAAATCCCTCTTTTGTGTGCTCTTTTCATTTGGGCTCTGTCCTTTAGGTAACAAAGCGAATGTAAGAGCTCTCTCAGCGGCAGATGCACAAAAAGTCTGACTCTCCTGAAACCTTTCACAGAAACACTGAGGACATCCAAGGTCATCAAGTCCAAGCTGTGAGCGACAGCCACTTTGTCAACTAAACCAGAGCTGAGTGCCATGTCCAGCTGCTTCTTGAGCACCTTCAAGGATGGTGACTCCACCACCTCCCCGGGCAGCCCATTCCAACGCCTGACAACCCTTCCCGAGAGGAAATCCTTCTTTCTGATCAGTGTCAGTGAAGCTGGTGCTGAGGTCAGACGAGGAGAGCGTTTAGTGGCATGTGGCAGTGCCGCTGAGCCGTGGTGAGGGACGAGCAGCTCCGCTGCCATCTGATCCAGCCATTGAGCTGGACGGATCCAAGATGCCACCAACAGGAGTGGGAATTCACGGGGGCCCCCAGGGTGAAGGGCTGCCATATTTAGGGAATAATGCAAGGAGGGCTTTAAGCACATCATCAAGACTTTGGCCTTGCCACTTGGCCAGCGTGGGATCAGAATGTTGTGTGCCAGGTGCTGTGTGGGGGGAGCCTTGGGAATAACAAGGTTGATCCTGTGTAGGGTGGAAGGGCAGCAAGGAAACTGGGGATGAAGCTTTAACAGCATCTGCCTGCCTTTGGTGCAGCTTTAGCCGTGTCACTGTGGCCACCAGCCTCACTCCATAGCTCCAAATGTCCAAAAAATGAAATAGAAAAGCTCTTTATGATAATATAGCTTATAAAAAATTAAAATCATTGTTCCAAAATCATTTTGACAAGACTTACACTATGTACAGCGCCACTAATTATTTTTTTTATTGTGCCATTTGGTCTTTTTGTAGCTTCTGTAATGTTTGTTTTTTGGTTGGCTGGTTTGCAGGTTGTTTGGTTTTTGGGGGGGGGGGTTGGGTTTTTAAAAAAACTTTCTTTCTTTATGCACTAACCGGTCCCCAGTTCTTCTCATCTGCTTGTTAAAGTTTTGTTTTTCTGCCCTAAATTTGGGACCTCAGGGTGCTGATAGTCTTCAGTGGACCTGGGTCATGCCATCTGACATCAGTGTGTCAGCTCGTAGGAGGAATAAACACAGAAATTCTCCAGTAACCCTGTAGGCCAATTGACCAGAATGTACTTAATATTTGTGTGATGAAACATTGTGAAAAGTGTGGGCATAGTAACCATTGAAATAACATGAAATGAAAAGTTTTATGTTAATTGGGATAGGAAAAAAGTAAACCTGATAATGATATGACTAAAGAATTAATTGGAATTAGAAGTTTAGAAGAGCAATACCAACTTGTTTAAAGAAAAAGAAGGCTTCAAACTGACAGAGAGTGGGTTTAGTTTGGATATTAGGCAGAAATTCTTCCCTGCAGGGGTGGGGAGGCCCTGGCACAGGTTGCCCAGAGAAGCTGTGGATGCCCCAGAAATGATCTAACAGTAAAATGAATAACCTTCCTAGCAGGCAACAAAGTGTTTTCCATTAGAGCATGGGCTTCCCAGCACACAGTCTTTATGGTTACTGCAGAATAATAATTTTCCAGGTAGAATTTAGAATTTACCAAAAGTCATCTGCAAATTGTCTCCTGTATTAGTAATTCACAGTCATCAGGGGGATGTTTCCAAATAAATCAGTGTAGGTTCTAACACTTGATTGACAGGAAGAACAGAAAAAAGAAAGACACATCTTATTTCTGTCTTTCAACTGTGGTGTGCCATGGAGATTGTCATTTGCACTTTTGTGAAAAGCAGCTGTGGTTCTGTTAAAATTGCCATTGGAAAGCATGCTGATGGAGAAGCCGCCTTGGATGGAAAGAGGTAATAATTTCCCTCTCAAGACAGCGGTAATTCTGACCTTCTCTGGTTTTCTGACAAAGCCAGCTTGGAGATAAATGTTGAAATAGATGGTCTCTTCTCTCAAATCCCATCTCCAGCCCTGGCCAGGAGTGGTGGTTTCCTCACTCCTGTGGGCAAGGAGTGCAATGAAACCTTGCAGCTCTTCTCTGGACGATATAGTTGCATAATAAATACTGATGTCAGGGCTGATGTTTCCATGAAGATGCTGGAGTAAAAGATGTGATTTAAATATACATTGGTCTAAGGGTCTGGTGTGTACAAGGACGGGGTAGAATTTCTGCCTTTGTGTGGTTTCACTCCAGTGGTGGTGTCCTAGCACACAGTAATTCCTACAGAAAATCTCACAAATTCATACCAGGGCTTTCTTTGCTCTCTTCAGTTAGTAGAGATTAGTTACATTATGCCATATTTACGGCTCTCAAGCAAGTTCAACACATTTAAAACCTCTCCCTCTCCTTCCTTCCTGCTTAATTGTAGGTAGAAATGCCAATGATTGGGGAGGTGAAAAATTATTTGAATTATTTAAGCAGCGTAGACTTATAATTTTTTTTCTGTCTTGTTTAAAATTATCTGAAAATCTAATGGGGTGCGATTGAAGAAAGGCTTTAATGTGAATTTGCAGAGTAAATTGTATGAGTTTCTTAGTTCAGAAAACACTAATTTTCAAGGTAGTGCTGCACAAGAGGGTTGTTTAAAGGCAGGTTATTGTGAAAATACGTGGTGTTTTATTATGCAGGAAAATGGTGCAAAGAAGCAGGGAGTCTGGAGGGTGACAAAGCTTGTTCTGGAAAGGATTGCTCTCTAGCTAAAGCTCAGCCACTGTGCTTTGAAGGAAACAGTGTTCCTTGAGCCAAATAGGAAGCCAAGGGAAGAGCAGGAGTCCAGAGCTGAGATATCAGGGCATTTGACTGACACAGGGATGGTGGCTCCCACAGCTGTTTCTGGACTTCAGCCACTGCACAAAATACTCACACAATATCTCTCAGGATCATGTTTTAAAAGTCTGCTCAGTGTTTTGAAAGGATACAAGTACCTGCCTTAAGGAGAATGTGCTAAAGTGTGGATCCAAAGCAGGCACTGCCATCTTCCTGCAGGGCTGGCCGAGTTAAGTTCCAGTAAGCAACAAAATTTTGGTCAGATTCCTGTTTCCACTTGTCTCCCAGAGTATCTCTGTCTCAGTGATGCATACTGACAATGGAGCAGAGGCTGAGAAGTGCAGAATTCTGGAGCACGAGAGAGAAATCTCTCTGGAAGGCTTGGAAACACTGTGCATTTCAAAATAGAATTTGCACTGCTTCTTGCTAGTGGAAAATGGGGTAGCTCTGTTCTTAAAAAGGAAGCTGGATATTCCACTGAGGAGGAGATACAAATTCTCATAGACATCCTGACTACATCTATATTAGAAAATGAAATGTGCCCAGGACCATTCCCGGGCACTGAGGCCAGCTGGCAGGGGACAGGCTGTGCTCCTGCTGCCAGAGGCTCCCTCCGAAACAAGGTGTTCGGCACACAGCCTACTGGGCTCCCTTCCTGCCTCTGCTCGTTCCCACATCGTGCCTAGGAATATTCTGGGATGGAGTGCTTGGGTCGAGGCTGACCAGCGTGACCAGGAGTCTTTAGGTGTACTTGGTTGAGGTTAATAGCTTGGGATCCTTCCCTCAAACTTTTTAGGTGGCGAGTGTGGATACAGCCCTGCTTTGATGCCTCTTGCCCTCAGGCAGGTTTTGGGGTATCCTAAAAGCTTTACACATTCCCCCTACTGGCACATTCTTAAACAATAATCAGTCTCTATTCACTGAGCACAGTTATTCCTGCCAAAATCTGTTCTCATCTAATTCTGCTTCCACCTGCACTCATCTCTATGCAACTCTGCTAAAAATTGCTACGCAAGCCCCCAGCTTTTCCAACTGCACATAGAGGAGCACAAGTGGATCTGACAGTGAGAGGGGGTTGCTGTTGCTTTGGGTTTGGGCTGATTTTCCTGTTTGCCCGGCCCTGGTGCCGGCTGTACCTTGTGTTTTTGTCATTGCATCTTCTAATTCCGCTTGGAATTCCAGCTGAGGCCCTGGTGGCTGGGCACATCCCCTGGTCTTCTTATCCAGCAGGATGCACCAGGAAATAACTGGAAATTTAAAAAAAAACCCAAACAAAACCAAACAAACCCGCAAAACCAAAAACGAACCAACCAAAAAGCCCACCAAAAAATAAAGGGAGGGGGGGAACACATGGCATTCTAGTGCTGCAGAAACCATGGACCAGAAGTAGGGCCGCACTGGAATTCTTCTGTGACTTCAAGGTGAATCTACATGCCAGTGGTCCCCAAGGACTGCAACATGAGTTAAATTCAGTCACAGGGAGGAGAAAGAGCGCATGTCTGGAAGTAAACTTCCATTTAAAATGTTTTCTGTAATCCACGGATCTTGACAGCTCTAACTACAATAGTTAGATGTTAATGCTGTCAACCACTCCAAAAAAGGGGGTGAGAAGGGTTATTTAGAGACAGGACACATAGTGAAAATGCACATGTGGATAACATGAAGATTTGCAAGAAAGCAAAAGTGCAGTTCAAGTGCCAAACACATCTTGGAGGTGAGCAGATGCAATCATCATCAGAGCCAGGGGGGAGAGGAGAGCTTTCTAATTGTTTCCCCGAGGGAGAGCAGTTGTAAAGTCATTTTTGCGGCATTCATGGAAATATGTATTTAAAGTATTTCAGAAGCACGCCCTGCACTCTATTCACTCTGTAGCTGTGGATTAGTCCTACTGAAGTCAACTGGATTCCATTCCAGGAATCCTGCTCAGAAAGGCTCAAGCCCTGCAGTTATATCTTTTGTTTTCCTTGACTCCTGACAGCCCAAATTAAATGGAGATCTCTCTTAACGGTGACGGAATGCTGAGGGCATGTGCTGTGGGCACAGTATGGAAACAATATCACTTCTTGCCTGGACTCAGCGTGGCCAAATGGCAGCCTGGCATGTCTTGGCTGCACCCATCCCTCAGGCAAGGCAGGTGCTGCTGGGGAGGGGTGCGAAGGGTCCGAATTTGGAAGAGAAAATAGTCAGAGACTGATGACTGGAACAAAATGCTCAAGCCAAAATGCTTTCTCCCTAGGGAAGCTCTCCCACGGTCAGATGCAGTGTTGTTTAGCTGTCTGGATTTCATTCCAGGAGTGCACATGGCTCTTAAGGTCCTGCCTGGGACTTTTTTTGTCCACGGTTTGGTAACAAACCCTAACATACAGGAAATGAGGCCTGAACAAGAATGTCACATATCATTCATGTTTCGTCCCTGTAAAACCCATACCATTCCCTGGTCTGATTTTCTAATGGAATTGTCATGGGTGTAAAATCACACTGTCGAATTTCCTCTTGTTTGCAGAGAGCCCAGAGGCAGGAGCCAGTGTAACATACTTTGAATTTGTTTTCCTTTTTAGAAGGGGCTTGCATTTTGGATATTTTTTTTTTTCCCGGGCTAATGTACATCTGATGTCAGGCTCCCAAGATGAGAATGGTTAGACCAGCAGTGACATTTTTAGAAATATGTGCAAATGGAAAAATATCCTGGGAGTGCTGCCAGTGGCTGATTTTGTAAAGTTTTAGTCTCTGTTGAGTAGGAACCATGAGCCAGGTACCTGTACTGAAAAGAAGCCTTACTTACAAACTCTCTTATTCAGGTGTGTGCCAGACATGCCTTCTCAACTTAAGGAGAGGGCAGGAGCGAATTTCTGCAGGCTGTGACTCAGCCAGGCAATATTCGATTCCCCTTTCTGATCAGATGACAAACAGCTAATCAGCATCTTTCCCAAAGGGAGGAATAGCAACTGGAAAAGTTCCTGGCAAAAAAGGGATATCCAGGGTTTAGCTGTGAAGGTAACAAAGCAGTGCAGACAAATCTGCCTGCCCTGTGGCTGTTCCTTCCAGTTTGGTGCTGACATGACAGGGACAGGACAGTGCAGGGCTGAGCTGGTTTGTAGTGAGCCAAACCCGCAGCTTTCCATTTCCCAGCGAGACGGCAGAATCTGGAGGATGAGCGCAGCTGATTCACGGTGCTGTGAGTGTCAGCAATTTTGATAGGCTTTGTGGGGGGCTCGTGTCTGCTGCCTCATCAGAGCAAACGCCTCCTTAGCAGACTGGAGGCTGCCCCTGGGCGAGCAGGACTGGCACAGGGGTTAGGGCAGCGCAGGACTAGCCCAGGGGGTGCATCATCAGCTCGCTGGGGACAGAGCGGCTCTGTCTCTACCCAGGGCTCCAGCCAGCTCCTGCTGAGCTGCTGGCTCTGGATCTCAGTAGGAGCCTGGAGCTGGTGCTTTTCACTGCGGCCAGGCAGCCCTCGGGGAGTGGCAGGGTCCAGCAGAGCTCGGTGCTGAGCCTGTCCCGCTGCCTGGGAGCCTCTTGGTGCCCTTGGGGAGGGTCAGGATGTGCTGAGCTGCCCCCGGGCCGATCCTCCAGCTTTGGTGGGCACATCAGCCATCCCTGGGCAGTGGCGGGGTGCTTTTGTGCACGCCATCCTTCTCCCACCCGTCTCTCTCTCCTGCAGGCTCAGCGTCTCATTGTCACCTCCCTCCTGATTTGTGTACTCCAGGCCAAAGGGATGTGGCTGTGCCTCGTGCTCCCGGGTGAGCAGGGCCAGTGCTCATCAATACATTTATCAGCCACCTGGATGAAGGGGTTGGATGCACCTTCAGCAGGTTTGCTAATGGTGCCAGTGCATGCCCTGGAGCACAAACTGTGGCCCTGGCTCCCAGGGTTGGCTCGTGTTGTGGATGGTTCCCCACTCAGGGACACCATGGCTTAGTGGAGGCCTTAGCAGGAAGTTTGGATGCAGCTGTTTTCACACATGGTTGGTTCTGTGGAGAGCCACAGAAATGGATTTGTATCAGCTCTGCAGGATGTTGGACTGAGCTGGGTTCATCCTGGAGAAGGGTTTGGTGGTTTCCAATGGAAACAGGGTTTTTTAGTCACTCTTTCGTTCATCAGTAAGTTTTGAACTTGTTAGCCATTTCCAACCAAATTAGGCAAATGGAAACCAGCTTTGAAGAAGATAACTTCTTTTTAGAGTTGTTGGCAAGGTAGCTTGGGGGAAAGAAAGACTGAAATTAAATCTGCTTCTCTTAGGCAAAAGCTGTGGCATTAGCTGGCCTAAACTGTTGCTCTACCAAAGCAGGAGAGACCGTGGTATGTTCACAGACTTCTCTGAAATGCTGCAATTGCTGATTAGATGTGCAGGATAACAGCAAGAAGCAGAGTTGTGCTTAGAAATGAGGCAAACAGTGGCTTGTATCTTGAGGCAGAGCTGCGAGTGTACCACTTGCTGTAACTATCAATTTGGGGCTCTGAGCTGCTGTTTTTTTATGTCTTGGGCCTTGTTTCTTCAGGGCTCAAGTCTAGGGCCATTCCCGTTGAATTATTTATCAACAATCTGGATGCACGAGTCGAACGCACTGTTAGAAATTAGCTGGTGACACCAAACTGGGAGGTGCTGCTGCCTCTCTTCAGGGCCGAGAGGCCGTGAGAGGTTGGAGCGTTGGGCTCCAAGCCGTGGGGTGGAATTTAGCAGGAACAAATGCTGGATTCTGCACCTGGAACACAGGAATGCTGGGCACAGTATACACTGGGAGAAAGGTGCTCAGACAGTTGGACGTTTCCAACTGAAAATTCTCTCTTTTTCTGTTCTGTTTTCTAAAGTTATGAATCACCCTGGAGAGAGGGCAGTCGTGCTTGGTTGGTTCACACACAGACACGTCTGGGTGAGGATCAGAAGGCATTTGATGTGCTGCCATTGTTAAGAAAGGCTGCAGAGTTTTGTCGTCGGTGCAGTGATGGATTTCTGGTGAAATCTCTTCAAAACCACTGACGAAATGCTTGCCAGGCTGGACACTTGCAACACTTCTAACTTGGTACCATGCAAAGCTCACAGTATCTCTGCCAAACCATTGGTGAACAGGAAGAACCTCCTGTTTGAAATCCGATTTTTACGTTAATCTTATGATGCTGTGAAATCGGACTCATGGTTGCTGGATACTCAGCCTGTGCTACTCTCTCAAAAGGCAACCTTATTTTAAAAGGTAAGAAATGCTGCAGAAGAGGGGCAGGGGCACAAACATCCTCACCTTGAAGCCTGCCATTACTTCCAGGGACCAGAAAAATCTTCAGTGAAAGCCTTGTACGTGCTTTATTTTCCCTTTATGTTCTTTTGACACCGTAAAATAAATGCAGCAGCCTGCTGCAAAACAAATGGAACATAATCTGCCATTTTTTCTCTTGACCATTTTGAAATAGTCTGTTCTAATAGCCAAAGAATGGCATGCAAGCAGTTTGTGAAATCATTTTGCATGAAGGGATTTCAAAAAGCTTCCCCAAAAGCTACCTACAAGTTATTAACTCACATTTGGGGACCATCTGCCTAGTGGCTTTTCAAAATAATGCTATTAGCACACAGGCTAAAAGCAAAGAATATCTTACAAAAGCATATTTTCCAGGGGAAAAAAAAAAAAAAAAGAAAGAAAATAGAAAAAAGAAAAGGCAAATTCGCCAGTAACTGAGCCTTACCTTTTGTTATACCCTAGGTGAGAAATCAAAAGATATTTGGGAACAGAAGTGTATCTGGGGCGCTGCCACAACACATGTATGTTCTGAGAATCATCTTGCAGTTCCTGTTGCAGAATTTTGACCTATTTTGCTCCTGCTACATTTGTTGGGGGGAAATGCAGTGCATATGACAGGGACATTACTGTGGCTCTTCAGATTCTACAGGCAAGAATTTACAGCAATTTTTCTTCTGTGGAGAATGACCAGAGATTATTGATAAGGGCCTGCAGTGACAGGACAAGGGGAATGGCTCCACACTGAGAGAGGGCAGGTTTAGATTGGATATTGGGAAGGAATTCTTTGCTGTCAGGGTGGTGAGGATCTGGCACAGCTGCCCAGAGCAGCTGTGGCTGCCCCTGGATCCCTGGACTTTTGGACTTTCCTTAAGAAAACTTACTTGAGGGGTTGCAGTGATGAACTGGTGTGTAACTGATGAACTGCAGCATCACAGCATGCCAGATGAGTAATTACTGTTTGGAAAGATAGCTGGAATAGCAATCTATTCCATGATTTTAATTTCTGTAGTTTATGATCTGGATATTCCTGTAAGTGTCCTGTCCATTTGGAATCCAGTTAAATTTCTGGCTTCTATGATCACCTGTGTCACTAAATTCCATAGCTTAATCACATTTTGTGTTAAAAGGTAATTCCTTTTCCCACATTTAAATTTTATACTGTGGATCATTCAGACATCTGTAAGGATTCCCACTCAGTTTTGAGCTCCAGCATCTGAAGCTGGATCCTGAAATGGGCTGATTCACGAATTAGTGCAAAGGTGACATTTTCACCTTCACTCCCATGGTCCTTCTCCCGTGATTACAGCCGGTGTGTCTCTCACTGATGGGGGATGTTCAGCCTTCCTTGAAGCAGGTGCAGGCTTCACAGGAAAAAATCCCTTCCAGTACCTGAAGGGAAAAAGATGGAGAGGAATTTTTTACCAATGTAGTGACAGGACAAGGGGGAACATCTTCACGCTGACGGAGAGGAGGTTCGGATTGGATATTGGGAAGGAATTCTTCCCTGTGAGGGTTCTGAGGCCCTGGCACAGGTTGCCCAGAGAAGCTGTGGCTGCCCCCATGCCCTCTCCTGGACCATCTTTTGCTCCTTTGCAGTTTGTGGATGGCCTGGTGCTTTGTACAAGCAGCAGAGTCCTTAGCAAGGCTGTCTCCCCAAGCTGCCCTGTGAGTTCTGACAGCCTCCATGAGTCACAGCAACACCTCCCACGAGCTCCTGCGACACCTGTGGGACACACTGTCAGACTCAACACTGCCTTGTGCCAGCCTCAATTTGCCTTTGTCACAGGCAAGCCTGACCTGACGCTATGTTTTATGCTGTTGTTTCAGCAGACCCTGTGTGTTTCTGATGGGAAGCTGCTCCTGGTCTGCGTTCCCAGTTCACAGGGAAGAGGTGTGTGCTCACGGAGCCTGTGTTAGGAGCAGGGGTGGAGGGAAGACAATGCCACAGGATGTTTGCTCTAAAACTGCTGAACATGTCACGGCTGATCTAATTAAGCTGGAGATGAAAGAGTTAATCCAGGCTTCACCATGGCAGTCAAAGGGTGCGCTTTAGGCAATGCCCAGTGTTCTGTCTTTAAAACAGCAAATCACAGGTCTGATGCAGTGGAAGACACTTGGTGTGGTGTCACTGACTTCACAGGGGTCAGAAGTGAGCTCAGGGCTCAGTTTAGACATTTTGGACAGCGCGGTTCGAGTAGAGGACACTGATCTCTTCCAGGAACTTCAAACCGAATCCAGCTACCACAGACTCAGGTGGTTTCTTAGGGAAGTTTGTTAGACTTGTCAGTATTGACACTGGATTTCAGATGTGTATTTGCTGAATTACTCTTTTGATAAAACCCCTTATTAAGCAAGTCTGCTCTCCATCTGGTGCTGATCTTACTTAAAATGCAGTGAGATTGGCAACTCATTAATTCATGGACAGGATAAGGATAAAATTTGCATAAATCAGTTCATAGTAGAAAGTACAAAACTTGTAGTTTCTTGAAAAAGCCAACTGAGAACCTTTCCTCTTAGGACAGTAACTCTTTGTAAGATGGAGAAATATCTCACACATTTCTCGTGCTGAAAGATCGAGTAGTGATGTTTGGGTTTTTCAGATTCCTTTCCCACTAATTCTTGTTCTAAATATAGAACTATACTTGTCTTGAAACTGGTGACACTTCAAGGCAGAATTCCTGCTCTTTAATGATGTGTTTTTGTTTTTGAGGCTTTAATCTTACATCAATAAGTTTAAGTGCTTTTCAGTGATGCTCTGAGTGGGGAGCTACCATCCCTCTTTGTTGTTTTCAGTGCCAGTTGCCATTTATATCCAATGGTAGGGATCCATTTGCCATGAAGAGGGAGTAATAGGGAATGCGGTGTACAGATGTGAGGCAATTTTGATCATTGATCTCTGGAAATTATAGTGATTAATTACATTTTAGTATTTGCTTTACCTTGTAGATTGCAACCTCTTCTGAATCACTGAAAGAAAATCATACTACTTTGTTTTGGTTTTTTTCTGGAATGTTAAAGGTCTTGTTTAAAATGAACCACCCTGCTCCAGCTTGTAGGAACTGCACATTACTATCTGCAAGACAGTAATGTCTCCAGAGAGGGAGACTCCACAGCCTCCCTGGGCAGCTGTTCAGCGCTCTGCCACCCTCCATGGAGAGAATTTCTTCCTCATGATGAGATTAAACTTCTTGTGTTTCAGTTCATGGCCATTGCTCCTCATCCTTTCAACTGGGCACCACTGAAGAGAGCCTGGCACCATCCTCATGGCACCCTCTTTGAGATATTTGTATGTCCTTTCCTGACCTTTTGTGCAACTCAGGTGATAGAACAGAGCTGAAAAGCAGGATACTGAAAGGGTTCCCTTGGATTCGTAGAGTCCACTTAGAGCAGCTGCAGACAAAGACAAGTTCAGAACAGGAGCTTGCATCTCAGGACAAACCTTACTCTAAAGGACTGATGAGAGGTGTTTGACAGCAAAAGCTTGTTTATCTCAGTAGTACCAGGGAACCTTTCAGTTAAACAGAAAGCTCACAGCAGGACACTGCTGCATTAACAAGATTTTCTCTGGCTGCTCCAATTCCCTTTCCCTTTTTTTTTTTTTTTTTTTTTTTTTTTTTTTTTTTTTTTGGTAATCGTCTTATAAACTGCAGCAGCATTTGTTGTCCTGAGGTGCTGACTCCAGTGGAAGAGATTTCGGTGGAAGCTTCTCCTGCAGTGTGCACAGGCTTCATTTCAGGTCAGTAATCACATCCTCCTCAGCCTCTCCTGGGGCCCTTGCATTGATTGTCCTCCAGCTGGAGGAATTGTCTGAGAGGAAGGGCTTCACTGTTGCATTGAGGTCACGTTTCTGGACTGAGGGTGGACTGAGGGAAGCTTCTGCCCTTTGGATTCAGGGGAGCCCTGACATTTGAATGTGGCGTGGATGTGCAAGCCGTGAGCCTTTCCTGCTCCAGCAGGCACATCTGCCCCCCTGCAGGCAGCCAGTGATGTTGGGAAGGGACAGGAGGAGAAGGCAGAGCATGTGACGGGTGGCTTGAGCTGGTGCTTGGCTTCTGAGCAGCAAAGTCTCTGCTGGATGAGGCTGTTTCACCAACAAAAGGCTCACTGACTGTTCTGAGTCATCATCAGCAGTCCATGTGAAATGTGAAGGACTTGAGCTGATGTGACGGGGTAAGAAGTTTGCCTCAGGACAAATCCGGAGAACAAAATACTCGCAGAAATAAAACGTGCTTTGTGTTTTGCAGTGTCACCTGGAGAGCCAGACTGGAGCAGAAAGAAAAAGCAGGGGGTCAGCTGGCCTAAGAGCTTAGAGAAAGGGCTATTTGACATCCTCTGCTATGTTTTCCTGTGAAAGCTGGAATAACACAATGGATCACAAGTGACCCTTCTGCTAAACTGACTCCAGAACCAAGCTGACTCCTGCCTACCTTCTCAGCAAAAAGGGGATTCCTTTGGCTAGGTACACACTAAGGTCCTGGAGGGCTCATTGCTTCAGTACCTGTGTGAGGGCAATCTTGTAACTGAGTGGAATTCTGACACCTGAGCTAGGATTTTATTCCCCTTTCTCCAGATAAATGCCTTTCTTTTTGAAAGATGTAAATATTTGGTGGACAAGGCTTCTTTGGCTCCTTTCAAGGAAGTTCAGTGGCAGGGCAAAAAAGGAGGAAACATCTTCTAGACTGAGATTTATGAGTTATTTCCTGGTACAAATATTTATTTTGAAGGATGATATAGTGTCCAGTTGCTGCTTGAAGTACTCCCTCTAGCCTAGGGAATATTTGCTTGTTCATATAAAGAGTGAACCTTCTGTGATCTTGGCTTGTGACTGGTTGGAAAATGCCCTCAGGAAGATGGAGATGCAAGTTCAGATACAGGGAAAGGAGGGAACTGTGATTCTTAAGCAGGGGCTCTTAACACTCAACAAGGAGGTAAGAGAAAATAATTATGCTTCCTCTGATCAGCCTCATTTCTGGGATGAGGTAGAATTTTGGTTCCTAACTAGCAAACTCCGTGTTACTTCTGGATTTAAACAGACGCCAGAGTCCAGGCGCTCGGGGAGCTGAATCCAGTGGGAAGTGTGAGTGCAGGATTCTGCAGCAGCAGATTGCACTGAGGTTTAGATGTTCTGCATTTTGAATCAGGGTAGCTATATGTGCAATCAGTAAGGATTTAAACATCTAATTCCTCTTGTGACCTGGCCTTCCCGTGCCACATCTGGGAACTGTGGTTTGGCCTCAGGAAGCATCGATCCTGGATGGTCTGTGTGGTGTGACATCGAGGAGCATGTCCCTGAGGCGATAACCAAGAAATGTGTAAGGAACAGCTCTTTTACTCATTTTGAATTATATTCACCTGTTCTCACGAGCTCTTTACCGCCTCACAGGTTGAGCCCTGTGCTTTTTCTAAAGGCTGGTGCAGTGCCAGCTCGCCTCGTGATCGTCTGGAGCTTGGACTTACATCCAGCAATGTCACTGAGGCTATGAAACCAAGGAAGAGCTGCGGCCCTCACAAGTGCTGAAGAGACTGCAACAGGCAGAGCAGGTGTGTGCTAAATCAGTAAATTCTTGTGTCTCTGTGTCTTTTCCAGAGTGACCTGGAGCTCAAGCAGGAGCGGTGTTCTCCAGATGGCTCTCCATGTTCTTCCCTAAACACACCAGCGAGCCATGAGACCGAGGCAGAAATTCCAGTGTGGGGAGGGTGTGAGTCATGAGATGGTGAGTGAAGGAAACAGCAGGATATAAATAACAGAGCGCAGTATGATGCAGAATATTAATCTCTTACCCTGCGTTATCCTCGCTTGTATTACAGGCACTACTCTGCTGTAGCGTAGATGCTCTGCTGCTCAGAACAGATCCCTCCGTGCTGCTCGGGAAGATTATGGCTCAGGATGCCAGATTGCAGGGACTCCTAATACTTGGGCCTTTAAGTTGGCTGAAAATTCTTAATCAAGAAGTTCCTGCTGTAGGAAATATGTAATCAAAGAGTGTCAAAGTGCTACATTCATATTTTTCATGTTTACGTGAAAACATCAAATTCAGTTAATTTGACATCAACTGAAAAAAATTCATTTATTTGAAATCTAAATTGGTAAAGTCCCTTTCATTTTCCAACCTTCTTTTTTCTTTTTTTTTCTCTCCTTCCTTCAAAAAGAGAAAAGAGAGGAGAAGAGTATGAAAATACCATGAAAAACCCACATGAAATTCAACTTTGATTCTAGCTCACATAAATCAGTAAGAAAAAAAAGTAGGAAAAGTTGAATTGGTAAAAAAAATAAAATTAAAAAAAAAGCCAAGTATTTTATTTTGAGATGTGAATCTCTTTTTCTACTCAAAACTGCCATTCTGTACTGGCTGAGCTTTGTTCTGGGGAGCATTTCCCGCTCAGCCAGTGTGAGGTTTATAACCCAGTCCCCTTGACATCTCCTCTAATCACTGGACAGTGATCTTCGGAGAACACTTCGGAGCTTAGGGAGCCTCTAACTCTGTTATTTTTCAATTCAGTCGGGAATCTGGGCATCATAAAGACAGCAGGAGCTTTTCCTTTAACTTCAAAGGGTGCCAGCGCTGGCACCGAGGCTTCACTGCAAATTAACACATCGAGAGCTCTTTTGACAGAAACTGCCTTTGTTATTTCGGAGTGGGGAGAACTGTTTATTTCATTTCACACAGATTCAGTTCAAAACTTTTCCAAAGGATTTCACTTTGCTGCTTTCTTTTGTTGGGCTGGTTTTTTTCATGTAAGTCACCTTAGGGCTTAAGTTCACCTTCAGGACCGTGGAAAATTTTGCCAAAACTGGGGAACAGCTTTCTGAGATGGGCAGGGATGGTATGGTCCCCATGCTGCAGGACTCAAATGTGAATGACCGATATTTGCAGAGCTTTCTCTCTCATCTGTGCTCTTTCAGGGCTGCTTTATGAAGTGAAGCATTTGCACACACACTGAAAAAAGGCAACATTTAATTGCAGTGGATTTCAAGGGGGTGTGTGTGGAAAGCCACACTGTTCAGGTGTGCAGTTATGGTTAAAACCAGCTTCTTTGATCCCACTAAGTTGAAAAATCCCTTTTTTTCTTCTTCTTTCTGTCTTACAGAGGCTGCCTGGGAAGCTACTTGGGAATAACTTTTCTGTTTTTAAATACTGTTCTTAAGCAATCTCCTGGTTTTTTTTACTTTTATATTTCCATCTATTTGACTTATTCTCGTATACCAAGCCTTTTTATTTTCCAACACGTAAAGAAAGAAAGACTTGTTTTGGAAGTTCTACAAAAATGGAAGTCATTGTAATCATGATTTGATGTCCTTGGAACGCACTTTATTTACTATTTGTTTTTATTAGGACATTGTTTGAACGTAACTTTAAGCCCAATAAGGTTCCGGGACTAATCTCCTGGGAGAGGATATTTATGGTCCATATTTTCAGAGAGGGAGATTGGAAGTAGAAAAAGGCTTAAGTATTTAGGCCTCGCTTCAGCTCTGAAGGCAGGGGAAAATCTGCAAATAGTCACTTGACCAGCTGAAGTGGTCGGTGGCATGTGCAGATGCCCAGCTCCGAGGGGCACTTCCATTCCATGTGTGCTCATTCCAAGCAGAAACGTGGGCCTCAGATTGTGTGCATTACTGCAGGGGAACTGACCTATTTTTCTGGAGAGGAAACGTCTACCATAAAAATCTAATTTGCAAGGATTGTAGGAGTGGAAACGGGGCTGTTTTTTTTCTCTAGGATATTTGGTTATGCAAACAAATTGATGAAGAAACAACTTCCAGCAGGAAAACACGGATGGTGGTTAATTAATTGTAACACCCTTGATAGGAAAGTGAAATAATGGTGATTCTTTCAGAGAACCAGAGGATGACAGAATGGCCTGGGTTGGAAGGGACCTTAAAGATCCTCTAGTTCCAATCCCCTGCCTTGGGTAAAGGACACCTTCTAGCACTTGATTCTAAGTATAATTTTTATCCAGTGTGGAGCCCAATGATTTTTCCTGGCTCTTTGCTGTTGCTTTTTGACAGTGTCCTGATTGCTTTCCTCCCGCAGACACTGACCATTAGGAAGACACTGCTGCAGAGTCTGAAACCAAACCGACCTATTCCTTGATCTCAAGTCATCTTGGGTTAGAAGCTGCCGAAAAGTTTCCCTCTGGATAAATAACTGTGATGTCCCCATCAAGAGGACGTCCTCAGCAAGTTGGATTTCTTCACTGGGATTGCTGAAACTCTGCTCTGCTTGGAGGTTTCTCTCATAGAGGAATTGTTCAGCTCCACAACAGGAGTGAGGAAAGTTAAAATGCTTTGGGCTCACTCCCAGGCACCAGACTTTATTATTTGAGCTTTTGTTTGGAAATAAATTGAGTTCTTATCATAGATTGGTCATCTGCTCCTGTGGTTCTTACATATCAGACTTTCTCATCATTCTGGAAGAAGATTCAAGTGTTTGTTCTTTCTTTTATTGGCACTCATCTTTGTTTATTTATTTTGTATTCTTGAGATGTGCTGCATCTCTGGAGTTTGTATTTCTACTTTTAGCATAAAAATGCTGTACATACAAGTCTAGAATGCATCTGAAGATTAGTCTAATTTTTCATGTGACTTTGACTTGAACATTTTTTTGTTTATGTTTATATTGCTATTTCAAATATGTGCATTACCTGTATTCTTTATGCCTTTTCCCCATCTATAACTCAATAAATAATGTCCCCATTCTGCAGAACCATATCACGTGTGTGTGACAGTGGTAACAGTTTCTGAATTATAATGACTGATAATTTCAAATGTGCTAATCTATATTTATATCTATTTCTTTATCTATATCTGTGTCTATATGTCACAGCCCGAAACTCTTCTGATGTGGGATTTGAGATAGTGAAAAAATTACCATTGAGTGGTAAGCTCAGCTCAGGAATAATTCTTCATAAGTCTGTTTGGACTTGAAAAGTAGATTTTCCTTCTCCATAGAGGTTTATGTTCTTTATGTCAGTTCTCATCCATGGCTAAATTTAGAATGGATATTACATGAGTCAGTGGAGTGTCACCCATTTCACCGGAGAAGTTTGTGTGAGGACAGTACTTTCCTGCTGGATGCTGTAGGACCTGGCCCTGCCTTGTTAGAGTCCTTAAGGCAGATTCTCAGCTGGCATCAAACAGCCTAATTTCCTTGACATTAGTGGAGCTCTTCTGTTTTTTGCTCACTGAACACCTCAGTTTATCTGCATTTAAATGAAATGTGTTTATGTGAAGCACAAACTTTCAAAAGGATTTTTTTTTAACCCTCTCTGCTAAGGAATAGAGTACCATGACCTGGGAAATCTGTGGGCTGATGGAAGCCCTAGGCCTTTTACTGGAGGACTTCATCCTTGTCACGTGGATCTTCCATTTCCTTCCAAATGCCTTGATTTTCTTTTGTTGGATAGATCCAGTGAGGTGCTCAGTTCTGTGCTGAGGCACAGTCCTAAGTGATGTGAGCAGATGCACAAATGGATGCAGGACTGAGGCTTTAATGAGGAGATTTCTGAGTCTCTGGAAAAATAGGCTTTGATCTTAGAGTGAACTTATCAAAATTCTGAGTGCTCTGAGCACTCGTGGACATTAAAGTCCCTCAGAGCAAGGGCATGAAACCATTCAATGTCTCTCCTGCTTTGGGGAGATTCAGCTTTTTTTGGCATATTTGTTAAAAGACATTCACTGCCAGGAGAAACTCGAGGCCATTGTACAATGCTGGCTTTTTACTGCTGCAATATACCTTTGGGTCTCAAAGCTTTAGTGAAGTCAGTGGGAAATTTTCTATCACTTTCTGTGTGTTGGGAACATGTCCTTGCTGCAAGTAAGACTCCATCAAATCCAGCTATTTACAAAGCAAAGAGGGAAAGACATTGCTCATCCTTGTCTGTTTAATGCTGTATGCCAAGCCTCCGTTCAGGATTTTAAATTATACAAATTGCAAAGTGTCCCATTTAAATAGAATGAAGTCTGAAGCAGCTCAAGCTGTTCCTCTGTGGGATATTTACCACAGGGAATGGGGGATAGGACCTCCAAGGAGATGTCTGAGGAGTGTGAGTGATCACTGGTGATGGGGACAGGTGACTTGTCTGACTTAGCTACACCTCCATCACTGAACTGAGTGCAGCTGTATTTTCTCATGTACCCCAAATGACAGCTCCCAATTCCCCTGACACCTTGGAGGCATAATGTACACATCTAGGCATTTCCAATCAGAAACGAGATCTGTTCCTGTAAACAAACAGCTGGGGCTGGCTTATAATTAGGGTTTCTATTTATAGGACATCTTCTTTCATTTAGGTGAGCTACTGCTGCTGTTTTGCCAAAAGCATGTTCATTAATTTCTTTCCAGATTCTCCTTGTCCTTGTTAGAGGATAGGAGGCAAGTTCATGATTTAATAAGCTTGAGTTCCAGACTAGGCTAATCAAATAATCTTGATTCTATTTACCAGCTTTTAATTTGCAATGAAAGACTAAATTTGGATGAAAGTATCTTCAACCTGAAAAGGGGATTTTGCTTGAAGCCAGCTCTGTCCTTAACCAGCCCCTTGCTCTGTGCTTGGGCTTTGTGTCTGTAATTACAGGAAAAGAAGCCCAAGGTAGTCAGGAAACGCAAGAGGCTCCTCTTAATGACAAGAAAGGCGATGGACTGAAACCCCCAGAGGTGAACGTGGTGCCAAGACCCGTCTAGGACAGGATTCTTAGTCCCAGGATCCTGTTCCATATCCTTGTAAATGTGTTTGCGGCAAAGGAGCCTTGCAGAGCGTGTGCCTGCCATCAGCCTGAATCGGCTGCCAACACTCTGCTGAACACCAAGTTCATTCATTATTATTGCTGGGTTTTTAGGAGGCAAGATGAGCAAAATCAACATCAATCTCCAACAGATGGGACTAGAGGAGGGCAGCTGCAGGCATACGGTGCACTACATACGGCAGGCGAGCGCACGTGGAATCCTCTGCCCCCAGAGCTCTGGCATTTCCGTTACACAGGCAGCAGGAAAATACAATTATCTGAATTAACTGCCTGCAAATCCCTTTGCTTTGTGCTGCCCCGTCGGGAGTTCAGGCAGGACTCGGGGAACACAGCACGGAGGTGCAGTTTCTCACGTGGCAGCGGTGGAAAAGCACATTCCTGCCTACGTGAGATGAGCAAGGGCATTCCTGTGAGCCTCCTGCCTTTTCTTATTTGTTCTTGGTGGCTCATTCTATTTTGTCTTTACCTTTGAGGCTGGCAAATGAGATTACAGCACAGGCATGCAGAAAATGAAATGCAGTGGAAACATGTGTAAACAAGATTACTAGGCCAAAACAGTGCCTCTCAGCACATTAACTGCACTCGGGGATGTAAGGCTGGGGCAGGGCTTGGAGCATTTTTTGCCTGTGTGCAGCAGATGCAGGCAGAAAATACAAATGCTGTGTTCCGAGAAAGCTGCTCTCACCCTGCTCATTGAGCGCAGACAAACTGAGGGTGGGAAAGAGGCATGAAGAGTTGATTTGTTTGGGGTGGTTTTATTATTCTTCCCCCTCCAAAAAAAAACCATCACCTTGAAATCATGTTGGATTTTCACAACTTTCAAAGGATCTCCGCTGTCATTTTGCTGTCTCTCATGTGTGGACCCACACGCACTCGGCTCTGTGGGACACAAGGACAAGCCCACAGGATGTGCCATAGGATGAGAAATCTGGTAACAACCAGAAATGTTCTGTTGGTGATAGGGAGCGGATACTTCTGGTTGGGTTTTTTGCTGCTGGTTTAAAATGCTTGAGGTTGTTGATACAAGCCCTGTCTGCCCGGTCTGTCTGAAGAGATGTGAACTGTCACCTTCGAGAGCTCTACCTGAGGAAGGGGCTACAGGATAATAACATTAGCTTGTGTTTTAAAAAAACAACGTCACCACATCACCACAAGTCCCCCACCTTTCTGCTTGCTGGCAGAATCTCTGCTCCCTCCCACGCAGCCCCAGCTGGAGAGCCTTTACTTGCAGCAAAGCCACTCTGGTTGTGGCAGTCCCTTTCCACTCACTGCTCCCTTTTCCTTCCCTCGTAGGCAGCAGCAGCTGCCACCACAGCCCCTCTTTTCTGCCTCCGAGGGGCTCCCTAATTAGGTAATTTGCATAGGCAAAGGAAGAAAATCTTGAATTGATGCTAGACAGGGCCAGGGTGATCTTCCTTGCCAGACATTACCAAGTGCCGTGCTGCAGCGAGCATCCTGCTTCGCTTTCAGGTGGACTGAAGTCTTTTAGCCAAGCCCTGAACCTGCCTCATCCACAAAGCCAAGGCAGAGGAGCTCTGTGCTCGAGTGCTTCTGGGTTTCAAAGTGCCTTTCAGGCCAGAGTTGGACCTGGTGTTTTGAGCCAGGCTGAGTTGATGTGTCGGGAGTAATGTGGCTGTGTGGGAGCTTCTTTGCATGTGACTGGCCAAAATCTGGTCTCTTCGGCAGCAGAAGGGTCAGTGCTGCTGCTGAGGGGTCATCTAGGGAGAGTGTCCCTTTATTCCCCTCTTTGTCAGCCAGGGGAAGGAGGGAATAAGTATTTGAGCAGCCTGGTCCGGTGGGAGGTGTCCCTGCCCAGGCCAGGGGGTTGGAATGAGATGATCTTTAAGGTCCCTTCCAGCCCAAAGCACTCTGCTTGTGACTTTACTGAACCATGCTGAGCCCTGGCTGAGGCAAGGGCCCTTCATTTCTATCCTGAAAGAGAAAAGCTCAGAGTAGCTTTTGGAGGAAGAGGGGGTAGAAGGCAGGAATGATTTTTCCTTTGCCCTCTCCGGGACCTGCCCCCTTCCTGCCCATCAGTGAGATGGATGCCAGTGTGGAAGTTGGGAACAGACCTGTGCTTCAGCAGCTAATGAAGTGTGAGTGATTGCTCCCCTCCTTGCACAGCAGAGTGCTCCTTTCCCTGCCCCAGGCCGTGCCCCAGGCCATCTGAACAGGGATCCTAACCCTTCAGGAAGGAGAAGTGTCAAAGAGTTCAGAATGATCAGCCTTTGGAGACTAAAGGGGTGGCAGCAGCCTCAGTGCTACTTATATGTTGGCCAAGGACTATTTAATAAATGGACCACAGCTATCATTCCTCAGCACTGTGGAGGTCACAAACCTCCGTGGAGGATAACCAACCATTTGGATTCGCTTGAACAGGACAACTCTCACGGCCACAGTGTGGAGCCAAGGTATCTATGAAAGCACCTCAGCAGGGAGCCACAAACAAGACTGAGGGGAAAAAAAATCCCATCTGTCAGTGAAGAATTCTCACAAAACCACCTGGTCGCTAGAATCCCTTACCCTGATATTCCATGAGTTTCACGAGAACCATGGAATGGCTTGGGTTGGGAGCGATCTTAAAGCACATCCAGTTCCACCCCCTGGCCTGGGCAGGGACACCTCCCACTGTCCCAGATTGCTCAGAGCTCCATCCAACCTGGCCTGGAACACTTCCAGGGATCCAGGGGCAGCCACAGCTGCTCTGGGCAAGTTTCTTTCAGCTCTTTCTCTCATTCACCCTGCCCAGCCCAGGCTGACAGGCGAACAGGATGTAAGAGCAAACCCTTTCCTATCTGACTACAGAAATCATTGCCTTCACTCAGCATTACACTGTGAGAATGATGCACTAGGGAACACAATTCTCCTTTCAGAGCCTTCCCAGTGCCATTCTCCATCCTCTGCTGTGCATCCCTGAGCCCCGCTGGCACTGCCTGGCTATGCAGGTGGAGAATTCCCAGGCTCAGCACCACACCCAAGGGAGTTTCTGGGTTGCTTTGGCTTTGCTTGATTTTTCCATTCTTTTTGTGCGTCATTAGTGTGACAGAAAAAACAGGCTGCTCCCTGCATGTATTCGTTAGGCACACATAGAGGGAAGAGTAAAGATTTTTAAATGCTGAGGGACATATTTTATTATTAGCTTTTTTTCAGCCTGTTTTGCCAAAGTGGCACTCCCAGCTCAGCCTCCTTTGAAAATTCCCACAATTAAAGCCCATACTGAAAACATTCAAAGTACAAATAACTGAAGAGAATGAGTCCTAGAGTTCATAGCTGTCCCAACTTTTCTTCATTTAAATTTGGGTTTTGTTAGGCAAGGCTTGAGATCCTGGAAGAAAAAGCTCTAATAGAAAATAATTTCTTTTTCTTTTTCTTTTTCTTTTTTTTTTTTTTAAATAAGGTCTATTTAAAGCACTTTGATACACTAGAATGCAGTGCACAAAGGCAGCTTTTATCACTTACCTTTGATCATCTAACAGGTTTTCTGTGTGAAATATGAGCAAGAGCTGATGGGGAAAAGAAAGGGTCAGGCAACAGTTAATGTTAGATTTTAAAACTGGCCATCCAGGTTAGTGCAGCTGAGTAAATGTGACAGCTAAAACTCTAACTTCCCTGACTCTGTCCATATGAATTGCTGGTAAAAATTCCCTTCCCCTGAGATGAACACTTAAGGACTCCATGGTGAGCTTTTCCATTCTCTGTGTTTGCACTTGTATGAATGAGAATAAAAACTTCTCCTCGCAGCTTACTTTATTCAGGATACAAGAAGGTTCTAAGAATAAAATCTAGCTATGTATCTCCTGACCCACCTTCCAAAAACATGAAGCTCAGCCCTAGAAGGGTCTTTGCATGTGGTTGTGTGGTGTAGAAATCGTTCATTTTTTTTATGGTTCACATTGTTTGAGAATAGGCACGAGGGAAAGTCATCCTCTGGAGAGATCCAGTCCAAGGAAACACAGAAACACTTGTAAGAGAATGGATGGGACACGGGATAATGATAAATTCTCTCTCTCTGGCTGGAGGCCAGGAAGATGGGATTGCTGATAAACAGGTGAATCAGGTGAAAACAAGGTAAGGATATTCTCTTGTTCTCCCCTTGGACACAGGAACTGGCAAGTGCATTCTGAGGAAGGTGCTTTCAATAAATGGAAGTTGTTTTCAGGCTACATAATCCCTCTTTCTCTGTGTAGGCGTGAGCCCCAAAGATCCATCTGAGCAAATAAATGTACCAAATTTCTAAAGGAATAGGCTTCTAAGAGCCTTATAAAGAAGGCATGAAAGGCTAGGAGAAAGTTTTACAGTGGGGAAGAAAGTAATAGGGAACGACTCTGAAAAAAAATCCTAACACTGAAGCTCCAAAAATTCAGTGTAATGAACCTCCCAAAGAGACTACTCAAGTCTAGCCTGTGAAAACACCCCTTGGTGACCTCGAACCTCTCAAGATATAAGGATGGGGTGAAGTGAAAATCCCCCTCCCCCGCATTTCTGCTTCTCCATTGTTGTCCTGTCTGCTTTGGGCTGGAAATGTGTCTCTGATAGTCACAGAACAACGAGGGCAAGAGAAGGGGAAAGAAGCAAAATTTGCACCGTCTGGGATTCCACGGCCACTTGATTCCATGGCCACTGATTCCAGTGAATTTTTATAAGGCTGATGCCAGCACAGTGTTATCTTTCTTTCATAAGGTGAATTGATTTCATCAGCCTTTTCCTTTCAGTAAAAGGCCTGACTGAAGTGAGAGTAATATCTCTAAACGGGATGCTGATGATAATATCTCAAGTGAAAAGCTGCAGGATGTACGGGGAATTTCCATCAATCTTTTGTCTCAAGTAGCCATGGCACTGAGAGCAGTTTTTGTTACATTTCTGAAGGAAATGTCAATAAATCAGCTTCACTCAAGGGCCACATTACCAATGTAACCACTATTTAAAAGAGTCCAGAAATAGTGTAAAGACCTCAGCTCTGTTCCAATGTAAATTTATGGTTGTGAGGCAAACCAGTGTGTGGGACATAAAACACAAACTGTTTTCAGAAAGACTTTTGGCTTTTTCCTGTTGGAGTTTGATACATAATAGTAGTTTATAGAAGGTCACTTGTTCCAACACTTTAAAAAAATGTAAAAGTAGGAATTTCTATTTCTTCTATTTCTATTTTTTCCATTTTTCCCTCCTATATTTTGTCCAAAATTTAAAACCAAAGTAAAAATACTTAATGAAAAGAATTGAAAATTTCAAAGCTCAAACTGAAATGTTTTATAAGTCAGCAATTTTTTTCCTAGCTGAAATGAGACAGAGTGCCATGAATAGAATATTCATTAAATTATGGTTACACCTGAATAATATTATTTGTAGTAAGAGTCATGGAAACCAGATAAGAAGGTGAAACAAAACTTTACTGCTCTGGATGAGATGTCTCCAGTCACCTAAGCCAAATTATCCAGCAGAACATGGTTCTTTTTTTTTCCACTAGCTCCATTTCTTCTCAAAATTCATTAGACACCTCCTGTTTTCCAGGGAGTTAAAGGCTGAGAAAACGTGAGTGATCAAGACAGAAACTGAGAATAAATAAAGCGTGGATTTATTCTCCGGTGGAAGTTGATCTGGTCTGATGTGTTTGGTGAGCTTTCTGTGGCTCCCATGCAGGACCCCCATCAGCCTGTCCTGGGCTTTCCTCTGTCCTTGTACTCCCAAAGCACCTCCAGCAATCCATTGGAAGCCATGGAAAAACAGCTCCTGCACTAAACATGCTGATCTAACTCTGTGCTGGAAGAGCGATGCGAATATATGATGAATAATCTGTGAGGAGAGTAGTTTTATATCTCTGATCCCCATTCTGGGAATGACATCATTCCTCTCCAGATACACCCAAAATTAGAGCCCATATCTCAAAATGTGTTTGTCAAGTCAACCGTACAAGGAAGAAACAGCTGATACTTGTGGCAGAGTTAGGAATAATGAATAGGATTTAAAAAATACCAGTTCTACTAACAGCTCTGTTGTGCTCCACCCTGGTGCTACAGGCCTTGTGTTTGTTTCTCTATTGCCAGAAAAGCTTGATGGAGGTTAAGGTTGCTATCAGGACTTGGCATTTTATTTTGGTATCTCAGATACCACAGAACATAACTCAGGGAAATAATAGAATTTTCTTTCAGTAGCGTTGATCATGTTATTTGGACGTGTAACAAGTCAGAAGAATTATTGTGATCACAAAATGAGGCACAAAAATGTTTTACTATACATAAATTAAGATTAAATGGTATGATTGTATCTCATTCCCTTAAGTAGATTAAGATTAAAACAGTCTGGCACCAGGGCAGAGCTCTGATAGTGACATTTTTTTATGCAGGCACTCCCATCTTCCATAGCTCCAGCTTTCCAAAAACCTAGTCTTTGAGCTTTGGTAAATTTGATAAGATGTTCTGCCCTAACTCTTCTTAACGTCCTTCAATTTTTTTTCCTTTTGGTTGTAATTACTTATTTTTCCTTCTTAAAATGTAAGAAAAACTACTTTTTTTTTCTTCTTTTAATCTGGTTGAATATGTTGCTGTACTATTGTATCCCATGAAGTTTCCCTGTCTCTGTGGATTGTTCTTTGTTTATTCAGATGTTTAAAAAATAATCTTTTCATCTGTGGCTGTGAAACTTAGGTTGACTGGTTCCCTACCAATGTCTGGTGGTCAAGGTGGCCCAACAACAATTCTTTTTTTTTTTTTTCTCCCCACACAGAATTAAATTTAGACTGTTCTCCACCCTAACATTTACCTGATCATATGCAAATACAAGATGAATGTAAAAGACTACAAAGTTGCACTTAATCAAAGTGCAAATAAATGCACAAAACGAGGATTTTTCTCTTTATTTGTCAGACTTAGAGAAGTTTAAGTGCTGGTCTTCAGATAAGTCCATCCAGTTCACATCAGGTGAGTGGGAGAAGATTCCAGGCCAAAGATGTTGAACCGCTCACCACATGAAGAAAACTTGACCTGACAACCCCAAAATCTGCCCTCACATCCGCTTCAGGATCAGTGCCCTCAGTGGCTCTTTCCCCTTTCTCTCCAGTGATTCCCTTCATGCTCCATGAAATGTGCATTGGTTTGACAGCCAGCAGAGCACTGAAAGATGGAAAACAAATATTGCAAATGTAAAGTTCTTGGCTCACTGAGTTAGTCTCCCAAAGTAGGTGTATTTTGTCCTGTATGTGGTTTCAACGTCAAAAATCATGAAAAGAATAAAGACTTCTAGAAGAATTTGTGATAAAAAAAAGTTATGATTAGATCCCTAATTAACCCTCTAATTTCTGATTCCTTTCTCTCTTAGTCACGGTCCTTTGCTTCCAGGACACTCTTTAGCAGAAATCAGGTGTTTGAAACAGCTCAAAGCAGTTGGTGTTTGCAGTAGCAATTTTGCTCCTGGTCGTGTGCAGTCCATACTGTTTGCTCCTTGTCTGGCTTGAAGATAGAAGATTTCCCTCAAAGCAGCTGCCTGGCTAAGAACAGAACGGGGAAAGCTGAAATTCCAGGGATTAAATTGGATTTTCCCATGCAAGAGCCTGTGTACAGTGAGATACATGCCAGTCTGTTTACCCCTCAGTAGAGTGCAGTGAAGACAGCTTCACAGATAGCTCACATACCAGGAGAAGTTACTTCTCGCTGATGAATCCATACTAAATTTATCCCAATTCCAGAGCAGCAGTTTATAGTGTTATAGTTTATAGCAGCTTATGTTTTAAAAAAGAACCTTCTTTCCTTGCCTTCTGAGACTTGAGTTTCACTTGGGAAACTTCTCTCAACAGCTCTTTTTTTTTCCTCTCTTTCAAGTGAAATCACGAGCTGCTGAAAGCTCCCAATTTAAGTTCTGTGGGACAGCAGGGACCTCCAAATGGTCTCTGCAGAAATGACTCTTGGCAAAGGCAACGCGCCTGCTTTTTTATTTGGTTTCCTCTGTGAGGGCGAAATTCCCACCACAAGGGCAGCCGTGAGCTGGAGAAGGAAGGTACTGTACAATCCCGGGAGATAAATAGTCAAAATATGAATAATCTGAAAGTGGGAGGAGGGATTACAGACCCCAATGGGTACAGGAGATAAATAGGTAGGGGTGCAAACAGTGGGGATACGATGACAAAGGCAGACAAAAAGAAGAGGATGAGGGACATTGTCCTCTGCTCTGTGAAAGAGTACAGGATGCCATTGAAAGAAAGATCTGCATGGATACAGGATGCAAAAAATAATTAGGAAGAGGCATGACAGTGAGATAACATGACTATAGGAAATCTTCTGGGATGACTGAGCTGCAGCATTTTTATTCCTTGGTGAAATAGGTGTAAAACACATGGGAGATTTGTAATCATAGAGGTTTCTCATCATTCTCAGAGTGCCATGCTGAGTATAGAGAAAGGAACCTGTAATCAGGCGGAGGCTGATATCTCTCTGATATACTGTTTTTGGGATGTTTTGTTTTGTTTCAATTTTAAATAGTTGTCAAATTCACTTTGTAAAATGGGTGCCCAGCAGCAATAGGTGGAATGAAAAATTATTCTGCTTCTTTTTCTCTGAGACTTTAGCCTGAAATCAGGTCTCTCTAAGTGGACTTTTTTGGCCCATGTGGACTCCTATTGTTCCCTCTTCCTCCAAGTCCACTGATTCAGATGAATCTTGAAGCAGATGCCAAAAATATGTCATGTGTAGGTCAGAGGCTTAGCTTTTCAGATGTGCAATGTTTCAAAGTGCAGAACAGTTTTAATGGTTCCAGGATAGCTATAGAGAAGAAGGGAAACATTATTTTCTGGGCCGAAGCAGTGAATTCCAGATACTGACATCATAAATTTCCATGGATCTTGGATACATGGGTTCAATCACAAACTTTAGGCATCGATCACCCTTAAATCCTCAGCTGCAGAATTAATCTATGAGAGGGACAGCTCCAGCTTTTGCTTGCCTATGTTTAAAAGACATTCCTGTATTTAGAAAACATGTTGGCCATAAAAATGGAAAATCCAAGGAGGCAAAACCCCACTATTGCCTCTAGATGGAATTAAGTAGTGTGAGAGTTGGGAACATCAAGTTTCAAGAAGCAGGCTTGCTCCTGAATTTGTGTTAATTAACTATTTTAACAGAGCCAATTCCATGAAAAGAAAAGAGCTTGTAATCTACAACCATGTAAAATAGTGTTAATAATATGGACTAGACACACATTTGCTTACAAGAGGATTTTTTCTGGTGGTTCATATGTGTGTCTGTTAAAAATGTGCCTCAATGCCTCGAGTCACACAGGTATTCCAGGAGGAAAACAAACCAAAATCCTGGTTGAAACTGAATACTGCTGACCATGTGCCTGAGGTTGCCTGTTAAAGCCAGAAAAGAGATAAGAATAAATAATGTGAAATAATGATTTGTGATGCAACTTCCCTCCCTCATTTTAAAAGGAAACAATGACCTGTTAGACTCCTGCCTGCTTTCATTTAAATAACAAATGCTTACAGTCTCAAGATATTAAGGGCTGCAATCTTCTGCACAGAGGAAACCATCTTTAGTTTAGTGATGAGAGGAAACAGATGGTCTTTCCTTCATGCACTAATCTTCCTGCATGTTTCAGAAAATTAAGGTTTGGGCAGTGGAGTTGAGGCGGGGTGAATTCTTCTCCTGGGAGAGAAGATTCAACAAAAATCACTTCAAGTAGATTCACTGCAAATTGTTTGTCTTTTTATGGATCAGTAGCTTGCAGGCAGATTACCTATTGCTTTTCCAGAATATTAACAGCTTGCTTTAACACTTCTCCATTGTGCAACCTCTTTGTATCCATCTCCCCTCGTGCTGTTCCTAATTTCACCTGGGCTGCCCTGGGACAAAGTGATGTTGTCTCTGCTGCAAGTTCTACTGTGGTTCACTACCAAAGGGTTCTGCACTTCAGGGTGAGGAAGGCAGATTTTCATCTGGTATTTGCTCTCATTCTGCTTCTTTCACGCGCTTGAGACGAAAGACTTTTGGAATCAAATGTGTATCTGAAGAAACTTTAGAGAAAATTTTGGAGAGAATGTGTATCTGAAGAAATCAGGCAATTATGGACTCACTTGTGCCTAATATATTTGTTATCATGTAATGTTTGATCTAATCAGAGACAAGTAGAGTATCAGACTTCCACAAGTTGTTTCACATTGTTGTGCCATGGGAGATCAAGTGACAATTTGGAGGCCAAAAGGTAGCTCAGAGATATTTCAAAAATTGGACAGGTTAGTGATGACCTTTCTGCCTCTGAAAGGCTCTGCATGCTGGGCTTTTGGCCACTGCCAGCATCATCATCAGGTTTAAATTGATTTTGAGATTTACAGGCTGGATCCATGGGCCCACTTAACAGAAATATGAAAGCTACGCTGAGGAAAACCAGAGCAAATTTTCTGCTATATTCTGACCGCCTTTTTTTTCAGGATATTTCTGACTTTTCACTACATATGCTGCAATAATGAGAGTGTGCAGGTCTCTGTGGTCACAGGAGCGTGTTTATGTTTCCTTACATGTTGGCTAAACACAATCATGTGAACTTCATGAAAGTCATTGTTATTATTTTACAGAAACACTTCCCACATTTCCAGCCTCCTGATTTTAATACAGACAGGTGACAGGAGGAATTGGTTAGTTCAGCGGTAGTGCCATGCTGCAGCACGAGCTGATCATATTTCTTCAATATCCGATATGACGGGGCATTGCAATGCCTTCAAAGCAGGGCTCTAACATGGAGATGCACACACACCGTGACTTGGCAATTAGCACTGAGATGGCTAAGCTCAGTTTAAAGGGCCTCTGCAATTAAGTTGACCAAGACTTGCTTTCCTTAAATCCAGCTGTTGTTCTTCACTTTTGTCACCTTTGTTGCTGATTCTAATGAAAAACATTTGCAGTGATATGTGATACAGCCTGTGGACGTTCTGCAGAGGTGAAAGGTAAAGCCAGGTGTGGGGTTTCACTTAAGTGATTTCATAAATTAACTTTAATGTGACTTGTAGCTGCTTTGCCAAATAATAGGTTAGCAAATGAACTTGAATATGTATGATCTGAAAGATGAAAGCTAATGTTAGCATCTGAATGGGACCTGGAAACCTGACAGGTTTTTATTGAGTGCCAGTCTTCTTATTATTTCTAGTGAATAATTCATGTCCTGAAGGTGGCTCTGGAGAAAGCCTGCATCACCAGCCATGAGACAACACCAGACATTTACCTCAGCCCATTCACACGGTAAGGTGTGCATTCGGACAAGAACAAGATTCAAACCCTAATTCCCATTGGGGTTCAGTAATTCACAGCATCTCGATGCAGCCTGGTGTGGAGCAGACCCAGGAGAAGACAGCAGGGCTATGAGGCCAGTGTTTGAAAGTCAGGAGGGTGCAGCCTCCTACACGGGCAGCTTTCCCCTCTACAGGGAGTTTCTCGGGAGCCCACTGATAAGGGCATGCCATGAGATTTGCTTCATGCCCCTGACATGGCCTTTCAGTATCATGTGGTCTGTTGCAAATAGCCTCCTGCTTTCTTGATATCATTTACTGGAGAATTATTGAATTATTTTCTAAATTATATCAAGGAAAGATAATGCTGTTAAAACATAGAAATAATAGATTCTGTTACTTGAAAGCACCCACTGAAACTGATGCCGTGACTGAGACCAGTTTTTTATTCAGCAAGGAAAATGTCAAACACAGCTCTATTGATACACCAAGAAAAGGGTTCTTGGTATAATGCCAACATCAATAATTATAAAGGGGAGACAGCAGGCTAAAAGGCATGGCTGGCAGCACTTCTAAAATATTTGTCCTTGGTGGGACCAGAGACTGATTTAGTTTAAATTTAGATTCCAAAGAAAAATAACATCTCAAAGGGCATATCATAAAACTTAACTGTTTTATTTGTTGCAAACCAGATCAAACACGATACGGGGGAATAAACTTTTATTGGTTTTAGAATACTGTAACAATGCTGTAGTGAGATGAGTGAGTTGATTCAGTTCACAGTAGGTGAGGATTCAGCAGATTGAGGGGGAGATTCTGCCCCTCTGCCCCACTCTGCTGAACCCCACCCGCAGAGCTGCCTCCAGCCCTGGGGAGGACATGGAGCTGCTGGAGCCAGCCCAGAGCAGGGACACCAAGGGCAGCAGAGCCATGGAGCAGCTCTGCTGGGAGGAAAGGCTGAGAGATTTGGGATTGTTCAGCCTGGAGAAGGGAAGGCTTTAGGGTGATCTCAGTGTGGCCTTGCAGTGCCTGAAGGGAGCCTGCAGGAAAGATGGAGAGAGACTCTGGACAAGGGCCTGCAGTGACAGCACAAGGGGGAATGGCTTCTCATTGACAGTGGGATTAGATGGGATATTAAGAAAAAATTGTTCCCTGTGAGGGTGGTGAGGCCCTGGCACAGGTTGCCCAGAGAAGCTGTGGCTGCCCCATCCCTGGAAGTGTCCCAGGCCAGGTTGGATGTGGCTCTGAGCAACCTGGGACAGTGGAAGCTGTCCCTGCCCATGGCAAAGGGGTTGGTATGAGATGGTCTTTAAGGTCCTTCCAAGCCAGGCCGATAGTCTCTCTCACTCTTTCTTGTTTTCCAACCTCTGTCAGTGTCTATGAGCATGTGGTGTGTTCTAGACAGTTCCGCATGATGAAGAGAAGAAATCTAAATGGACAGATTCTGTCTCAGTTATGGCTCATCTCTTTATGATTTATCTCAAAAAGGAAGCAGGTCCTGCGTGTGGAGGGCAGACAAAAGGTCTCCGAGCAAATATTAGCTATTAAAGTCTATTGAGTGGAAATCTGCCTTTAGTTTATGGAGTGGTCATGCGCTTAGACAGTTGAGGCAGAACCTATTGCCAGTGGGTGATCTAAATGTTTTCTGGCAGATCCTGAGAGAAATCACTGTGACTGAGGCTTGTGAAAGAAGAAAGGACTTGTTAGTTCATTCATTCACCATTCTCCAACCAGTGGTGGTGCAGAGCACAAAGATGGGTTGAGCTACACTGAATATTCACAAGTGACACTGCTGACAAATACCTGGGGCAAGGCAACTTGTCCAGATAAGAGAAATAAAGTTTCTTGTGACCTCCTGCTGCTCTGGGTCTGCAGCCTGTTGTTTGTGATAAAGAGAACACCTGGCACAGGTAGGGAGCTCCTCTTGGGGGCAGAGAATAATGTCTCTGGGCATGATGGAGATTAGCCTTTGGCAGCAACTCCAACAGGACTGCGGTTTCCTAATCATTATTTGATAGATCCACTCTCTCAAAGTCATACCCCTCTAAGGAATAAATCATCACTATCCTTTCAGAGCCAGTGCAAGACTCTTCCGTGAAGAATGCTTTCTTAAATGTATTTTTTTCAACTTTTGTCAAAATGGCTAGGAAAGAAATTCCTTCAGCTCCCCTTAGAAAGACAGTTTTCAAGGGGGGTTTCTTGGAGGAACTAATTTTCTAGTATCTCCCTTATAAAACAGTTCTAAAACTGATTGCCTCTATTTTGCAGGAGAAACGTGAGAGTGCTGAAGCAATGCTTTTAATTTTCACCATGAAATACTTAGCTGATTAATATGTAAACTGGCTACAAATGAGCTCTCATTCCTTGATACCTCTCAGGCACCTTACAAAATACAAAGTTAAGAGAAAGTGTTCTGCAAGCTAATGCCTGCTCTAATGTGATGACAAATGCTATTTTGGGAATACTACATCAGAGTCAGAGATGTCTCATTGCAATGCATGGGTGTAATAACCCACAGAATCCCCTCCCTCCACTGCTGGAGTCAGATCAGTCCTGAATGATATCCACTTTTTCAACTGGCAGTCAGCTGATCTTGCCTGTTGTACCTGGTCTGATCATTGAAAGAACAGTCTGAGCCACTGTCTGAAGCTCTAATGATGGCAGAAAGGATTTTTTTTCAAGAACACATGCTCGAATATTATTTTCAAGTCTTAATTTTCATTCAAAATAGGAAAAAAGACATCAAAGCACAAAGATTTTATGCTTTCATTTTAAATGAGTGCTCTAAAATTCTGAGTGTGACTGTCCAAAGTGTATCTTTCCAGTGGTTAAATTTGAATTTGTAATATGTTTTTATAGTAATGGTGTCTTTATGTTTACAAAAAATAAGACACTGCCTATTTACTACAAGAGTTGTGTAGTCCCAGTGGAGATGCCACATGTTGGATAAGAATTTTTTCCTGTGAAGCCACAATATTCTGTAATCTTCCACCTTCCATGTTATGAAATTACTCTGCAAATGAATACATTTTAAGGAATTATTTATGATCGTAGTTTGTTTGTGTCCTTTTCCAACCCCATGTGAAAATTTGTTTCCTTCTACCTACCACTACAACTGGAATTTCTCTTGAAAATTTTTAAATATCCATAGCATCATGCCAGGTCACATCAAGTCATTCAGGCTTTCAAGACATAACATCAGCCTACACAATGTGACATGGTTGCTGCATCGTGTCACAAATCTTCAGGGATATTATAGTTTTTTAATAAATTATTGTGGAAGTTACCATGGCTACAAACCCTCTTTATTCTGTTCAGATTTGAAACATTCTTCTAAATATTGAGTAAACCACTCTTTCCTTCCCAGCAACAACACGAGTGTTTCAAATGTGCTTATTGTCAAGTTTCGAGCATGAAGAAACCCCCAGCATATTTCCATGTGTGGCTTTTTTTGTTGTTGTGGTTTTTTTAAAATTTATTTTTAAATCAGCTGTGATTTCTTTCCTTGGGATAAATGTAAAATGTGAAGAAAGGGATTTCATTGCTGACTTCAGTAGAGACTAGTGAAGGTCAAGGTGTTTGTGGGTTAGAAAGGCGCAGTGTCTGGAGTAGGAGGCAGCACCCTGTGAATGCCACTTGTCATTCCTGCCCAGTGGTTCTTTAAATGGTTTAAAATTAAATTCTTTAAATGCTTTAAAACTCTTAGAAACTAGATGCTTTAAAACTCTTTGTCATAACCATCTGTATTATGAAATGTGACATCTAGGAATTGAAAAACAAGGGAAGGAATTCGATCATCCTTTCCCTCTGGGGATTTTGTATATAATATTTTTATACACATTATATTTTTGGTATAGATTTGTTATATATAATAATTACTGTAATACAATATTTACAAATATTTTAACTACATGTACTTTTGTATATACACATTTGGAAGTGATTTCCTTTACTGATAGGAAAATCATTAGGACTAATTGCTAGAAAAGCAGCAGTTGGCAGGATGGAAGAGCTTGAAGGACAAGTTTTAATAGAAAAACATCTATATTAGGAACCTTTTTTCTGTTCTTCCTAATTTTCATCATAAAAATGGAACAAATGTCAGTGATTAAAATTGTTTAAAAATAAATCTTCCTTCTCAAATTTGCAATCAAATGTTAATGGTCTCAGAGGAGTTAAGGCTGCCACATGGCCAACAGCAACTACATCAGTCTTTCATAGTTTTATATACCCAGAGTCAGTGTGAAATGCATTTTCCTTTGCATTTTATTTGGTTGTTCCTTCCTGTGGTTATTTTATGTGAATTCTTGTGACTAATCTGTTTCTGAGGTGGCTCATTTTGCAGTCAAACCTCATTCCCTGAATGAAGTAGACTTTGTGAATCAATGGGGGCGATGGCACCTAAAAAGGAGGTTGATGAAAGTGATGCAAGTAGCCAATTTAAAATGTCAGGAAAGGGTAACCAATGTTCTGAGTTTTTTCCCTTGGCAGTCTCCTCATAGTGGGTTTGAAAGGACCATTTGCAGTTGGTTTATGATCTGTGCCAATGCCTCTCTTTATAATCCATCACCCGGGGTCTTTTAGCTGCTGTAATTTTTGCTGTTCATTTCAGAGGGAAATGAAGATGAACCAAATTTAAGGAAGGCTTTACTGGAATCTGATTCCTTTCATTTCTTATACCTGCTCTATCTATCTATGAAGGGATTGAAGACTGTAATTTAAGTATCTGGGAATTGCAAAAAAAAAAAAAAAGAAGGGAAATGTTATCATCCTCCATTAAGCAGTTCCTTGGTTTGTGAGCATAATTCTGAAAAGAAAGATCAGAGAGAATGTGTTTTGTCATTAGACTGTGATTCTCCTTGTGGGGCAGCAGGAGAACCTCTCCCACACTGCAGTTCAATTACTCCTCCAGGATTCCAGTTTCCCATAAAAGACGATCCTGGCTCCTAGCCTCACCCTCACCTGTCTGACATTATTGTGTGCAGCGTTGTGGAAATGTGTTGATGATGTGTGCAGCTCTGTGTGTGTCTGTGCGAACAGGTGGATGTCAGAATCAGGGACAGGGTAACAAAACCCCCCGCAAATTACCTTTCTTGCTACTTCCACGGTTCCGGAAATCTTTTTTTTTCTGCCCCGTGTCAGGGAGCAGCCAAGGGCAAGGCAGATGGGAGTAACACTCTCATCAAGTGCATAGTCCCACAGATCCAAACAAGATCAGAGAGGACCTGGGTGTTGAACGGAGGTGAAAACATTCCTAAGAGAATCCACCACAAGAGCTGGAAATTGCCAACCAGCACAGGACTGAGGAAGTCCAACCACAGACATGATAAATGAGAAACTTTTCTGTTTCTAACATTGTGCATGAGCACAGTGTCCCCGAGGCTGAGTCCTCTTTCTGCAAATTTAATCTCAAGCCAAATGGCACATGTTTTACCCTCAGGCCAGAGGAGTTACCACTCGCGTCATCTTTGCTCTCAGGAAGCCTTCCTTGCTTAATTCTGGGTTTTGAATAAAAAATAACCCTGGTGGGAACTCCCATCCAGTGATACTGTGGCTGTTTCTGCATCTTCTTCTGCCACATCACTCCTGTGTTCTGAATCCCTAGTTGAGAAAAAGATATTCCTGCCCTCTGTGCTTGTTTGGTTTTTGACTGGGACACAAAGTCATGCTCTGCAGTAGAGCTCAGTTTGGCCACAGCAAGGTTACACAGGTTGTTTAACATAAAAAATAAGTAGCCCTGCCACTGTTTTTTCAAGCCTTGGCAATAGCACATGGAAGGGATTTCATGACTCTGCAGAGTGGTCCTTCTTATGAACAAAATGCAAACAGAACCAAAACTTCCCATTTCTCAACAGGCACCTAGCGCTTAAAAGGTCTGTTTTTTAACACTGCCCTGAATGAGTGTACATTTCTAAATGACAGCTGTTTCGGAGGCCCCGCACTCATTAAAATACACTCCAAGTACAATATCGGTGTTATGGAATGGATACTGGCAGTCCTTTGCCTCTAACCCCTTAGTCAGCCAAATATTGCAGAGAGGGGATGACCTGGCAGTGGTCTGGAGGTCTGAGATTCACAGGCTGAATTTTGACTAGAGACTAATCCTGGGCATTTTGAAAAACGGGGACTGACTTCACGGCGTGCCGTGAATCTCCAGCTGTGATCAGACAGCTTTGGCTATTCCTGGAGAGAGGCTGAGCCACATCTGTAAAGCTTTTCCGGTGGATGATGCCTTCAGCTCCCAGTAAGGTGAGCAGGAGCATCTGCTGCTGCCTTGGAACACGTAAAGAACAGCTGGCGAGCAGCTCCTTTGCTCGGCAGCGCCTTGGCCACTGATGCCAGCAGGCAAAAAGACAACTGGCTGAGGAGAGCCTGGGAGCCTCGGTCTCCTTTGGAACACGACTCTGTGGGAAACTTGGACAGAGCTCTTGGGAAATGTGAAGGCAAGTGGACGCTCCTGTCTCTGAGCAAACTGTGCCCTAGCCAGACACTCAGCTGATTGCAGCCACTTCCCAGGAGCTGATGAGTGGCTCATAACCAACACGAGAGGCTGCAGGGCAAATGCTGCCTTTGCAAACAGGACTTGGAGCCAAGCGAGGCAAAAGGTCAGGCTGAAGCTGCGTGCCACAAAATCAGGATGCTGCAAATGTGGTTTTAAGGGAAACTTTTTAATCTGAGGCTTGGAAACATTTTACTTTCCACCACGGTTTGGATTCCTTGTCCTAGCTCAAAGTCTGGCCTGTGTAACATTGCCTGCCTCTTTTTCCTCTGCTGTGTGCATGCATTTTTAAGCTTCCATATGAGATCCTAGCCTACAAACAAATGATTAAAACTCAAATTTGCTAATACCTGCTCTTAGATGTGTGAGGGCTGGCTCCGCTGAAAGCAGCGGTGCAACATCTGTGCCTCTGATGTAGCGATGCAGAGCACTTTGTGCAAACAAAAATAGAAGATGACAACTGCAGAACTGCACTGCTGAGCTCTTAGAAATCAAACTCCTTCAGATGATTTAATGGTAGTGACAAAAGCCGTGTTAAATGATTTCCTTGTGTATCTGATAGCATCTAGACACGTCAGACACTCGAGCTCCGTCGCACGAGGCTCAGTGCTTCTATACGATAATAAATATTGTTCACCCCAGAGCTCTCTGCATGTCCAGGGAGAGATGAGCTGCCAGGAGGGCTGCACTGGAGCTGTGAACTGATTAAGATTAGTACAATGAGCAGCAGCCATGGCACACCAGCTGTCTGGCCTTTGTCTAGAAAGGATAGAGCAGGGGCTAAGTTTTAAAGAGATACACCAAGAAAGACATGGAATACTATTTACACATTATGACCGGGAGCTTTTCCCATACACAGAAGGTAGGAAAAAAAATGGAAGGCTGAACATGGAGGAAATCTAACAGACAAGTCAGCAAAGGAAGGAATGTATATCTGCTGTGAAATCTGTAATTAAAGACTTGTTATCTGGATTTCTTCCTTTTTGATCACAGTAAATTTTTCTGGGTCTCATTTTCTTCCAGTGTAACGTGTACACCCACCAAGTACTCCAGCCAAATAATTTCCAGCTTCTGGATTGTTTCTGGACTGTTAGTTTCTTTGTTTTGCTCTTCTTCCTAAATTGCATGCCATTTTCTTATCTTAATTACATGAGTGAAGGAGGTTAAATAGAACAGCAGATAGTCACTGCTGAACATTCCAGAGTGGCTTTTGTTATACTGAATATCTGAAGTGCATGAGATTTCCATTCATAAAGACTAAAGTGTCTCTATGATCAATTAAAAAAAAAAAAGGCATTATTTTGATCTCTGTGGGCTGATTAAAATTCTCCTCAACCTCTTCTTTCATCTACTCAAAAATATATATGTGTTTTGTTATCCATCTGTGTGTGCCCTAAAATATTCAGCTACAAACAGCACAAAAGTTAATCTAGGATGATATCCAGCATGAAGGGAATCAGATTCTTGGCCTGTCTGAGTCATGGGTCAGCTGTCACATAGCAGGGGCAAGTGCCCCAGATCACTGTTCCTGTGGCAATGTGACTGGTGTGATGCCAGAGTTCAGATCTGGAGATCCTTTGTTGCTTTGGTAACTACAACTTATCTTCATGCCAAATGATGTTGCCTTTGGCCAGCAGGACAGTCTGTGTTCTGCCACTGGCAAGTTTCTTTGCAGTAAAAATAAACTCTGCTGCTAGTTCATCAAATGGATTAACTTTTGCCTCGATTTCCAGGTTTTTTTCAGGCCTCTGGCATGACTGGCTGTAGCCTTCTGGAGCTTGTGTGTCCTTCAGTATTAGTCTTCTGTCTTAGTCTCCAGTATTAGTCTTAGTTTGGACGGGATCAATTTGCTTGTTTCCTTTTTCTCGAATAAATTGGTAGCTTACACTCCCCCCTTTTTAATGGCAAAAAGGCTGTTCCCTGTGCTCTTTTCCCCCAAATTTCAGGGAGGTGAAAAGGCCATTGCGGGCTCTCCACAGCAGGAGCCCGTGCAGCCCCATGTGGTGCCAAGGAGCTCTGAGCGAGGCTGGCAGTGCTGGAATGCTCTGGGGGTACCTGTGGCCAGGATTTTGTGGGGTTTTATGGAGTTATGGGGAAAAGGTACATCTCTGGCTTCTGTTCTTGGGAAGGAATGGGATGTGGAATTGTGAGAGTTGCAGATGGTGTAGGGAAGTTTTGTTGTTTTTCCAGCTGTGGAAGAAAGTGTGACTGTGTTTTATTGCAAAGAATTTAGTGGGAAAAGGTGCTCTTCTCCCTCACCTCCCCTTGCTTGTCCTAAAGCACAGGGAGAACAAGGAGGTAAGGAGTGAGGCAGGGAATTGTTGTGTTTGTGGAAGTAAAAGCTGAGATTAACTCTGTATTTTTCTTCATGAAGTACAGGAATAGCCAAACATTACTGCATTAAGAATTATTATAGTTTCTTCCTTTTGATTGTTGTCATTATCAGAGCTCCTCTCAAAGCCATACTAAGTACATGTATTTAAACATGAGGCTTTTTAAAAACACTGAAGAAAAATATCTGGAAGCAAATAATTTTCATTCTGCCCACGGTTGTAAATTTAACAAGACAAGGTCTCCCTTTGCCCCCTTTACTGATCTTGACAAGTGTTTGGCTGAATGCAGAATCACGTTGCTGGCAAACATCATTGTGCCACAGCCCTGGCCTCTTTTCCATGTTTACTAACCCCATCCACCTCAGAACTGCTGCTTCTGAACCGGACTGGGAGAGATTTGGCAAATGGTGGGGAATTTTCATGCGCTTTATTGTCACCTTTCACATGAGCGGGAGGGCTTTTCAGGCCTGTAGGATGAAGTGAGGTATAGAATCACAGAATGGTTCAGGTAGGAAGGGACATTAAAAATCATCTCGTTTGAACCCCCTGCCAGGGGCAGGGACACCTTCCACTGTCCCAGGCTGCTCAGAGCTCCATCCAACCTGGCCTGGAACACTTCCAGGGATCCAGGGGCAGCCACAGCTGCTCTGGGCAACCTGTGCCAAGGTCTCACCACCCTCACAGGGAACAATTTCTTTCTAACATCCAATCTAAACCTCCTCTCTGTCAGTATGAAGCCATTGCCCCTTGTCCTGTCACTCCAGGCCCTTGTCCAGAGTCTCTCTCCATCTTTCCTGCAGGCTCCCTTCAGGCACTGCAAGACCACACTGAGGTTACCCCAAAGCCTTCTCCAGGCTGAACAATCCCAAATCCCTCAGCCTCTCCTCCCAGCAGAGCTGCTCCATGGCTCTGCTGCCCTTGGTGTCCCTGCTCTGGGCTGGCTCCAGCAGCTCCATGTCCTTGCTGTGCTGGACCCCAGGGCTGGAGGCTATTCAGCTCCTCAGTGAGGTATCTTTGGAGCTGGGGTAACTTGTACCTTAATCATGGCTTTACTGCAGCTGGCAGGTTTTGCACCTGTCATTTAAGAATCATTTAGGTGAAAACGATTTAAAAGTGGACAAGGGAGGGTTTAATGGTCTGCAGCAGAGGCTGTCATGGTTTTTGAAGAGCATGTTGCTGACCCTTTATTAGTCCTGTAAATGCTCTTTGGACTGTGAAAGCACTTGGGTAACAGCCAACACTGTGCTTGTGGAAGTCCAAGGAAGATCATGGCTTTATACAAGGAATATATCTGTGCCTCAGTGGAGTCAAACAGGGGAGGGTGAGCCCCCTGTGCTCAGACAGTCCTGCCCAGCTCTGTAAGTGCAGGCACACCTCATGCTTCTCCCTGCTGCCACTCCTCACTTGGCTCACCCAAAATCTGAGCCATGGGCTGGCTGGGAGGTGCCCTTCAAAATGTGCTGCACAACTTTCCTTTCCTTAAGAAGGGTCAGTGCTAGTCCTAAGCAGCTTGGCTGTGGTCCTGTTAATTAAGTAGCTGTCACTGATTTAAAGGATGAATCAGCAGGGACTTCATTTGCTGCTGGCTGAGAGCATCCAAGCAGTCAGTAAAGCTGCCAGGATGTGTTTATTCCGACATATTCCTACGCTGTCCCCTACACGTGACACAACCTTGTGTGGAGCTGGAACGAGTCCGGATTCACAAAGCTGACATGAAACGTCAATACTGCAAACCATTTCTGACATGCATGAGCTTATACTAATCCAACTTAAGGTTTATGCAGACCCAGTCATTCATAAGTCCATCAGTCACCCAGCCCCTCATGTGTGCCCTGAGCCCCTGGAACACACAGGGCCATCTGTTGCTTTAATGGAGGATTAATTTCTAGGAAAACCCAGTGCCCAGTATCAAAGCTGATATGCTTACATCCACGTTTGGCCAATTTTTTTAGTATTTTTATTCTGGGCAGTTGAATCTCAACCAAGATAAATAATGCATATACATATCTTGAGGTCGAGCCAGCATGTGCAGTTTTCAGAGCAATACAGTCAGATTTGCTCAGTCTTGTGACTTCAGGTGAAGGCTTTGTCATTTTTTGTCCTGATCTTGTAGATGTGTATGGAGATCGTCAGATATTGCGTCCTTCTGAGGAAAAAAAACCATGCAAAAGAGATTTAATGAACCACATCATCATGGAATCATGGAATGGCCTGGGTTGGAAGGAACCTTAAAAACCACCCAGTTCCACCCCCCTGCTAAGGGCAGGGATTCTTTCCACTATCCCATGTTGCTCAGAGCTCCATCCAACCTGGTCTTAAACACTTCGAAAAGTTAGGGCAGCGACAGCTTCTCTGGGCAATCTGTGCCAGGGCCTCACTACCTTTGCATGGAAGAATTTCTTCCTAGTATCCAATCAAAACCCAGTCTCTGTCACTTGATCGTGATGTCAGTGAAGCTGACACAGCAGGTAAATCTATTTATTTACTTAATCACTATTATTTTTAGCAGCAAATTGGAATGTGTGTACTGCTAAACATGAAATGGTTGTAAGAGGACAATGAGAAAGCCACTGCCAGTGTAAGGTATGGGCCTGAACCTTCATTAAGTCACATTGTAAACTTTATGGGAAATATCTCTGCCTTTTGATCGTGCTTTTCAGTCTTCCAGAGAATCACTGAGGTCAGAAAAGACCCCCAAGATCATCAAGCCCGAGTACTGACCACACATTTGCAGTGCAGCCAAGTTCCTTCCTGTTACTCCATCATTTTATCTGCAATGATCTTCTTCCCCCTCCGGTTTCTTATGAGTTTCCCACATTTGTACTCTCTCCCCCTTGCTTCCCATCCGTGACAGCCTCGCTGCTGCTCCTGTCTCCTCCAGCTCCCAGTTGTTGAAAAAGTGATCCATATTTCCTGAAATCCGCGCTCTTGTCCCCTCTTGCAAAGGAAGGAAGGAAGGCTCCCCAGGCCATCTGCTCCATGCCTCACTGGAAATGGATGCAGGCAGAAATGCAGAGAGAAATTCTGGTTCTCAGAGCAGAAACTGGACAATCATATTTGCAAGAAACTCCAACTTAGAGAACAAAAAAAGGCAAAAAACTAGGAGAGGGCCAATGGTGTTGGAAAGAAATAGACACGAGAGAACATGGGGTTTTTTTAATAGGAGATAGGAAATTGTTGAAAGAGTTCAATATGGGCAGTAATATTAATAACCCAGGTTGTTATATAAAATTGGAGTTAATGATAAGAAATATTGTGGAAAGGAAATTGCATCCTATTTCCTGGGCCAAGTTGTCTTAGGGATCAGGATAAATTCATTTAAAAAATCCCCCAAACTCAGCTTATATTTGATTAAAGGGGCAGTTGGTCAGACTAGTCTGACCTATCTCCTTTGTTTTAACCTATCATAAGCAGATTTCTTTCTGTGCTAACAAGAAATCCTTCTGCAGCGGTCTGCATTAAGCCCCGAGCCTCTATAAAAATATCTGAAAAGTAGGTTAAATTGATACAAATATCACTTGATTATTTTTAATGGGGTGTTTTTGAAATAGGGTGATACATGCTGCTTGAATTAAATTAAAAAACAGAGAGAGGAATGAGGAGAAACCAAATATCTGTAAACTGGGAATGAGAATGCTTGGAACAGATTTGCCTTTATCTTTAAACTCTTCTTTTTAAAATATTCTTCTTGAACCTATCAAAACAATCTCTTTTACTACAAGTGTTTTTTACTACTACGGTGGTTTGTTGTGCTGAAGCACAAACAGGAAACTAATCAGGGGTTATTTTATTTATCCCTGTCAGACAATACTGATTGTCTGACAGTGCTTGTATGAAGGAAGGAACCCCTTAGGGTACACGATGCGATTCTTGCCATGAAATCCTAGACCTCCACATTAGGATGAAGAGACATTTTAACTTTATTACTTTTTTTAAATAATGGCTAGACCCACCCTATTGTGGTGGTGTGGTTTTCACACCATCCCAAGGTGTGAGTGGTGAACATGTGCTTGTTTTTGGGGCTGATTTTCAAGCCTTGCTTCAGTTCATGGGGATCCAGGCATATGTGACCTCTCTGAGTTTATGGCTTGGTTTGCTCCCAGATGCACAAAGTCTGTGTAGTGTGGAAACCCCAGGCAGCTTTCCTGCCCCAGACCTGCGGCACCTTTGTGGCTCTGACCTTGGATTTGCTCTGGCTCAGTGATGCAGCCTGGCTGCATCATCTCTCAGCTTGGCATATTCTGATGACCATAAAAAAATAAATTAAATGTTAGTATCAAAACCAGTAGTGCAGCTGGAATTATTTGAAAAATATTGGCAATCAAGTAGATTAAAATTTTATGTAAATATATAAAAACTGAAGTCTTAAGATCCTGTTATTAAGATATTATTGTATCTTATTAAATACTAAGATATATTCCATCCCCCTGCTCTTCTCTGCTGAGCCCCACCTGCAGAACTGCCTGCAGCCCTGGGGCCCAGCACAGCAAGGACATGGAGCTGCTGGAGCCAGCCCAGAGCAGGGACACCAAGGGCAGCAGAGCCATGGAGCAGCTCTGCTGGGAGGAGAGGCTGAGAGATTTGGGATTGTTCACCTGGAGAAAAGAAGGCTTTGGGGTGACCTCACTGTGGTCTTGCAGTGCCTGAAGGGAGCCTGCAGGAAAGATGGAGAGAGACTCTTGGCAAGGGCCTGGAGTGACAGGACAAGGGGCAATGGCTGCACACTGACAGAGAGGAGATTCAGATTGGATATTGGGACGAAAGTGTTCCCTGTGAGGGTGGTGATGCCCTCGCACAGTTGTCCAGAGCAGCTGTGGCTGCCCCATCCCTGGAATTGTTCCAGGCCAGGTTGGATGCAGCTCTGAGCAAGCTGGGATAGTGGGAGGTGTCCCTGCCCATGGCAGGGGCTTGGAATGAGATGATCCTTTAATGTCCCTTCCCACCCAAACCATTCCATGATTCTGAGATGATTCTATGACTGAAAGTGGCTCCCTGGGTTCATAGTTCATAGTGAACACCAAGCCTTTAATTTTCCTCTCCGTTTGGAACAAACCTGATGGGTTTTGTGGTTTCCAGCCCCCTCCTTGTCTTTTCCTCATCGTAGGCAACACAGACAGGGCCAAAAACGGGGATCAGATTATGGGAGAAAGGTGGAGAGTTACTTCAGGCTGCAGCCTGTCACATATCCCTTGGACCTGGAGACCTGCAGGGCCACGCAGCTGTGCTGACCTCAGTCCGGGGCCCTCTCCTGTGCTGTGATCCACACAAAACCATGTCCGGAGGATCAGGCTGATGTGCACTGTGCCTTCTCCTAAAAGGGCTGAGAGGCAGCGGGTGCTTTTGGCCCCATCTCTGCTGGTCCTGAGCTGCTCTGCTGCGAGGGCGCGGGGCATCCCTGTGCCGAGAGGCAGATGCCGGAGCTGTGGCCGCCTGGAGCCAGGCTGGAGGGCTTGGTGGGATTAGGAGCGGGTGACAGATGCACAAGGTGGCCTGAGGGCTCGGAGTGTGGCTGGCCAGGCATAAATACCACAGCTTATAGTGCAGGCTCGGGGGTCGGGGAGGAGGCGTGGGTGGGGAGGAGCAGCGGGCTCAGACCCTCTGCGGGAAAAGGGGGGAAGGTGGCAGATGGGTGTTAAGACGGGGAAATACATATATTCCCGGTTTAGGGCTTTGGTTCGAGCAGAAATAGCCGGTGTTGCAGCAGCGGGGGGAAATTCCGCGCTGGGAAAACGCAGCGGGCTCAAAGCTGTGGAGGATGCGAGGATTCCTGCAGAAATTCCTGCAGAAACGCGCGGGGCTCCCTTGCGCCCATCCTGGACCACAGCCCGCGGTGCTCCCAACATCCCAGGAGGAGGATGCCGCCCGTGTCCCGGGGCTGTCCCGGGGCTGTCGGCATCCCCGCACCACTGCTCCCAGGCCGGCCCCGGACCCC
>VZRL01004092.1:182667-220723 GCA_013397895.1 Origma solitaria | reverse complement strand
CTGCTGCTGCCCGGCCCGGTGTCCGGACAGAGGTGTTTGTCTCTGTGGAAAGTTGTTGGCCCTGTCATTTAGTTAAGTAATGGCTGCTCCTGTCGGCCCAAGATGGCCGGACAGGGAGGAGAAAGAGAAGGGGGGGGAGGTAAACACGAAACAAACACCGGGAGCGAATATGGGGAGTGTGGAGCCCCCGGTGAAGGCTGAGGGAAACTCTCCTGCGCATCCCAAGTTCTTTCTGGGCGCTTTCCTGCTGCTTTGCAGCGCCGGTGCCCTCCTTATCAACCTGTGGCACGTTCTGCTGCCCGTCCGTGAGCTGCTGACAAAGGCTGTGCGGGCCAGCTGTGCTTAAACACAAACGCCAGGCAAACATTCGACTAACAGAATGAGTGGAACTGTTTTTAGAATGCCACACGGCTGAAGCAAAGGGGACAGTGCTCCTCTGGTTCCTGCTTCCTGGCTTGTTCCTGTCAGTAGCCTGGCGTTTGACACTGCTCATCCCATTGTTGTGCCCGGGCTGTATCGTGGAGAATTTTTTTTTTTCTGCTGCTGGTTATGGTTGATCTGAAAATTTCACTCCAAAGCACGTTGAATTAGATAGCCTAGGCCTTTACTTGGTTTTGAGTGTTTATTTCTGGCAGGATTGGAAAAGCTCAATGTCAGGACGTGGGGGGAGGGGGGAGGGATGGACGGAAAACCAAGTACACTTTCCTTTGTGCTTATATTTTAAAAAAAAAATGTCGTGGTTTCCTTTCGATTTTCAGAGTTACTTATAAGAGCACTTCTTCCCATTAATCAAAAAGGTAGGGGAATGACATGTCAGACCGGTTAAATAATGTACATTAACTGTTGGTGGACCAGAACTCCTGTCTGCTCTGTGAATGCTGGTGAGGTTATTGGAAATATTAGACTGAATCCCGTATGGGATAGAGCTTAAGGATGCCAGATAGAAAATAAAAGCTTCACATCTAATTAGATCATCTGTCGCATAAAATCCCTGGGTTAAGTTATATTCTGCGTACTGTAAAATTAAGTAGTACGAACAGCAATTCAGCCTATTAGTTGAGTTTTGTGCCTTTCTTATGTACACTGCTTTTTTTAAATGCCAGTCAGTTGTAATTTTGATATATACAATCTGAAGTTACGGGGCATTTTGATAGTTTTGAAATATGTTTTTAGAAATAGCATTGTATGTTCTTTTACTGTATTAAGGTGCAAATCCATGCAGTGAATGTTAAAAAAAACCCCAAGCAAACTAAATATTTTGCTATTTAACCTCAGGTTTTGGATGGTGTTCAGGACATTTATGAATTGCGCAGTAACTCATGAAGCACGTTCTTTGTAAAACTTGTTTCTGAGAGAGGTAGATTATTTAAGGAAGTAGAAGGATTAAAACGTTACTGTTCAGTGCAGAGATGTTCGAGAGGAATTTCTTGGCTTGAATCAGTTTCAGTTTTGTTTGTGCATTTTACTTTGAGGGAACGTGCTTGTGTTTCTGTTACCGATCAGTAAGAAGTTGCTATTTTTAAGGTATTTTCTACTTCGTTCGTTTTCTGTGTGTGTGAAGCTGCCTGCAATTTATGCTCTATTGAAAGCTTTAGAACAATTAATCTAGCAGACCACTTTAATTCAATGTAGCAGTTATTTTTATTGTAGAAACTGTGGCTGTATAAACGTGCAGTTAATTATTAGGTTTTACAGTGATAGCAACAAAATGTTTCCTTTTGTGCATGGAGCAACAACAGCTAACAAAGACCCTAGACTCCATAATTATGAAATCCTGACTGACTGATTTAAGAATCTACAAGGCAGCGCGTTACAGTGTAGATTTATGTGCGAGTGTTTCTGTTAGGTAGGGAAAACCATTGAGTCATGTTTCCAGAGGAATCCGTCACAAAGGCAGAAATTTCTCTGTGCTCCCCTCAGTGTGAGAGGAGCACACCCGCTATTGAACCTTTTCCAGAGGCTGCCAGGCTGTAGCAGTGAGTGCTCTGGGGGGCCTGGCAGTGCTCCCTGGTTACCTGTGGTTGAGGTGGCAGGGGCAGGGTACCTACCTGCCTTGGGAGGCTGACGGGAGGTCCTGGGTTGTAAGTGTTTGGGGAACAGCTCTATTACCTGTCTGGGTACTTGTGCAGCAGGAGGAGTCTGTTCTGGGCTTAAATTTGATGCCTGGGTGTGAGAAGACACTCCTTAGTTTTGGTGGGGATCACTAAGGTGTGCATTGGCTTGGAGGGAATTACACGAGGCCTTTGCAGCGGGAACTTCGGTTTAATGAAGCCACACCCTGACAGGATTTTATAAAAGAAAACTGGGATCTCTTTCAGGGATGGGGGAACCTTCATGTCTAGAGCTTTAATTTATTTGTGGGTTCTATTTGTGCTCTAGGTCTGCAGTTCCCCATTTTTGGTAGTTTTCCTTTGTAGGGTGTGTGGGTTGTAGTATTGTGAAGTAAGCTGAGCCCTGCTACTGCGTGTAGCAAATCAAAAAAGCAGTAAGACATGAGATCTATACAATTTTATGAATTATTGAAGGTATGGACAAGAGTCGGGAATATTGTAATGTTGCTCTGTGCATTGGATATGTGATAAGCCAAAAGAAATCAAACTTTCCTGTAATGGTGTACACACTGTATGTGTGACAGAGGAATAGAATTTTCTGTTGCCAAAAATTTTTTGTTTATTTTGCAGAAAAAGGAGCTTGAAAATCATAGTTTGCAGTTAGTGTGGTTTTGGGGAAGACGGGAGGGAAATAGATCACCTTTCAAACTGGTTGAAATGTTGGAAATCCAACATAGTCAGTCTTGTGCAGGAGAAACTACTCACTGTTATGCTTCCGTAGTTGACGAGAACGTTAACGTGAAGGAGGGAAAAAACCCCAAAACAAAAACCGTGCTGCTGTCTTGATGTCTCTTTCTCCCAGGAAGATCATCTGGCAGGAGATGAAGCTTAAAGATTACTTGAGGGGGAGGGTGAGGATATCCATTGTATTGGAAGTGAATTGCAAAGCATTTCCTTTTTCGTTCTTCTCCTTCATTTTTTTCTTCCTTTTTTCTTTTCTTTTTTGATGATGTTTCCAGTGTTTAGCCAAAGTTGACTTGATTGCAGTGACAAACCATCGTTTCATAAGCTGTAATTGACATCTGTACAGATGTAGGTTGATGTAGCTGGTCTGATGTATTGGGTATAAGATGCTTGTTAATTCCTATTCATTGAGTTTAATCAGTTTGTCATATCCTGTGGACAAAATCTGAAGCATGTTTCCATTTAAAAGTATTGATGTTGAAGTCGATTTGGTGAGATGAAGTAGTTCCACACAATATGCCATGTTTTAGTCTGTGTTACCTCTCATGGTTTTGCAGCCCTTTTGTTTTCCAGCTGATTTTAAAAATGGTATTTCCTTTGTGTAAAGGCCTCATGTGTTGACAAAATTAACAGCGTGCTTATCTGTGCTTTTATGAAGCTTACAAAATAAGTGTACAGTAACACTGTTTCATTTTTCTTACAGTTGTAGGTTTTGCCTGTTTAAAAATAGTTTTGGACAGTGTGAATTAGTATATGTTGACTTTGTCCCTTCAGTATTGACATTAATGTTAATTTCCTACTAATCCATAATTAAATAACCTCAGTTTTATTTATAACAAGCTGCTTGAAAAATAATTATGCAGGAAAACATTTTAGCAGGTTAGTCTCAGTGTAGTAAAGTGGTTTTGTTTTTTTTAATAACTTTGGAAACATTTTGGCTTGATTTATTTTCATCAAAACAGAGACATATTGCTTGAAAAAGAATTAAGGGTGTTTGTCTTATATAATGGTAGTACTGGGAATTGAGAAACTGGGAGCTGGTACCAGGAGGCATTTGTAAGGCATTCCAGGAAGTGGGCAGCCTCTCTAATTTCTGTAAATTAATATCTGAGTTGTTCCTTTATGTTCAGTGGCTTTGTATTTTTTTAATATATTGTGCATTTCCTATTTTTATTTATTGTTTAGTGTACTGTCTGTCCTGTGGAGCAAGTTAAAGTTGGATAAAATATTGTGAATTGTGTTATGGGTGGAAATTATTTTCTAGCCTTTTTTGAAGGTTTTACTTTTTTAAAGTGTGTTTATTGGATAATTTTAAGTGAGCCATAGGTTTTTTTTTAATATTAGTATTTTTTTTGTATGCAATTTTGTCTTTGTGTTACTAGGGTGCAGCTTTTTAGGTTTCAATTAAGGTGTAATGGGTGACACATTCTATAGTTCATGGCTGTACCATGTTTATACTTGGAAATTATGGCCATAGTGTATTAAACGGTTGTGTATCCTGGTACTTGGTTATAGTTTTGCAATGTTTGTATTTCATCTGGTATTGGAAACAATTTTTTTTTTAAGTGGACATTGCACAGTAAGTGTGAAATAATTAGCATGTTTCGATACTTTCGCAACTAGTGTTTGAGGCTTTTTTTTTTAATAGTGGGATTTTATTTCTCTAAACATTTATCCCTGAATGTTTTTGCTGTTCCTTAAGTGTCAAGTACAGTGTTGGTACTACTTTCTGAAGGCAAGAAAATTGATGAAATCAGAAACATTACACTTGTCATTTTAATGTGTTAATGAAGAGAGAAGGATGGATCTCATGTCCACGAACAACGTGCTTTTGTAGAGGTGTAATTAGGATTGCAGGACACTTGGTGTGTTGGTATTTGCATTTCAGCAAGCTTTATCTTCACTATCAGGACGCTATTAATAGAGAATACAATGTAAGATTTTTTTGGGCTGTTTTTGAATGCATGTTACATATTGTAGCTTTTAAGTACTGATTTACTGAGTCTGGAGGCTGAAGTGGTCCTCTTTTCTAAGTGGTACATGTGCATCAAGTTAGGGTAATTCATGCCCTACTGACTTGAATAATCAAACAGCCAGGATGGGCAGTGGTTCAGGATGGAGGAGAGAGGGAGCTACTGCTGTATTTTAGCCGCTGAGGAATAGAGGTTCTGATGAATTATTTAACTTTTGAAAGTGTGAAGAAAAACTGTGACAAGGATGGGACACAACTGTTTTCCCTTCCAGTAATTTAATCATTGATCGTTTTGTGCATCACGATACTCATGGCCTCTAGCTTTCAAATTTCTTTCCAGGTGAATCCAGGTACAGTATGTGAAAAAGGAATAGACAATCTAAAGCTTTGTCTGTGCATGGTATTATTCAGGTGCGCTTTCAGCATGGCTCTCTGCCTCTTGCCAGCCTGCATAGCTGTTTGTTCACCGTAGTGGGCTGAGTGGACTGGGTAATTATAGAGGTAAAACTATCTGCAAATGTTGATACCATCTGAAGTAAGTGTTGAAAGCATCTTCTAAAAGCTGTGCCATATGTTTGTTATACCATTTTAGAAAAGAGTAGATGTTTCATACTTGGATAACTTGGTGCGTGTAGAAACACTTGTTTTCATTACATTAGTAAGATGATACAAAATTAAAGAGAGTCATGGAAAATGTTTATGGCTATAAAGTGACTTTTTCCTGATTAACACTTGTCACAAGACTTCTCAGTGCCAGAATTATATGCCATGGCCCAGTGTTATTTTTCCCACTGACAATTAGGTAAACTTATGTTCTGTGGAGAAATTAAGTTCTGGTTTCCAACCTTACACATTCATCAATTAAACTTCAGGCCATTCTCACATTACTGAACAAAAATAGTTCTTGTTCCTCACCTGGTAAAATTTGTGGATAAGGGGAGGGATTTTGCTGTATTTTCAACAGTCTGAAACGGAAGGAAATGTCTATATTCGCAGTTGGAGAACACTTAAATAGTTGTGTAAAAGCTAGTTACTGCTTAAAGGGCTTGGATGAGCCTGTGCAGAAATGAATTAAGGAGGTGGGCTGTGAGTGTGAAGTGAGTGCAGAGCTGGGCTGGGTGGCAGGTTTTAGTATTGGATCAGGTAATTCCAGGAGCTGAACCATTGTCCTGCTCATCCTGCGTGCAGATAGGTTTAGGAATACAGCCTCAGTTCTTTAGTGTCACACATACCTTGTATTTTACATATAAAATACGTAAGTTACTGTTTTGTTTTAACTCCTTTTCTTGGTGAAGTCCTGCAGCTGTGGTGTTAGAAGTGTAATGCTTGAGTAATATGTTTTCACAATTAAAACATTGACGTGATGCTTATTAAACTTGAGGTGTCATTATAGAGACCAGTTGACTCTTTGTAGAAAATGTTAATCTTGTTCACTAGCAGAATACTAATTTGTAGCTAAAACTAGAAAAAATTTAAATAAGTGGTCTTATATGGAGGCCTGTGAAGGCTGCCAGGATCTGTACAGGTGCACCTGAGAGCATAATCTTAGTACCTTACAGAACATTTTTGGTGTGACGAAAGAAGGGAATTATGTTTAATGTAGTTTAATCTGAGTTTGTTGGACGAGGGAAATTCAGTAAAGCAAGAGAAAATACTTAAATATTTATTATGTTTCCACTTTATGGATAGGCAGACTAAAGAGATAGCCATAGTAGAATAATTCCTATGTGGAAAAGCTCTTTCCAAGACTGACCTGTTTAAATGTGGGTCTGTTCAAATCTTGTTTCCAGGATGAGTTCTGCTGATACTGCCACAAGTAGCATGAACCATTTGATAGTTTGCATATGGCAATAGTAAAGTTTGTTGAATGGTACATTTCTAAAATGAGCCTCTGTTTGTTAAATGTTCAGGTATTATTCTTGATACTGAATATTATTCTTTGTATTTAAGGAATCATAGGAGAGTATTCCTTACGTACATAAAATACCATGCTAATGAACAAAACCCCCATTAAACGTGTTTGGGAGTTGAAGATTATTGTTTATCAGGTACTTTCACTTTAGAGTGTGAGAGGATGCTTGGATCACCATCAGAGCTGTATTGACAAATTACCTTCCTTTATGGTTCTTGGATTTGCTACATAGCCTTCATGGCAGAAGCTTATTTAATTAAGATGTAGAATTAGGAGCTCATTTACAGTTCTGTAAAGGGAGTGACTAAAAGTGTGTGATGAATTGCAAACAGAACACTGTATGTCTACATATGAATTTCTTTTGTGGTGAGTTGTTAAATTAATTGTTGTTTGTTAAAATGGCTGTAAGTCATTTCCTTTTCTCACAGTGGCATTTGAGGATTATGATTCACTTCTCAATATTGATTGGTTATTAAAGTGTAAAGCAGACTGAATTACGAATGTACTTTTCATCAAATTTCTGCTTCCATTTTGAGAATTTAAAATTCCGAACAATTTCAGAATATAATTTGCAGCATTAAACAAAAGATCCAGTACAACAGCTTTTAAAATAGAGCCAAGAGATGTATATTTTTGTTGGCAGTATTGTGCTGCTTCCATTGTAGTTGCCATTTTAAGTTTTTATTTAAGCAGTGTTTCCATTATCTTATGATGTGAAAACTTACTTGCACAGGAATGTAGAATAGAATGATGAATTGCAGTTAAGGCTTTATTTTTAGGTATTTTTCTTTTAGGTAACAGAATTTTAAGTACTCTCTGTTGCTTCTTAGATGTGTGGAACTGTCTTTGGGCCTGTTGTGATGAACCAGGTTGGAGAACTGTTTCAGACATCAAAAATAACCTAGTAAAAATAGAAAACTCACTATTTTTAAATACTTGTTATTGAAAGTTAGTACTAAGAGGCTTTAGGAATTAGAAGAGGCAACTTCTGGTTGCTCAGAGCTGAGTTGGAAAGGATTCCATGGGAAGATTCCATGGTGGATAAAGGAGATCTAGTGAGTGCAGCGAGTTCTTGCTGCATGCTCTTCTGGAAGCATGAAGCCGGTTCATCTCCTTCAAATGGAAGGGAAATAAATAGAGTAAGAGATGCCCTTGACTTAACTGCAAGCTCCTCAGTCTGCTCAAAACCAAAAGTGGAGTTTACCAGGGATGGAAAAGTGAACAAATGCCCACTGAGAACTACAAGGGCACACTCTGTCAGAGTATGCAGAGGTGCAGTTGGAAAAGTAAAAGCTCGGCTGGAATTGAAATTGGCTAGAGATGTCAAAATCTACAGGAAAGGATTCTTCAGGATCATAAACAATGAGCACAAACAGAGGAAAATGCTGGCCCACTATTAAACAGGAGAGGTGAATTAGTTGTCAGGAATGCTAAAAAGCTGGAAGTTCTCTGCACTTCTTTCACCTCACAAAAATCCGGTTTCATGCGCAGACCTACTGTCAATGAAGGAATTATTGGGGTGAATTATTACAGGAGCTTAACCCCTAAAAATTATCCATCTGAGGGTGTTAAAAGAGCTGGCTGGTATTGCTGGGAGGCTGCTCTCCGTAATCTTTGAGAAGTCATGGAGACTGGGGAATGTTCTAGAAGACTGGGAGAAGGCTCTTGTTTCTGCTTCTTCAAGAAGGATTTAAACAAGAACGCAGAAGTTATCAGCCCATTGGTCTTACTTCAGCCCCAGGGAAAGTTGCCATATGAGTCCTCCTGGGGGCTGTCACAAGTCAGATGATGCACATGATTGGGATAAGCTGGCATGGTGTCACCGAGGGCAGATTGTTCTTGGCAAACCTGATGGCCTCCTAGCACACAGTAACCTCCTTGGTGTATATGGGACGAGTGGTAGACATTGCCTTCCTGGATTTCAAGGCATTTCATGCAATTTCCCACAGCCTCTTCCTAGAGAAACTGATGTGTTATGTTCCAGGCAAGGGATCTGTGTGGTGGGTGGGAACTGGCTGATGGGCAGCACCCAGAGCAGGGTGGGAAATGCTCTTTCTCAAACTCGCTGCCTGACACAAGTGGGGTCCCCAGGGATTGATATTGGGCCACTGTTCAATACTATCATAAATGATCTGGATGGTGGGATCAAGTGCACACTGATCAATTTTGCTGGTGGTACCAAACTGAGTGGGAAGTGGACCTGCAGAAAGGAGAGCCACCCTGCAGGAAGTCCTGGATAGACTGGAAGAATGGGCTGATGAGAGCCTTATGAAGTCCAGCAAAGACAAATGTAAGGTCTTGTGTTTAGGGAAGCATGATCCAGGAATTCAGCACAGTTTGTGACCTCTCTGTCTGGGAAGCAGCTCTGTGCAAAGGGGCCTGGGGGTCCTGGTAGATTGAGCTCAATAAAAATGAGCAGTGTGCTCCTGTGGCAAAGGGAGACAGTGGGGTGCTGGATTGCATCAACAAGGGCATTATCAGCAAAGACAGAGGAGTCATCATTGCACTCTACTCAGCACTGGTCAGGCCACACCTGGAATATTTGTGTGCAGTTTTGGTCCCCAGTAAACAAAAAAGATGTGACTGGGCTTGAGAGGGTCCAGAGAAGGGCTGCAGAAATGATCAAAGGATTGGGAAGTGGCAGTTGGGAGAATGGCTGAGAGATCCTGGTTTGTTCAGCCTTGAGAAAAGAAGGCATTGGGGACGTGTTTATAAAACTATTGCTCCTTATTGTCTTATGGAGAATGGAATTACCTGTATTTTGGAATCATAGGTTGCCAGGGCTAGATTACATGGAATTGCAGAATGGTTTGGAAGGGATCTTTAATACCATCCATTTCCAACTCTCCTGCCACGGGCAGGGACATCTCCCACTAGACCAGGTTGCTTAAAGCCCCATCCAGTCTGTCCTTGACCACTCCCAGGAATGGAATATCCACAACTCTTCTTTCTTCATGGAGAGGAGGGAAGGAGTGAGTGCAGTGACTTGGCTTCATCACTCTCTCTGAAGGAAGACGAAATGTTGTGTGAAGTTGCACTGCCACAAGGAGACTTAGGACAGGTTCAGATCTGAATATGTGTGCAGCGGCAGAGAATGTATGTGAGGTGGACTATATAGGAAAAAACTCTGAATGAAGGAAAGATCCTGAGGGATCTAGGTTGAGTGCTTCATGAATTATGTTTGAACCTATGACTTCTGAAAATCAGGCCACCATTTGATTTTAGGGAAGTGGAGAAATGAAGCAGTATTTTGGGAAGGTTTTTCAGAGGATAGTGTTATAGTAAAAGCAAGACATTTTCAGTTAAATGAAGAAGGGTTGAAAAACGATGCTTAGATGTGAGGAAGAATGGGAAATCAAGGTAGTGAATGGGTGGCTTAGTTATGCAGACCATTTTGGGGGTGAGAGGAATGGCTGTGTGAATCATAGTGTATTTATTCTTTCCAGCAGCTACCTGAATCTTGTGCCTGGTTACCATCTAAACGTTACTGCTAACTTACGTAGCATTTAAATATTTGATGGTGCTGGGGCCTGCCGCAAAAGATTTTAAAAACAGGGTAAATGGAAAGAAAACAGAGGTAACAAAATTGCAGAGTTTGTGTAGGGTGTGAAAAAGCATAGTAAGAGTTACATGCTCTGAGTTCTAACAGAACTCTCTCCCATTTTTAAAATTAAGATTTTGGCTGTATTATCTGTCTTTATCTTAGACTGCTGCTTCCCTTTTCCCTCCTTATCCCTCAAGGAAGGGAAGAGTAAAGAAACTATTGCTTTTACTCTTTCCTCAAGGTGAAAATGAAGGCCAAGAACTCTCATGTGTCTGTTCTCATGTCATGTTTTGCTGCCTTTAGATTTGAAGGATAAAGAAAGCTGAGCAAATGTGGAAGATACAGATGGATATGTTGAAAGGGCAAGAAACAGTTTAAAGTGTGGAATTGAAAGCCTGTGTAAGAGAATGATGCTGATCTAGAGAATTTAACGGTGCAGTTTAATACAACAAAGTGTAGGAAGAGCATAAGATAAAGTGCAAGGACAAGAAAAATGGAGAACATCCATTATATAGCATCATAAAGCATGTCATAAGCAATCTCTGGTGGGAGAGAAAAAGTGGAATGATATTGGGAAGAATAAAGAGCTGCAGAAATTATGTACATTAGTTGGTAAACTTTAATGGAGCTTCTGGGCATGTTACAAATATAGTAACCAAGGGTCGAGTTTAGACACCATGGTTCTCAAAGCTTTTTTTGTTCTTAGTCTCTGATGTGGTGCATAGAAATGTGTTATTTTCTGAGTATTTTTAATCTCTCCTGCGTTTTAATGGTTGGAAGGGCACAGCCTTTGAATTTGTGATTTTGTTAATACTTGAACATTGTAAGCTTTCAAGAGCGGGAGACTACAAAACTCTGAAGGACTGTGAGATTTTAAGTGTTGCCTGTTAAAATTATCAAGAAATTAGGCTTAAGGGTCCTTTTTGCGACTTCAAAAATGTTTTTACATGCTTTTAAGCCAAAATGAGTGTTCATTTGTTACTTTTTTAATTCAAAGGAAAGGGTGAGTATAGCTTTTATTCTGTATAATTTCTGCAAAATAAATATACTTAGAAACTGTTCAGCTGATTTTGAATCAGGACAGTACATACTTCTGTACTCCTTGCTTAAGAGGAGAATATTTTTTAAAAGTATTATGCATGGAAACAAAACGAGAAGCATCAGGTGGTATGACGGATCCATGTTTGAGCCAGCCTCTTCTGGTGCCTTTATGAAATCCCTCAAATATTCTTAGAGTCATGGAATATCCTGAGTTGGAAGGCATCATCAAGGATCATTGAAGTCAAACTCCTTGCCCTGCATTAGAGTAACACCAAAACTCCTACCATGTGCTTGAGCACGGATCCACATCCTACCTTTCGTATAGGAGCACATGGAATTTAACTAACAACTTATGTTTTTGTAGTTGAGGACTTTCTTAACTGTAGTTACTGTGTGGAGGAAATTACTAGTTGAAATTAATTTAATGCCTCTTCTGATTATATATGGGGAGGATTTGGAGGTATTTATGCTAATAGCAGAGTTAATTTTTGTTGCCTAAGTAAGATGAGATCGCAGAAACCGTCAGAGTCCATGTTAACTAATGAACAGAATTAGGTCTCATTTTCTACCTTTAAAGGTCTCTGTTACCTTACAAGTTCATGTGTTAAAAATTTATTAGTTCTGACAGTTTTCTGGGATTAGTTATACACTGTCCATCTTTGCTGAACTGGTGGGATTTTTTACTCTGTATAGTCTCAGTACAAGTGATCTTTAAAAGTTTATATTATATAAATAATTTGAAAAAACTATTAATGGCCGAATCTCCTGGAAAGGAGACATTTGCTATATTAAAAAAGGTGGAGAGCATGGCAGAAGCTGCATTGTCATATGGAAATGTATTTGAGGCAGATGTATTTGGGACAGGTCAACGAGTTGTGGAAGATTGGGTAAGATTTGTTCCTTAGGTAATTGTGGGTGGTGGAGATATGATCATTGCGTAGGACTGTGATACCTAATCTTGGAGATTGTCTTCAGTTAATCTGTGAGTGTAGATGTGTTCAAACCAAATGAGGAGTAATGTGGAATTGGAATGTTGCAGTCTGTTTATTCTCTGCCAGTAAAAATGCTGTCATCTTAAATTGTTTTTCTTTGTTAGTTGATTTTCTTTCGTAGTGGCAGCTTGTTTTTTGCTTTTGAATGGTAGAATGTTTTCCTGTAGTGCCAGTTGCAAACTTGGAGCTTGCTCTCATTGTGGCCAAAAATCCGAGAACAATGACGACTCCATTATGTGCAGTGAGAAAGGAACATTTGTACTACTCGCTTTTAATTGCTAATTAAGCCAAGTCCGTGGTAGTTTGAAAGAATGGAATAGTTTATGCCCTCTGCTTTAGACTGCTATTTGCTACTCGGTCATGGAGAATGATGGATGGGGTGATTTTTAGTATGATTTCTGGATGAAAGTGAAAACGCCTAAGAGCAGTCATTTTTCACAAGGAGCTCTCAGGATTCAGGGCATGTGTGGTGCCTGTGGAACTGAGGAGCAGCTTAGGACTTCTGTGCTGCTGGAGAAGGCCAGGCAGGCAACATCACCTGTCCCATCCCCAGCATTTGGGGTTTTGCTTGACTGCTCAGCTTCAGTTTCTGTATTCAGTGATTAAAGGTAATTTCCGTTTTTCCAGGAAGGCAGCAGGAATCTTTTAAAGAAATCTTGTTCATATTTTGAGATTATTTAAATTTGTTCTTGATTATTTTTTCTAAGATAAGAGAATGAAGCTTCCTTAATAGCGTGCGGCACTGATTCCAGAGAATTAGAACTCAGTGACTTTAAAGATTCTTCAGCACAGCTAGGTAGGAATTTTCTGACTCCGGGAAACTGTGCTTCCAAGAGGGATTGGTAAGCAGATATGCAGATTTACCAACTGAAACAGGAAAACAAGTTTCAACTACAGGTCATTTCACAACTTTTTCCTCGGGGCTTTCTCACTTCCACAGCCAGAACTCAAAAATGGAACAAACTGATTTAGAGCAATTCATTAATGAGTAGCTTAAGGTCTGTCAGGCTTCAGACAGCTGGAAAGGAGAAGGAAGACATTCCTGCTCTGGTGGCTTCATTTTCATGATTTTTCTGTAGTATTTGAGAACCTTTCCAGATTCTTTTCATGTAATGGCTGAAACAAACCCATTCACTTAAGGAGATTACCTGTTTCACTTGGCTCGTAGTTTGCCAGTGATTTATTTTTCTAAATAAAAAAAATAAAATTGCTATGGAGTAGTACTAACTGGTACCTGGGTTTGAGGAGTATGCTGTCGAATTTGGACAGCCTCTTGATACTGGTGTTCCCACGCGGATCTTGGGCTCTGCTGCTGTAGCTGTGCTGGCATTTCCTCTGCTCTGACAGTTTCTCTGTTGATATCACTGCATCATCACCTGCAGTGTCAGAATCAAACCACCCTAGAGCTCTGCTGCTGCCATAGTTGAAGGGTTGTACCAAAGTGTGTTTTTCTTACCCTCATGTCTGAACATGGTAGAGCTGATTTTTGTGAAGCACCGGTGGTGTCTGCAGCTGGGACCTTCATGTGCTGTTGGGACACTACTTGTGGCAAATGAGCTTTGTGGATGAAGACTGCAGCGTAAGAAAAATGACCAGTATTATTTGTGTCAGGTAGAAGAACATTATTAAACAGCAGATGCATTCATGAGATGATGCAGCATTTATGTAACTTCATAGTGCTTGTTAAATTGGTAATTCATTTAAGTAGAAGAAACTCACATTTTTCTTAGAAACTAAAAAATAGAAACTGAATGAGTAGGGGAAGGTACTACACCTCTCCTTCCACAGTGAGATACGGGAGTCAAATTAACTTAGTTGATACTTCTGAATAGTTCTGGTTCTTAGTGTAAAGCTGAGTTCTGTTACCCCTTGAAATGCATATTTGAAGTGAATTGTTGCACTTTCTTCCTGCGCATAGATCAGAATCTTGGCATTTGATTATCCCTTTGGGTAGACCTCTTGCTTTGTATATTGAACTTAAAGGAAGACTCCCTTTGTTTTGGAGAAGGATTACCTCTTGGCAGGCACAGTTACACAGCGCTTGGGCATCCAGGTGAAATGAGAGGTGAAGTTTCCATTGCCAAGTGGCATTTACTGCAGAAAAGTGCCCATGCGGTTGCACCTACATGTCTGTATGAAGCTGTAAATCTGTGTAGGTTGCCTTATCTTTAATAAAAGCCCCATTGCTTGTGTAATGCTGCCCTCCTGACCTCTCCAGCAAGTTAACAGATTCATTTTTTTGTGTCCCCCATCATGTTGTCATTGTCCCTCACCTCCTGGCATTTTTACCTCTGGTTATCTTAAATTCTGCATGCACCTGGCATCCTGTCACATTAGTGTTATGATGTGTGTGGTGTCAGTTGTAAGTTTGCATGTAGTGGTCTGAAAAGATGTAGGTGAGGGGGAGACACTCATTAATTTTAGAAAAAAATAATTTCGAACAGTTTCTTTTCAGTATTACTAAATTCTCCACCTTTGTTCAGGTCTACTATTATGCTTTTCCATTAATGTATGAATAAATACGCAAAATTAACCTAATTAATTGTAATAGCACATCTTAATATGTACATATTTTAGAATGCTCCTTAATAGATTTCTCTTGGATGCTGTCATACAAGTATTTAGTGTTTTATTGCAGTGCACGTAGCCTGCATTATCTGTGGGGAAATCCCTTTTAATCTAGTGTCATCTACTTTTATGCAAGCAGACTGCAAAAACTTTTGGTTTCTGGCTGGTGTTCTGTCTGAGCTCTTAGGTCTCTGTTCTGTGTTCTCAGTGAAGGACATGTTGAGACCTTGTCGCTCTCTACAACTCCCTGAAAGAGGCTTGTAGCCAGGTGGGGTTGGTCTCTTTTCCCCGGGATTATTAAATGACAGGACAAGTGGAAATGGCCTCAACCTGCACCAGGGAAGGTTTAGATTGGATATTAGGAAGAATTTCTTCATGGAAGGATTGTAAAGTTGGAACAGGGTGCCCAGAGGGTCAAGTCACCATCCCTGCAAGTGTTCAAAAATGGGTGCATTTGGCTCTTGAGGACATGGTTGAATGGTGAGCATTGTGGTGGTGCTGGGTTCACAGTTGGACTTGATGATATCAAAGGTCTTCTCCAACCTTAAACGATTCTGTGATGGCTTGGGCCACATCATTAAATGAGGAAGTTATGTGCTTATGCTCTCACATGTTTAAGGCTTCTATACGCAGTCGAAGGAGGATCTCCCAAGATTTTGGGAAGTAGCCCTTATTTGTGACATAGAAGTTCCTATTAATTGTTCAGTCTAAATATAGGCCTCTAAAACATGAAAGATTTTGCTTCTGTCAAGCTGTAAAGAAGGTAAAGGAAAGGTTAGAGGTTGGAGAAGGCTTGCAGTGCTAAACTTGGGTTAAGAAGCCATCCCTTAGGGGGATCCCACCCTGCAGTGGATTTTTATTTTTTTTTGTTTGAGGTGGCTCTGAATTGCAAGCTGCCTATATCTGATGTTTGCCTCACCTGGAGATCTGTAGGTCAGATACAAACTGACCTCTTTGTTATATTTGGCACATGAGGTCATGGAGTAGGTAGGTGAGTGCTGGTGGTTGTAAATGAGTCCTGGAAATGAAGGAGGTGCAAGCAGAGTGTTTCTGGGTCTTTTGAATATACAGCCCATAAATCCCTTTAAACTGTAGGAGAGTTTTCAGGAGAATGAAGGGATGTTTGAGAATTGCAGAGTATCATTTACCTAGTGATGGCTTAGCCACATGTAGTCCTCCTGGAATGCGACTGCTGAGATTGTTGTGGTAAAATAAGGATTTTTTTTTTTTTTTTCTGTCCTTCCCCTTCCCTGAATATTCAGCTGTGAACAGCACAGAATTTTGGTTTATACAGTGGACTTTGTTCTATGTTATCTTGTGACCTTCCAGACTGGTCTAGCAAGACTTTTGGAACGAGCAAATGAAGTTTTGCCCATGGGCATAAATTTACCTCTGACTTCCATGAGTGACACTTCGTTTTCAGGTCCATAATGTGCACGTGCTCTTAGCCCCTGTCTGCACCTGAAGCAGAGCTGCTCGTGTCACAGTTCCTAGCCTGCTTTCTAGGAAGACCTGCTTTTTTCCCAACTAGTTTTTTCCCCACACCCAATGACCTACCTCCCTACACCGACTTTGAGGTTTGCGTGTCATTCCTGCCTTATGCAGCTGCTGATGGTTGTGGTGGCTTGGGTGTCCCTGAGCCCTCCTCCTGCCTGTAGAAGGCAGTGCTAAATAAATCACGGTGGATTTCTTATGGCACAGAAATATTCTCTCATTTCATCATTAGCAGTCAGGCTCAGGACATTCCTCAGGGAAAACACAATATAGTAGTTCATACTTTTTTGCTTGATACCTTGACTGTAGAGTACAGCTGCCACTGCTGCAGCTGGAATACCAACAGCTGCTTTCCAGTGCCCCATGTCACATCTTTGTGGGCAGAACTGTGTATTTCCTGTTTTCAGGATGTTATTTAGTTGCTCTGAGCCTTCTGAGAGGCCTCACACAAGATTCCACTTGCTAACAAACTATGTGTTAAATTTTATTGCTAAAGGTCTTTTCACTTTGTATTTTTATACTTAGTGTGTCACTCTGAAAACCTGTTTTGCAAACCCAGAGCTACAGTTCCTATTTAAAAGGTGTATTACGTTTTCAGATAAACTATACAAAAATAGTGGTAGCTGTATAATTTTCAGTAGCTTTCACTGTGATCACTGGGGACAGTGGTGGCTTTCTGATAGTGAAAGCAAGTAGCAACATTAGGACATCCGTACTGAAAATAGCACTTTTCAAATTTTAAAACACCACACCAGATCTAGACTTGGGTTGATGAAAATGGTTAATAAATCGGCTATTTAATTTTTGAGTCCTGTACAAAAATGGTAGCAGAATCCAACTGTAATGTTGCATTTTGCTGGTTCTGCTGCTGCTTTTGTCACTTGCTTTTGATCTTGTTGATTATATTTCTGTTTTGGAGAGAAAAATTGGTATTTCTTTCCTTTGGAGAATTAAGACTGTTTCAAAATAATAGCTGACAATGCTGTATATATATAATGGAAAAATATATAATCGGAAAAATATATTAATGGCTTGTATATATGTTGGAAAAAAGAGCAAGTCTGAGTTTGAAGCCTACCAGCCAGATAAATGATGCAGCAGAAAGTGAACTACATGTGTCTGCTCATCTGAAAGTGGGTGGGGGTGGAAACATCTTTGTAAAAAAAAAAGGGGCTGTGAACCATTACTTGGAACACACATTAGAGAACTTGGGACTGTAGCTTAGTGTTACAGAACTTTTTGAAATGTGTAACCACGGTGATTGCTGAGGGCCTGGCATTCTTGTAGCATATTGGTGTTATCTTGGGAGGTCAGAGCTCATTCTTGGGTGCTATAGCGGGCAGTGCACGCTGGACACGAGACATTCAAAGATGTTCAAGAAGTGATAGCCAGTCTCACTTCTGTGGGGGTTTGGTGGGGGAGGGTGGGGTTGGTTTTGTTGTTTGTTACCTCTTTAATTTATTTGTTAACAAAGTTACGAATAGCCTTTTTTTTTTTTAAATCAAAGCCAATTTCATTTCCTACATGTAGTTTTGAAAGCACGTCACAGAAACTTAATGCTGCTTTTTTTGAATATTCTTACTCTCATTTTTCTTGCCTGGGGAGTTATTAAACAAAAACTTCTTAAAATTTTGGAGAAAATTACTTCACAAGAGGGTTTTAAAAAGCAATTATGTTTGCGTGGAAAAAAACTGGTTTGTATGAGGATAGAAAGCTTTTTTTGTTAGGTCAGTGATACTGATATACCCACAGTGGTAGTGCTTGTCCTATTGGAGTAATGCTGAAATTAAAGCCAAAATATAATCTGAAAGACCAGAATAAGTGGGTTTGGTTCTTAAAAATTAAATATATTTGCTAAAGAATTATATTCCTTAATTAATTAAAATTTAAAATGGAGATTCTGTAGAGAGACTCCAAGCACTGAATCTCACAAGTATTTATGTTGTTGAAGCTGGACAGATATCAGATATTGTCTGTGGGTTTTGGTTCTGTGGTTGCTCTCTCCACTTACAGTGTGTTTGCCTCGTGTCTGGACAGTAGGGATGTGGTAGTCAAATTGTTAAAGAGTCGAGTTTACCTGAAGTTTCTCAAATACTCTTATTCAGAAGTGCCTCCAGGGGAAAAGCGCTTTGCTTTACAATTCAGTTCTTTATAGTATTGGTATTGGTCTGTTCTCACTTGAATAGAAATTGTTTTGGAAGTCCTGTGCAGAGTCTTTGAGAGGGAACACAAAAGAATACATAGGTTTACATGACAGTTTCTCATTATTTTTCAAGCTTGTCCCTTCACGCTGCATGTGGTTGTGTCACAGATACACAGGTACATGTAATGGCATTGTATTTATAAAAATCTCTGTCTTGAAAGTGATACCACAGAGTACTTAAAAGAGCCCTTTTGCCTCTACTGTTTACATTTAAATACTGTTCAAGAGCCTAATTTTCTGATTCTCCAAATAATTTTTTAATTTTCAGTCTAAAATTAGGCAGATTTGTTTGGCAACATTGTTGTTAGGTTGAAATAGCTCTTCTCTTTCCCTGGTGTTTGTCCTGTTGGTATTTGTAGAAAAGTCATACTAGCTTTTGATTTGCTAAGGTAAATAATTTGAGTTGTTTTGACTTCCTTCTGCAAGAGAGACTTTTTCTTCTTATCCCTGCAGTTCTCTTCTCAATTTATTAATTTCTATCTTCACTGAATCCAGGGAAATAATATAGAGTCTGCTGAGATGGTATTAATATTTCTGCTTTTAGAACAGGTTTTTCTCTGTCTCTTCTCTACTGCAAGAGCTTGGGAGTATGAACTGAAACTACCAGAAGGCAGATTCAGAACAAGATGGTTCCCTGCAGTTAATTTGTGTAACTGCTGGCTGTCCACTGTTGTTAGTGTGAGATGAGCACACATCGTTTTAGGAAGTGGTGGGAAAATTAATAGAAAATCCATCAGGAGCGTTCCCCACCTGTGCCCTGGAAGTTTCTGAACTCAAATTGATGTAGTCTGGAAAAGTTTAAAAAAAACCCCCCGCCATTGTCTGCTAACGTCTTTCTTTTGTTGCTTTTTCAGCAATGTGAGCTCATGTAAAAGCTGTGCTAATCTTTTATAATTGCTATTTTAGTACATCTGATGTTGAAGTAAATACAAAGAGAGGTTGCTGCACAGGTCTGACTATTGGTCTGACTTATTGTTGTCTTATTTTAACTTTGCTGGAATTGTCTCCTTTGTTGAGCTCCAGAATCCTGAATGTTTTTTTCATCTGCCTTGTGCTGGCGGCATATCCTCATCTTGGTTTGTTGCCTCATAATCCAGTAATTACTGTTCATGAGTTGGTTTTTTTTTTTTTAGTAGTTTTAATAATTGTGTCACAGAGTTCAGGATCTTACATGGCTGTGTAATGTTTTACTGCTACGTGTCTCCCAGACTGCCTTTCAAAATCCATCTGGTGGGTGTGGTTTGGAGTTGCAATGTTCTTACCTCGTTTACAGTTGATAAACCTAAAATAAGACTGTAAATTCAGTCCAAAGGCCAGTATCTTATCACTGCAAATTACGGAGATAATGATAGGATGATAGGCTACCACCAATAAGTGTAGTTAATATTACAGCAGTTCACCTTTTATGTTGAATTTTGTGCTACTTAGACACTATAAAATACCTGTGAAAATGGATTTTAGGTAGAAGTTGGCCTGAGTCACAGGAAAAAAGGAAAGCATGTTGAACTATATATGAAAGAAGTTCAAGAGACTGACCCAGAGTCTGAAATCTCATGCCATTAGTGCGCAGAAGGAATAAATTTTGACAAATTTATTTACTCCTGCTGCACGTTGTGCAGTGTAAGGGCACTGTGGAAATGACACTTCTGGCAGAAAGGAGGATGGAGTAGAGGTTGTTCTCCTTGGAGTCTGCCAGTGTGTGAGAGGGACTGGCATGACCTGAGCAGCCACATCCCCACATCTGGGGAGGCAGGGAAATAAAATCAGCAAGAGCTTCAAACTTCAATGTTCCACAAAGATGTGGAGTTTTTCGAGTTACCTCACAGCAAAAGAAGTTTGAAATGTATTTTCAGTGTACTGGAGTTTATGGAGTCCTTTCCATGCACTGAACTGTAGCTCAGGACACAGCAGACAGGAGTTTTTCCCTGTGAGCCTGCACCTTGTGAGATGCCAGTTCTCCATCTGTGACCTAAAGACAACAACATTAATATTCTCTTTCGCATGTGCAAGTGTTATTTATGTTTCCAAGCTTAAGCATAAAGGTTACACACCTCCTGTTGCTTGCACAGGACAGGCCACAGGTGGTCCAGAATGATGTTTGCTTTTTTTTGGATGTAAGAAAATCTGTTACTGCAGAAAGCAATGAAAAAAGAGCCTTTTGTAGTACAGTTGACACTTTAAAATAAAGGGCTTAAAAAGATTGACCTTTAGGACTGACTTGCGTGCTACCTTTTGCCTTTTATGATTGCTTGAAAATGTCTTTAATTTAAATTTTATACATTTTCAAATGTTCTTAAACTTTCTCACCTTCGTATTTTTTTCATCCTCCCCAGACATTCCCTACAGAGGGATGATCCTTGTTCTCTTAGTGACTGGCATGATGGAAGTGATGATTATGTGGAGATGCTTTGTGTTGGGTGGGTAATGATGGGCGGCTGTTGTGCAGCAGGTGGAGTAGGGATGGAATGATAACAGTGGAGAAGGTGCTGTCGTTCAGGGCTTGAGTAGATTGTGGTCTGCTTTCCTTCTCTGGCATTCCCCTCTGACAAAAGCTTCGTCTCTTACTTGGTGTTCCCTCTCACTCCTTTATTCTGTCTGAGCTTTTATTTGCCACTTCTCTGGTTGTGCCCAGCGTGCTCTTTAGAACTTAATTCAGTGTCTGCTGTGTTTGAGTCAGAGATTTTTGGGTTGTTTTGCTGTTTTCCTTGTTTCCTGTCTAGGGGGAATTGCTTGTTCATGGTGCCACAGTGTTTTGGCAGGGATTTTTCAGTGTATAGTGCAGCATTTATGTATATTAATGAAGGCAAATGAAAAGTGTGTGTACCTTTCCGTATACATTTATTTTCTAGTAATGATGAATTAGAGTCTTTGGGACCAGTACTTGAAAAAATCCAGTCCTCTGTGGAAATAAGCTTTTCCTGCATTGCAAAGGGTTCTTGTTAGCTGCGGTTGACGCGTTGGTACATTCTGTCAATTCAAAGATCTATGATCAGGCCATTGAGTGCTTTGAAGGTGAATTTATCCTGTAAACAAAGATAGATTACATTAGTAACAGTGAAATGGGAGACAAGGGGGTGTGTGTCCTGTTCATCTAAAACCTTGAAAAGGAAGACAGTCAACATTGTTGTATGAAGGAGCTGTCTATTTAATGAAAACTTCTTAGTGAGTTTATGGCCTTGGGTCACAATTTTGATGCAGTTTTTGCAGTATCACGTTAGTTGTGTTTTGGAAAGTATATTGCCTGTAAAAGTGCTGAAGTTCATTCTAGGGTTTGGCATTAATGGGTAACTGAAATTGATGTCTGCCGCTGTAAATAATGTCAGAACTGATCATGCATCTAAAGGCCCGAGTCATGACAGCTTTGGTTGAAGAGTGAGAACTTAAGAAAACACCTCTTCTTCTGTGGAGTGAATCCTGCAGAGTAGGTAGGGCATGTTCATCAAAAACAAAACGTTCTCAACAAATATCTGATGTATAGAATTCAGATATTTCTAGCATTATTTAATTTTAAATGCAAGCCTTGCAGTAATGTGTTATAAGGGGCTCTTCAGAGGTGTTTGGTGTGTGAGTCACATTCACATCCTGGTTTATGAATGGTGCCAACATAACTTCCTGATGTTCAGTGCTGCACACCTGCTCTTTTGGGGTACTCTGTCCCATTTCAAATTTCTGGTGATGGATTTCACACCTCAGTGGGTTTATAAAATACGTTTTAACAGTTTGATTGTTTCAAGATTTTTGGGTTTTCTCCCTGGTTCTGAGAGATGAACAGTGTTAGTGCTTAGAGATGCTGATTTGGTCACTCTGAAAGACTGTGTCGGTGCAACACAAGGTAAATGGCAGGTTAAATATTTGGATTCCATACAGTGGAATCAACATTGTGCAATTTTTTAGTCTACAAATAGACATTTTTAAGAGACAAATGGCCATTAGCTGTTTTCTGTAATGTTTGGGACTGGCGCATGTAATGAACAGTGTAAGGTTAGTGAATTGTGTGTAAACTTTTAATTGAGAGAAGTGCACAAGGTTGACCTTTGGAAAGAAGTGTATTTGGGATGTGTATTGCTTTTCCTAGAGTGTAGTGACTCATTTTTAAGGGAGTTGTGTGATAAACTCATAAAATTCTTCAGTTAATAAGGGGCTGAAGATGAGGAAGCTGTTTCTGGGTTTTCAGTTATTTCATAATTTTTAACCTATGCTGTTAAAAGTAGAAATCTAGTACAACTTTACCCATTTATTTTTTAATAATTAGAGCTACATTTTAAGGAGTTAGGTGTGACTATGGCTTGAATTGGTGCCTTCTGGTCCACAAGTATTGGAGTACTGTGTGTTAAGTGGTTAGGGTGTGTGGTGACTGAATGTTAAGCCCAGTGGAAGGGGATATTGTACTTTTTCCAGCTGTGCATGGTAGAAAAGAGTCCTTGCAAGTTCCTCTGTTGGAAGGAATATTATCATCGTGGTAGAATTGAGAACTCGTAATTGAATCTATGTTTTTAGTTTTCAACCAAGACAGGTGGTGGTGTGACCCAAACACCTCAGTCAGTACCCCCCTCTAATGGGTTGCATCTTTCTTTATCCAGCTGTTTGTTTGAAATCATAAAATTCACCTTTAAGTGGAAGCTTCGTATCTGTTATTCTGCCTCTGTCCTACAGAGAATCATTGTGGTGACTTTTGGCTTAAAAGTGAGGTTGGGTCTGGAATCTGATGCCTAAAGGACTTGCTATGAGTATGGACAACTCAAATTTAAATCTTTGTTTTAAATGAAGTGAAGCATTGAATCTTGATCTTTCTAGATTCAAGTCCTTACTAGATGTTTTTAATGTGCAGGAGTTTTTTGTTAGTTTTTTGTGCATCCCATTTCCCCCTAGAACAGAATTGGTTTCTGACCTGCTGTACTTACCAGGAGCTGTATCCTTTGAAGCTGACTCTGTTTCTAGTTCAGAAGTATCCCTGAAAGTATGTACAGGCACATGGAGAATTGGCATTAAGCTTCTTACATAAATGTTTCCCCGTGTGGTATTTTTTAATGTCCATCTGTATATTGGATGTCAAATTTGATAGGGCTTGGGAAACATTATTCAAGAAGGAGATCTTACATCCAGCTCCAGGGAAATGTTAATGAAAATAGTCTGCGGTGACAACCTGCATGGCTGTGTACCCTGCAGCTCCAGGAGTCTTTAGGATGTTTTGCCTGTGACAACGCAGTATCAGGTTTCACTTATCAGAAACCTGTGCTGGCCAGTTCCCAAGCTATATTTTGAGTGTAGTGTCATTTAACTTGGTGTTTAGTGCACATTATGATGCGAATGCGTACTAGCTAAAATAATTTGGACTTGGGCTTTGTAGTGCATAAATATAAAATCTGAGATCTCCGTGAATATACCTCCCGCACCTGTTACTGCCCCATAGCAGAAATACAACGTTGTTTCTTTCCTGGGATAAGGTTCACCAGCTCTGCCATTCAGAAGTGGTACTGCTCCTTAGCTGCAAACATCCAGCGGATTGTATTGCTCTTACTTCCTCATTGCAATTTCTTTTTGGTCAGACTGTCACATGATGGGGGGGAGAGGTGAGGGGTAAGGCTGGGTGTTTGCTGGCTTTAGTTGAGAAGGGTTACAGCTCTTCATGGGAATTATTGTGGTGCTTTTCAAGGTGTTTACTGGACATAAAGTTCTTTTACAAAACATTTTTCTGTGCAGGCTGGTTTTCATGCACATTTGGTTGTGTTCCAGTGTTGCTCATTTTTATATGTGAGCATAATTGTGTAAGCATAATTAAGCAGCCACAGAGGAGAAAATATGAATGGCTGTGGAAAAAGGAACAGAGTATATAGAGCGTACCTGTATGGAAGATTTCAGTGATGTGATGGAAAATCATTGGGGTGGACCCTTCTGCCTACACTGGCTGTGGTAACTTTAAAAGTGTCAGCATTCTGAGACTCCTTAAAAGAGTAATATTTCAGTATTTAAAACCAGGTTCATTCAGTTTAGATTTTTTTTTATCCTTTGTATCTTAATGTGTCTTTACCAATTCTGTATCTCCTGTGGTGCTGAAAATTCCACACTTCCCACCCTATTAGCATTGGTTTTTACACTTTCTTTATGAAACAGCTCCTGACCCATTTTCACTTCACTTTTTTAAAATAAATCATCTTTTCCTTGTATTTTCGGACTAAGCTACCAGCCATATTATTTCTGAGTACCAGACCACCTCTGGTGCTTGAACCCTTTTGGGACTGCACTGTAGACTCTGCATGTTTAGCAGAGCAGAGCAATTGATGGTAGCTTTTAAATATTTTTTAATAGTTGCCTTTCTATATTGCCTTGTATTCAAACAACACAGAAAAATCATTCTGTTTAGTCTGAAACTAAGCATTTCCACAACTTTGTATTTTTTGTGTCAGTCTTGGTAGCCATTGTCTTGTGCATATATATGTACATTGTTCTCTATTTAATACCTCTCTTTTTCCAGCATCTATGTTGTTTCATTGTCATTCTTGGCGCCTGATAGTCAGTGTTACATTTCCAAAGACTTGTGTCCAGATGCAGGGATATTTACATAAATAAGTTATTCAGGTTTTTTTTCCTTATGTAAAACAGGCGGCTATTAATGCAGACTCTGGCTTTCGTTGTGGGTGGGTTTCTGTGTTCGTTTGGATTTTTCTGTGTTGATTTTAATTATATTTCCAAAATAATTTACCGAATGAAAACAAAACCAGCGATTTATTTGTTGTATCATATCTTACTTAAAATCTGTGTGAAACTCTACAGACTCCTAGATAAAACTGATTTAATGTTAAAGAGAAAAAGAAGATAAGCTTGTCTATCAATGTTAGCTATCTAAATGTTCTCTGTATAACATGCCACACCTCATTTGTGGTGTTCTGTGCTGGTATAGGTGAGAATTGCTAGAATAAAATCAGTTTTAGTGGTCTTAAATTTTAGTGTGTGGTGAACTATTCATGAGCTTGAACAACTGCTAAATTAAGGTGCTGCAATTCTACACTGAAATAGACTAACTGTGGTAAAAATAGCCAAAAAGATGTTCCTATAGTCTCAGGTAAAAATAATGTTCCAACTGCCTATGAAAAATCTACTGCCACTTGGAGGTGGGAAAAAAAAAAGGTGTTTGTGTTTTTTTAAAAGATTAACTATAAAGGATTTTGAATGATGAAATTCCATACAAAATTTTCCATGATCTCCTGAGTCACCTGATTATGAAATATTTTCAGGGACAGATTAGAGAGGATTCTGTTTGCTGATAATATAGAATTTCTAGTAATTATGTACGTGTGTGTATATGTACACAGACATTGATATTTGTAAGTTTATTTGACTGTATTTGAAAGAAAAAAGGAGAGGTTTACATCCTCCAAGTGGGCTCATAATTAATGCAGAATGATTCACTGCATAAGCTCCAGTCAACAAGTTTTTCATAAAATCCAGTTGGTTATGGACACTGTCAACTGCAAAGGACTAAGCTTCCTGTATTTTATGTATGTAAACTATTTTTAATATGTAAACTATTGAGTTTGCATCCATCTGACAGAAAATACTTGTCAGGAATGTCTTATAAGTATTCTGTGTTCAGTGAAGGCAAATTGGGTTGTTTTACTCTCTTAAAAATGCCACTTTTCTCGATTTAATCATTGATTTGCATGTGTTCTGTTTTGTATTCTGTTCTGTAGTTCTGTGCTTTTTATGAAGCAATATCCCTCAGTTTTCAATGATAATTGAGTTCATGTTAATTTTCACTTGTAAGCGTAGCAACCTTGACCTTAGTTCTGCTGCTTGCTATGTCATCTCTCATCTACCACAGACATAATTTGAAAAAAAAACATTTGTTACATCTTCAGTATAATCTGGAAGCATAAGTCCTAGACTAGTCGTGGCTTTTAAAGAAAATTCATCTCAATTGTGACCATAAGGTTGTGCATGTAGCTCATGTGTGCAGCTGCTTTTCTTTGTTACCTGCACTGTTTATTCTCGTGTCCTGTTTAATGAAGCATTAGTCATAAGAAAATAAATCAGCTAAAATCCATGATACGTTTCTTGAGAAATGTTATAGGAGGATCAGTTTCTGTTTTATACTAATGGTCTCTGAAATAACACCTTTGATCCTAAATATTACTAACAGACTAAAATAAATTCACAGCATTCCAGTATGCCATAGAAATTTTGCAAGAACAAAGTTACTGAAGAGGCCAGTTGGTGTTTTTTCTTCTTGAGGCCTGAATGTTTTGGGGTCTGAGCATATTTGTGTCCAGCAAGCTGTACTTCTAGCACTCTCACTGAGGCTTTTGAGTAGTATAGTCCATACATGAAATACAAGGAGAGTAAACGTGCTAAATTGAGAGAGAAATTTTATAACAGAATATTAGCATTGCGAAGACAGAGCATATAAAGGGGCTTTGAAAGCTGTAGTGGGAATTGCTATTGAATAAGAAAGTAAAGGAAGTTAAGGATATTGTGCCAATACATAATATGAGAGCCTTCAGTGGAGGATCTGCTGCATTAATCTGAGTTATCTTCAGTCAAATAAGAATAGTGTGTTTTTCTCTGCAGAAATAAATGAGATGTTCTTGTAAATCATCTACAGCTCAGAAGGTGATGTGTATCCAGGCAGTCATTGATGGGGGGAAAATAGTTTTTTAACTTCTGAGGACTTCAGGCTTATCTTTTTTTCTCCTTGCTTAGCTGAAGCGAGGCCTGTTCACAGTGTTGCTGCTGCAGAGCAGGAGCTGGAACTTCACCAGGAAGTTCTCTGCGTGGTGACAAATTGTTGTCATTGTTGTTAGCAAATCACGTGTGCTTTTTGGTGAATTGTGGCATGGAGAAAGGGATAGGGAAAGAAGGCTTTCAGAACATCCTCAGTGGTGCTGAGGGGGAGGGAGAAGGAGCCAAGCACACACCCACAGTTATTCCTCTCTGCTCTGTAGGTGCCTATCAGACTGACCAGTGGCAGATGTGTGATTGTCTCCTCAGTGACCAGCACTGGCCATGTAGTTACTTTATTTTCCAGAAGGATAAACCATGAGCTAATTAATATTTTGTTTCTAACCATTAGTGTAGTGTGGTTTTTTTCTGTCCAAAGTCTGCTGGTGTGCCTCCAGTTTTCACATGGAATCTCTGTCGTTACCTGCTCACAAAGCCCATCCATTCCAGTCACCGGAGACGCAAGAAAATGAAGCAGCAACTGTTCTGTTTTGTCACTATCCACAAGTGTTTTCTGTTGTGAAATTGAAGGCCCTAGGAGCATCTTGAAGCTTTGAATTTGTAATTTTACACTGTATTGTCAGCATTGAAATGCTGTGGTTTTTTTGAGCAGTTAATTTGTTACCCAGTAAAATTCAAATAATTCCTTTCACTGTATGTTACTGCCCAGTTGTTGCTATGTTGACGATTCAGATTGCTGGCTTTTTGGTTCCCTGTAGTTGCCAGTTTTTTTTTTTCCTGTATCTTAAGTAAAAGTTTGCTGAGTCAGTGTAATCCTCCATTTTCATATCATTAATATATTGAAGAATTAATGGTTAATATTTTGTAACGTTTGGCCATTTACCCCACTTGTTTTCATCTTGGTCAGTCATGCTTGTCATGATTCAGAAAGGATAGTATCACATTATCTTCCTCAGAAACAATTTGAACAAGCTGTATTGATTTTTTTCCTTGTTATTAGTACTGTTGTTTAACAGTAGTTTGAATTCGTGCTGTAAAATACAGACAATTGCAACTAGTGATAATGATAACGTTTTTTTCTTCATATTAATTGAAGTAGAAATAACATTGTTCTTTTCCTTTATAAAGTGGTGCTGTAATGTTTCAGTGACTCCTGTATACAATATTTAGAATTCTGGTTTTATCTGTTACATTTATCAGTTAAATTGGTTTGGGTTGGGTATATTTTTTAATTTATTTTGTTATGATATATTCTCAACTCTAGCGTCTTTCCTTTGTGAAATGACATCATGTTAATAATAGCCAAAACTGGCATTTACTTTATGGGGTTGGTTTTGTTTGTTTTGGGTTTGTTTGTTTGGTATTTTTGTGAGTGTGGGGAAGGAATGGTCTTAAAACAGAGGGAAAAAATATTCCACTTCCTTATCCATTGGAATGATAAGTAGGGAACACACAAGGTTCTGGTAGTCCATTTTAAAGGTGATTCTAGAATTATTTCTTCCTTTTGTGAACAGATTTTGCTAGCTTTTTCTGAATTGGTAAATACACTAAGCTTTTTTCTTGGCTATATTGTATTTAAAGGTGTCCTAAGAATTGGTAGTTGAATCTGTGAAATCAGGATTCCCTCAGTGATGAACTATGACATAACAAGAGGGAATTTGTGTGACAGTAGTGTATTTTTTCAGTTGAAGGTGGCATACAGCATGAATATTGTTACTTTTTTAGTGTCATATAAACCAGTTTCTTTTCCTGCAGCCATTCCTGCACTGGTTTTCTCCTTCTGCTCTGGTTGCCACATTGCGAAGCAGCTGCGGGTGATTATTTTGCCAAGTTCCTAAATTCTTCAGGTTTCCCTTTTATCTTCTTGCAGCCTTGAAGAAAGGGAAGGAAGTGTACGATGTTGTGTGGCAATCTTCCTTTTCATTTCAGGGTCTTTCTTTTAAATTTGTCAATACTGGCAATTCTCAAGGCTGACTCCATTGAATGCACTTAGAGATCCATACAGTGTGGAGAAATAACAACACTTAAAAACCTCAGGGTTTTTTTAACTTCCTTATAATGCTTAGCATCTCAGAATAATTTAAATGGGTTGCACAAGTGGTGCCATAGGTGGCCTTTGCCGTTAAAGATCCACTAAAATGAGATCCTTTGATTGTTCCTTCAAAGAAAGCATATACAGATTGGTGCAGTGACCTCCTCCTTTTCATCCACTCATTCAACAGAGACAGATTCTTACCTGTGCAGACAAATAGATGTTTGTGGATGGGTCTGATGGGGAACATAGTTTCTTGACCAAAACCAAAGTTGGGTAAGTGACTTTGCCTGGTGAATCTGCCCTGGCTGCTGGGAAGGGCAAGAGCCACACAGTGACCAACCTGCTCTTCTGCCTGAGACTCAGGGGCTGTCTTGGTGTTCCCGCCGAGGAAGTAAAGCTTGCTTTTAGTTTCTGTTTCATTTTGTTAGAATGTGCTAGAAGAATTTTAAAAATTCATTTGAAACAGCCTTCCCAAGTTAAGCTTGCATAAATACAAGTGTGTTGCTGATTATGTCGCAAACCGGTTAGAGGTCAGTGGAGAGGGTTTACTTTAATGCTGTAATTGAATTGCTCTTACAAGAACAGATAACTTACAGTTGACTGTGGCTGAAAGGGGAAGTTCTGGTGTCTTAGGCCTTGCCTCGTGCTGGCATTAGTGAGATGGCTAAGCAGTATCTTCAGTTTACGTTCTAACATAAAGGGAGAATCCACCTTGTTGAGGTTTGCTCTGAGTTGTGTGAATGGCTTGGGCACAGGTTTTTACATCCCTCCTATAGACAGTACTTCAGATACTTGTGCTACATCTTTTAATGAGGATTTACTTAGGGGCTGGGGGAACGTCGAGGGTCCCTAAACACTTAGATGTTTAAGTGTGTGTGATTTATAATTTCCCTGAACATCTGTACAGAAAAATCTTGTTACATTTGTTCATAAAGTCAAGTTCTCTTCAAACACCTGTAGCCTAATTCAGGAAATAAACTACCCTAGCTTCCTCTCCAATATGTATTGTAAGCTACCTGTTGTGGTAGCAGTTTCTGTATGCTCTGAATTGCAGAAGACAAAATACCAATTCAAGGAAATATAGAAATATGACTATCCTCTTCAGCAGCTGCAGCACGTATTGGAAATCATCAGAAAAAGGAAAGCCTATCTACAAATCAACTTGTAACAGTAACATTAGGGGCACCATCAAAAATTTTGTTATGATTTGTACAAATCAAGAGATGAGACCTAAAAGTGGAGAGAGGAAGCAGAGAGCCAAAACCAAGATTCTGCACTAAAATATTTGCCGATGGGTTCAGCTGGTGAGCCTGATGTTGAGAACTCAGTACATACACAAATAGTGATCTTAAGAAATTTACTTTAGACTTGTGTGCTTTGCTTTTGATTTCAGGGATGATATTCTTTGGATTGAGAGTTGACTGACTGCAAGAGGTGTTCGTAGTGATGGGAATAAAATTAAAGGAGTAGTAGCTTTGATCCGTGATGAACAGAATTCCAGTCTTCCCAGTGCAGTTTGCTGGGGCAAGGCTTGCAGCATGAAGGAAAGGTTCTGCAGCAGATCTTTGAGGGAGAGGCAAATACACATCTAAATTTGGTATCTTCAGAACATGGCCAAATAGCTGAGTTTGAAATATGTACTTTCAGTTTATGTAAACATATTTTTATGCTTTATTAAATCATTTTAATACCACACGAACACTCACAGTTCTGTAAGCAACATAGCTTTGTTTTTATTCATCGGAACTTTGTCTTTGAAAACAGCGGTAAAATAAGGCTTTTCTGGACTTGGAAGTAGGTGAAAGTATGTGATATACCTCAGTCCTGGGGTACAAACTGAGACCCACTCAGAACAGATTAGATCGGTAACTGGGTTCTCCACAGAGAACTATTTCTTAATATTTCCTCACTTTATTTTTGGCATTTCTCATTTCGATGATTAATAAAAGTGCATGCAAAGTACATGATAAATATGGGCAAGGCTACTCATTTAATATTCACCTTGATTCCCCCCTGCCTCTTTTGAACATCTAATTTTAATAAAATCTCTTAAGAAAGCTCCTTATTTCACAGAATCACAGAATATGCTGAGTTGGAAGGGACCCATGTTCTTTGATTGCTGTCATGTAATAAAATCAAGGCGTTCACAATTGCATCCAAATTTGAAACATACACCAAGAACTGGTGAAAATCATGGGTGAACCAGCTGGAATTAGAATTCGTTGGAAGTCTGTCTGGCTTTTGAGAACTGTCTTGGTGCAAAGGGTCTCCCCTCCCATTTAAGTTTGTTCAACTGCTTCAATTCAATGGCTAATATGTTCAGAAAGTTAGGAAACCGATTTTATTTATTTATTTACTCACTCATTCCCAAAGTGTAAACAGGGTCAGGATGTAAATAGGGTCATGAGTTAAGGATGTAATAGGTTAAAGATCATGGCAATTACAGTGAATAGAAGGTGTCAGTTTGGTTTGTTAAAAATGCATGCTCATAGCACACAACATTCTTTGCTTCTCTGTGTGTCTCTTAAACACTTCTGGGGCAGCTTTTCTCAAACTAAAATTAATTTCTAGTTGGATTTACATTTCTGACTTTAGCTTTTCTTAGTCGGCAGTAGAAGGTAGTAAATTATTTTATGACAGATGTGAAAAGAAGGGGATCTTGGGAAACATGTATGAAGATACATAAATTGCCTAAGCAAACATGTTGAGGTAGTGTGTTCTTCAGTTTAGCAAAAATGAGTGAAATAACTGTTAAATGCAAAGTGAATTCTTTAAGGAAAAAAACAACACAGAATGAGAATAAAAGCAGAGAGAATTCTTTCTTGCAGCTTGGAAAGAATAAAGTCAATCCTTTTGTATTCACTGATTTTTAAATTGAAAGTTGTCATGTAAGTTAGAGGTTTGTTTTGTGTTGGAGAAATCAAATGTCCACAGATAAACCAGAGAAAATTTCTGTTGTTCATTCGTTGTCAATTTGCATTAGAATCAGTGGGCTTCCAAATTGGTTCTGTCTTAAATATTAAATTTTTTCTTTGAAAAGTGATGCTGACTTTGTTATTGAGAGTGCTTGTAGAAGTCTTGCAGGCTAAGGAGAAACTTTATTATTTCTCAGAAAATGTATTATTTGCTCTAGTTAAATGCAGAATTTTGAAAACCTTGTATTTCTTTTTCCCAGGCTGTTCGCTGCTATGAATCGCTCATTTTGAAAGCTGAAGGAAAGGTCGAGTGTGATTTCTTTTGTCAGTTAGGTCACTTCAACCTCTTATTGGAAGATTATCCAAAAGGTAAGAATTTTTAGCTTTTCTGATAAATGTCTTTGGGGGATTGTTCTTCGGTGTAGATGACACAACAGAATGAAAAACATTGTGCTAAGTCACTGTTTTCTTGGTTTGTACTGTACTTCAGAGCCCATAAAAGAATTAAGACTGGTGATGTCTTTACAAAAACATCTCTCTTCTTACTTTTCATTCTTTTTTTTAAAATGAAAAACAGAAACCAAACCAAACCACTCCTGGTTCAGGTATGAATATGATGTTGGCTGTCAGGCCCAGTGTCTGATGGCCGTCCGCCTTTCAGTCATTGTGGGGTGCGGCTGAGAGCAGGGTAGAACAGGTCAGAATTTTATTTTTTTTCATAGGGTGTCTTTTTTCATTGTTGCTGCTTTTTAATGTTAATGTGAATGCAGTTCTGTTTGTGTATGGAAACAAACAGCATCCCCACCCTGAAAATGTGTACTCCCACCCCACACCTTTTGCCAAGCACACAAAAGTACTGGTTTACAATTTCCTTGGCATGCAGAATAGGGAAGTGAGTTATAACAGAGGAGTTCAGAAGCACTGTTTCGTGGTTTAGGTTGGCTGTGGGCTGTTTCATAGCAGTGTCTGTGGGTCCACTGGTTCTCCATATCTGACATTAAGCACTGTGAGTTTGGGTTCCTGGTGAGAAACATTTAGATTTGATATTTCTTGGGAGGAATTTGCAGTTATCTAAATTGAGTCTGTAAATTCCGAAGGGTTTGGGTGATGGAGGCACCTGTTTTGTACTTCATCCCATCCAATTAGTGTGATATAACTACAGGTGTTTCCAAAGCTAGGGACAAGGGAAAGCCTGAAGGGAACATGGCAGTATTCTGTCTCTAGAATTTACTGAAGAATAGTCTGATCTTGTGCTTTTGTTCTATTCTATTTTAAGAAAATTCTGCCACCCCCTCTGCAAGAAAACATAGACCACTGTTTCTCATTAGCCTACTAAAGCTAGATGTGAGTGCACTATGACCTTCTGGATATATTTTACTTAGCAAAACCAGCCCAGGATTATGGACTGAACTGTATTAACTCTGCTTTTGAGTTGATAACAGTTAAGAGTGACAGGACCAGGTGTTGCTGTGGATCAGAGGCAGGGTTTACTAATGGGGCATCTGCTTTGTACCGTGCATATGGTTTTAAAAACGAGCATAAAAAATCCAAATAATCGTTGAAAATACCAGTTCCCCACAACTGTAAAAGGGCATGAGCCTGAACAGTGTGAGAAGAAACATTTAGCCATGAAAAATCTATATTAAAGTATTTAATACTTTCTTAAATGCTTATTTAAAGTCACATCTCAATCATGAAAGAAGCCTCAAGAAGACAAAAAACTTTGTTAGTTATGAAATATTGAAAGAAAAGGTGTATCTGTATTTTCAAAGAAGTACAGTAGTATTTAAAAGTACTGGAGGAATTTTAATGGATGTAAAAAGGGAGGTTAAAGGGGTTTTTTTATTAAGTTAGGGACATATAGTTCACTAGAGTTTTTGAACTCTAGTACCAAAGACTGTAAAACTATTATCCTCAATGCAGAAAGTCATAGGTGTCCTACAACTAATTTCCTGCTGTTATTTGAAAGAAGTAGAACGCTTGTGTTCCATTATAAATTTAAAGTAAAAAAAAATCCTGTTACATGATACAAATTTTGTTGCTTTAATTATCATACATTCTAATAATATTATAGTTAAATTTTATGTGATTTATAACTGAAAAGTAAAAAGAGTTCAGAATGTTTTGATCTCACTAATGTATATTTCATACAGTTTTTAAGTCCTGAAGTTCCAGAAGTGTAAAATGCTGAAGGAGCATGATCTTCAGAACCATAAATCTATGTAATCTTAAGCTAGTCATGAACAAAGTTGTGGAGGAGTCAATGTGCTTAATAAATTTGATATAATTAATAAAATATCACAAGATAGCAGCATGTGTAAATCTCCACAACTTTTTTTTTCTTCCCTTGGAAGCCTGTTACTTAATTAAATATCTTCAATAAATGTGTACACCTTTGTATATAATGTATGAAGCTTGTCTTTAATAAAGGTGAAAATGATTGTGTTCTTTGTTTAAAAATGCTTGCAATGAAGTCTGTGCAGAGCGGAACAAATTGTGAGCTGACTGTAGAACTGGGATCAGTGGTCAAGATGAAGCAATGCTGGGATGATAGAGATCTGGGTTTCATGTTGGTGGTTTCTTCTCTTGATCTGTCTCATTTTTTCCACAAACACATTGGCAGTGAAGAATCACACAGCTGGGTGCATTTGTTGTGTGTTAATATTTTTATGTAGCTGATGCCTTCTTCTGAATGTAGTAGAAAAGACTGTAGGTAATTTCTTTGTAAGAATTAGGACTCATACACTGTAAGAGGGACCTTGAGAAAAAGTCATGGCGGGTTGCATCATCGAAACTCAAATTATTGGTGTTAATCCTGCCCTTACTGCATGCACTCAGAGGGTATCACTGAGGGACAGGCTACCTCTGAATGTGCAGTAAGCTGATGTTCAGTGCTGAAGGCTACCTATGTTTAACATTTCTATTGTTTAATGAAACCTGTTAAATGTTGTTATTTTCCTCAAAGTTCATTATGGTTTTTGTCACTGAATTCCAGATATAATATGCTGTTCCCCCCCAGTCCCCATAAAAAGAACTGCTTGTCTCAAACAAAAGTTCTGGGTTCACATCAGAAATTACTGGATGAGATTCTTTCCTCTTGGTATTGCCCCCAAGCTCAGACTGGAGTATCAGTGGTGTTGTTAGCCTTTTAAAGGTCTGAAGCTGGTCTGCAGCTTGTACTATTCCCAAAAGGCAGTAAGTTTGAATTGCTATTGATAGCTAAAGGGTTTTATCTACAGCCATGGAATGGAGCAGAATGTCTGCTGCTTTTAGGAGAAGGTCCTAGGCAAAGGATCAGCCTTTTTGCAGATTTTAAATCCAGTGGGACACTGACTTGTATTGAGGCATTTATCACGAAGATTGCAGATGGACTGGTTTCAGCTTAGCCCCTATGTTCGGGGTGGGTTCTGTGCTCAGCTTTCATTATCTTGATCATTATGGTCAAAATTTGCCTTCAGGATTTCCCAAAATGAGGATGTTGACTCCTCTCTGTGAAAACGATTTCATTTCCTCAGTAGTATTTTCTTAACTCTAATCTTACTCTTCCTCCATTCTTTTTTAACAAGGCAGCTATTCCCCAGCTGTTGGATTGTTTCAGAGGCTCCCAAACCTCCTGTTCCCTGGGCGTGCCCTGAGTGGCACCCCTGTGTCTGCGGGTTGCTTTGTGCTGGCACAGCTGAGCCTGCAGCTGTGTGGGGAACTGATCCAACTAAAAAATAACCCAGCACAAAAATGCAACGCAGTTGCCCCAGAATGTGAAACCCCAGCCTTGGGTTTTGCTGGAGGAGGTGGATGGATTGTCATGGAGGCCTGTGGATGCTGGGAGCATTGTGAACCCAGCTAGGACTCCCTGGTCTGAACCTGGGAACTTGCTGCTGGATTCCTTGGGACAGATGGGTTTTTTACCAAAATTATTGTGCTTTGGTCTTGAAGAAAATGCGTGTTCCATCAGTAATTGGAGGGTTTTTTTTTTATTATTTCATGCCTGGTTTCCATAAGCAGTATGGAGTGCAGATAGTGATGTTTTAAGGTTCTCGTTGACTTGAGTTCTAATTGACTGCTGTTTAATGAGCTCGTGGATTGACATAATCTATGTTTTCCTTAGGGATCTTTATTTTCCAGAAGGGTCACACGCATTGACCGTGTTCAGTCTGTGACTTGGAGGACAGCTCACAGTGGCACAAATAGAGATGTGCTTTAATCATTCGCCTCCTCGAATTGCTGTTCTCTAAGCAAAATTCCTGGAAGTAGAAAATGCAGTTAATGAATGAATGATTCAAGAAAAACATAGAATTATTTTTGCCACAGTTACTAAAACACCATAAATACTGCACTCAAATAATTCTTATTGTTGTACTCAAGTGGTAGTCTCATTTTTAAATGTTCTATGTCAGAACAGTTTTAGCAGTATTTATTTTGATTGTAGATAGTGACTGCTTTGCCAAAAACACTAATATAAAAACATTTTAAGTCATTTATAAGATAGTGTTTGTTACTCCAGGAGCATTTTTAGCAATTGTTAAGCTAAATTTAAAACAATACTAAAAAGAAACCAAACCCAAAATGTTTTACTGAGCAGCTCTTTTATTACGATGCAAACTAAACCCAAAATTTAAACACTTTTTGATTGTTCTTTTGTGAAGTTGTTTGGTTTCGAGAAACTCCCAAATTCAACAATGTATATGTGTTCCTTTGTACTTACAATTCCAGCTCTGTAGGGAATTTCTCTGTGGTGGGTAATGTCTTTCAGGAATTTGAAAGGAAGTATTGTCATTGGGAAGCATTTTCATGTGCTCTGCTCTGAGGTGCAGGGTAGTAGCAGTAATTTTATAAAATACAAGGGAGAACTTCCCAGCATGGACAAGATTGTGCTGATTGCTGCCAGGCTGTCTTGTCTTACTGATGAGTCCTAAAGAACAAGAATGAATTAAATAGCTTGAATGAGTCAAGGAAGAGATGACTGTGTTTCAAATAAGTGTGATATTTAGGTTTAAGATTTTCTGTTTTGTTGTTTGTAACTGGTAATAGCTGGTAGGGTTTGAGTTGCTTCTGTACAGAGCTGTTAAGCGGAATCCTGAAGATGAGAAAAATTTTGGGTGGTTTAATTTCACATGGTTTAAACCATGTGAAATTTCTGTAGAAAGAAGGAAGCTTAGAACATTAAAATGTTTTTCGTAAGTTATGTGTATGTGGAGCAAGGGTTAGCAGTGGACAGTTTTATTACAAAATATAGCTGGACTATGCTTTTGACTGGTTGTCTGAAAATTTTCACTTTGGGCAGTGTTCTAAGTACTTAATTATTAGAAGTCCTTTTGTGGAATATGCTCTTGGGAGGATTTTTGTACTTGATCAGAATCCATTTGGTTTCTTCACTGATTCTCAGTATTTTAAGGCCTTCACAGAGTTCAACATGTAAAGGATTTCTGTAACTGTAAACTTCTTGTCAAACTCTTGTATATCTTTCACATTTAATACTTTATGGGACAGTGAGCGTCACACTCCTTTGCTGCTGCATTACATTTCCAGATGAGGATGTGGAGCCGTTAATAAAATTTCTTAGAGGACTATTTGATGATTTTTCTTTCTTAAATGTATGCTTGTGTTGCTTTTGTGTGTCAGCCTTCATTCTGTGTTAAAAGGAAGACATGCTTCGGGCTTGTTTGATTGTCTCTTTGGTACTTTCAGTACAAAGCTCTGGAGGAAACAGAGAGCAACGTCTGCCTGAGGCCTTAAAACAAAAGACCTGAGTGGCATTTTGCTGCTCTTTCTTTCACTTTTTTTTTGGGTTATTAACGAATCATAGAATCCTGGAAGTTGGAAAAGACCTTTAAGATCACCCAGAGCAACCATTAACCCAGCACTGCTAAAGCCACCACTAAACCATGTCCCCATCCCCCCCCCCCCCCCAA
>VZRL01004092.1:134747-182637 GCA_013397895.1 Origma solitaria | reverse complement strand
CCCCCCCCTATCTTGGAAATAACTCCAGGGATGGTGACTCCACAGCTTCCCTGGACAGCCACATCCACTGTCTGACAACCCTTTCATGAAGAAATCTTTTCTAGATATTCAATCTGTACATCCCTTGGTATAACTTGAGGCCATTTTGTCTTGTTCAATCAAGACTTGTTACTTGGGAGCAGAGACCAACCCATCCCACAGCAGGCTACACCCTCTGGTCAGAGAGTTGTGGAAAGCGATAAGGTCCCCCCTGTGTCCCCCCCAGAATCCTCACAGGATTTGTGCTCCAGACCCTTCCCCAGCTCCGTTGCTCTTCTCTGGCCATGCTCCAGCCTCTCAATGTCCTTCTTGCAGCGAGGGGCCCAGAACTGGACACAGCACTCGCGGCGTGGCCTCACCAGTGCCCAGTACAGAGGGATGGTCACTGCCCTGGTCCTGCTGCCACACTATTGCTGACCCAGGCCAGGTGCCATTGGCCTCCTTGGCCAGCTGGGCACAGCTGGCTCAGGGTTCATCCAGCTGTTCATCCGCCCTTCAGGGCCTTTTCCACCAGGCACTTCCCAGCCCCTCTTGCCCCAGCCTGAGAGAGGTTGTGCTGACCCAAGTGCAGGACCTGGTGCTTGGCCTTGTTGAACCTCAGCCCTCGATGCCCTTGGCCAGGTTGTTGATGATCATATCAAACAGGAGTGACCCCCAGACTGAGCCCTGGGGAGCACCCCTGGTGACAGGCCACCAGCTGGATGTAATTCCATTTCCCACCACTCTCGGAGCCTGGCTAATCCAGCCAGTGTTCACCCAGCAAAGTCAATTCTGTTGGCTCAACCTTGGAATTTTCTCACCTTTTGATGTCTTTAATTTTATGGCAGTATTCATCTTGCTGGGTTAAAACACCACGGTGGATAAAACCTGCACTATCTATAAGCTGTTCCTGCAGCCTGCTTAGGTGTTTAATGATTTTCTTTTTCCTGGAAGCAGTGAGATTTAAATCAACAGATGTGCCCTTTCCAAGCTTCCCTTGTGCAGTTCTTCAGCTAATTTTCTATTCTACTATTAGTTTTCACATCAGATACACGCTAAGAAGTATCAGTGCTTGTTTAAAAGTTAAATTTAAAATAATTGTGCTTAAGGAAACACGCATTGATTTACACAAAACAATATGCAACTTTGGTTTGTATTAAAGCTTTCTTTTTAGGGTATGTCATGAAATTAATGCTTGCTGTTTCTAAGTTCAGTAAGCCAAAAATTTGTGTTAGTCACTTAGCCTTGCAAGGTGCCACTAGATGGTGTTAGTATGTAGTTCACTTTCTTCTTACTCAAGCAATAAAATACTCAAACTGCTCCATGTTTGAAGGCCTCTTAAGTTTTAAGGTATCATAAAGTAGGTTTGGTAGAGCAGATTGTAAAAGCCATCCCCTGTGACTGCATAACTTGTGATGAAATGTGCTAAAGATGACAAGTGGCTGGTTGTCACTCAGTTTAGACATTTTTCCTCCTCATTGTCACCTTGCTTGTTTGTTTAGGTCAAGTATTTAGACTCTGGGTACAAAGAGAGATTTTCTTATCTTACTACTGAAAACAATCAGGTTTTGCCAATATCTTAGGAAATTAAGTAGATTAAAAAGTAAAATGCTGAAACCACATATGGGGTAATCATGTAAAATTTGTTTTTTATTCTCTGTATGATACCAAGGAATCTTAAACAAGGGGGAATAAGAAACAAGTGTTACCCTGGTCCTGATCCTGACATGTTGCTTGGTCCTTTCAAAGTAGGAGATGGAGGCAAACTCTTAGGGGGCACATAATAAAGCTGTCAGGGTTAAAGTAACCATAGATATTACAAAGTGGGTAGTTCTGGGTAACTAAAAACATGTGAGAAGAGGAAACCCAATGGACTCTTGACTGTGTGAACTCATTGAGGGTTGGCTCTGCACGAGGTACCTCAGAACTGGAGATTCTGAAGTGAGCCTGGGTTGAGGGTTAGGTTGTACTTGCAATTCTTTTACAAAGGTGGTGTTTTGCTTTGCAGAGCTATTTCAGGTAAATACTTTATATTCATCAAGCGATATAGCTGATGGTGATTGATTTGAAAAGCTATGGGGTATACACCTCTCCTCCTCTGGGGAGGATGGTAAATCCTGTATCTGCCACTCACAGGGTTTTCAAGAACGTGGTCACAAGGATTAACTTAGGAAAATAATATACATTGCCAAGTTTTGGAGAGAAGTGTTCATGGCGAGTTTGTAAACTAATACAGTAAGAAATGAAATAATGGAGAGAAGGATGGAAATAGATAACTGAACACTTTTAGTAATTCTTAGTATTATTTTAGATGTCTGAATGTGGTCTGTCAGTTTTGTGCTTTTAAGACTTTACTGTGGTTAACTACAAAACGTAATTGAGAGTGAACAAGAAGCATTATCCTGCTGTTGACACTCAGTCCTGTTCTTTGAGTCCAGTCATGTATTTTCTAGATGCTTACGAGTGTTTCACATGCAGGGAAGAAAGTTTTTATGTCGTTTATTGTCTTTATACAATTCCATATGTGTAAAAATTTCAGTGGCAAACTTTTAGATTGAAAAAGCTCAATAGTAAGTTCCTAATCAAAAGATTGTCTGCAGAATCCTGCTGTGCCTAAGAGTGATTTCAAAGCACTCATTTCATAATGTTTAAAAAGGACATCATAACTGAAATGGGGCAATTCACTTGTATCTGCAAAAATGAGAGTTGACCCTATGTTGAAAGGGGGGCAGTAGTTGATAGAATCTTTTTGTGATAAAAATTGTCTCACTTTGGAATGACCAGTCTTGGATGAAAAGTAAAGGTGTGAAATGACATTACAGCCTTTAGTATTGGGTTTGGGTTTTTTTGTTCATTTTTGTTTGTTCTTGGTTTGTTGTTTTTTTAAATACTACTAATGTGCTGCATGACACCAGTGACTGTTTCTTTGCTTTTTAATAAACCAGGGAATATTGTCCTACAGTCAGAATCATAACACTGACAAAGCACACCCTGCTTGTGTAAAATTCCTGTGGCTCAGTAGATCCAGTTGCTCTTTTTTTCTTATTTTAGAATGCACTTTGCATTTTGAGGGATTTGCACCTATTTGCTATAGATACAAAGTTAATTTAAGGGAGAAGTTGTTTGTAGTTCCACAGTACATGTTAGATAAGGTACTAATTTCTATGCCTTAGGATTTGGGTTAAATATCTGCTTACTGCAGACTCATTCGGGGACAAAGAAATATGGTAGGGTTTCAAAATTTTTGGTTGGTGTTTTGCTTTATGGCTAGGTTGGTTCAGTTTTTTAAAAAATCTTGCTTTTATAATTTGATTTCTGGCATCTTATATGCATGATTCTTCTTAGGGATATGCTTGATTAAGGATGTTTCCTGCGGGCTCTGGCAAAAAGAACATTTTCTTGAATCCTTTTTTTCTCTTTTTCTGTCCCTTTAATCCTTTTCAGCAGATCTCAATTGCTCATGGAGCAGATGTTTAATGTAGGTAGGTGTTTAAGGTAGTTGTAAAAGGGGCTGAAATCAAGTTTCACAGGTAACTTACTGTAAGTTGAGCACTTGACAAATACTGAAATGGTGCATAGTAACACTTTTTAATTGTCTGGCTTTCCTGAGGAGGAAGGGGACCTTTAGCTCTGGTTTAAGGGAACCCCCTATGATTTATCCCTATGTGTTTTCAGCAGAACTCTGAGAATTTTAGCATTTCATCTGCAAGAAGTTCCGTAGAAGGAGAATACTGTTAGCCTAGAAGATCAGGCTGGATCCCTGAGGGTTTCTGAACCCACAAGGAGGGTTGGGCACTCTGAGGAAGACTGAAGTGTCCTCATTGTTCCTCTGGAAGAGTGATGTGGCTCCTTAGAATAGAGGCCTTATGTTCATCTCATGTAAACATGCAATAAGCTTCAGCAGTCAGTCCAGGCTTCCCATGTGCTTGTTTTGAATTGTAACTGAGCTTGGCACATTGAAGTGATCACTTCAGCTGTTCCTGTGGGAAGTTGCTTACCTTTATTGAAGAATGGAAGAATTAGAAAAGAAAATCATAGCCAAACATTCATTTTCTTAAAGGAAGCTGGTAGAAGATCATAGAGCTAAGACTCCTTTTTGTAATGACTTTCCTGTGTTAAATGGAGGTGTTGGAATTTTTCAGGGCAAATTTCTTCTTGCTTTCTTTTTTCCTATTCTTTCTTTTTAATGTCTTCTGTTTATTTATGTATTTTTTTGTACTGTTGACATTTTATAAACTTATTAGCAGTGCCTTAACTGCTACAGGGAAGTATATTCCACCTCTCCTTTTTAATGGATATGCTCATGTGGATACTTCCTATATTTTTTAACAGCTACGGTGAAAATGTTCTCCCTTTTATTTTCCCAGTATAAATCCTTAGCATCGTATTTAATGTTCTTTTCATCTTTTTATCTATGTCCCCTGTATAATTGGCTGCAGTAGTTAATTTAAAAAAAAAATAACAGTTTACAAGAAGTTCTCAGTTTCTTAAGTCTTGCATAATATGGTATTTTTGACCTGAGTATTTGAAATGTACTTTAACCTTTAAAATTGGGAGAGGGACTGCTTGAGTAAAAAGAAAAAAAAATCCTTTTATTTAAGTGTGACATGATACATTGCAAAACCGTTTCATAGTGTGTGTGCATGTTCCTGTTGGGGAAAGCAAAGTCATTCCCATGTTCAGAAGATAATTATTCCTTTTTGCTGAAAAGTTATTCATGATACCTGGGAGAAGTTGAATCTAGAAGAACTTTTTGGGGGGAATAGGAGGTTATTTTGTGTTAATGTGAACATCCTTTAAAACATATTTACAGAATGGGACTGAAATACGTTTAGTTTTAACATTCTTCAATTTACATTATTAGACTGAAGTCATATCCATCAGTCTGTACCAGGTTTTTTGGGGAGGGGAGTGGAGGAAGAATTATATTCTTAAGTTGTAAAAGACTTAGATTAGACTTTTAAGTGATTTTGTATGTCCGAGTTGCACGTAAGCATTTAAACATATTGCATGTTAATAATGTGTGGTCAATGAGTATTCTTCTCTTTTTCAGATCTGAGCATCTAAATAAATCACAGTTTAGAGCATCAAAATTTGAAATTGGCTTCCACAAACATTTTGGTGGGGAAGGGCACCTCTTGGGCTTGGATCAGCATGTGCCAATTTACAAATAAAGGCTGTGAATCTCCATAGACTGATGAGTGCAAGGGCTCTGTGTCTTCATCATTATGTGTATATTGTTTTTATTTCACTTAAACACCAGAACTTTTGTCAAATTACAAAAATGAATATGCAAGACAGGCATGGCAGGGTGATAACATTTAAGGACATCATTTATTCATGGTGCTTGCAGGAAATGAACCTGCACATAAAGTATATATTGTTCTTATGTCTTAATCTGTTTAGAGCTTGTGGTTTCTCAAAGCAGGAGTTATCTTCTTTTGTTGTTTGGTTTCCACACATTGTGTGTTTTCCATTCTTAAATCTTAGCAAGCAGTTGAAAAATCAGTATCTTGGTGTTACTGCAGTGAATCTTTGCTGAAAATGCCTCATTTTTGACGGTTCCTAGTGCATGTTCTTAGAAGAAAGCAAAGGCTGTTTGTGTTCTAGTCCAAGGTGGCCTGCTAGCCCAAGGGCAAGATGAATCAAACAGAATTTTTAGTGGAGAATAGAGATGCAGGAATAGTGATCTGAGAAATTGGTTGCTAAGTAGAGCTAATATTCTACTGAAGAGAGCTGTTCCTAGCACTGATTTCCAGGTTAGTCTTGGCCGTGGCTGTTGTATAAAATGTAAGCTTTTATTTTTTTTCTGCTTGCTTTTGTTTCTCAGAATGAAAGGCCATGTGAAATTGATTTCTCTTTGTATGTCCCTCCTCACCAGTTCTTCAGAAATTATAGGGCATCAGGGAACGTGGTAAATGAGCTACATGATTAAATTTTTAAATCTTAAAACAGCTTTGTCCAGGATGAAAATCCCAAAATTTCAAATAATTTCTTTGTTATAGGTTTTCTTTATAATATTGCTTGATTTACATTTGTGAGATTAATAATAAATATACTTTTGGGTTGACATTTCATAAAATAAAATTATAATCTTAAGGAATGCATTGCCCACAACAGTGTACTTATCATGGCAGTGTTACTTTTATTAAACCATTTATCATTTTAATGTTGTGTATTCTGACTCTTAAGGATTTCTGTCTTTTTCTTCAAAGAAAATGAAACAAAACAAATTGAACATTCATTTTTCTTTCCTACAGCATTATCTGCATACCAGAGGTACTACAGTTTACAATCTGACTACTGGAAGGTCTGTATATGCTCTCTTTTCTTTTTTTTTAATTGTGTTGCTGTAAATGTTCGGATTTTTGAAGTAGATTATGTTCAAGATAAGTTTGGAGTATCTAACTGCAGTTACTCTTTGGCATATTAATTGAGTCTTAATGTAAATGTTCGCCTGTATGTACCATTCATTATAAATTTCAGTGAAAGTAAATCTTCACATCATGTGTTGAAAAGGCAGCTCAATTAAGCTGACAAGTCTTAATTTATTTTTTTTTTAACCATCATTATGTATTACTTCAGGGTTTTTTATGCAGCATAGATACTGGGATGTGCGTGAGTATGGAGAGAATCAGAACCACTTGAAAGCTGCTGCGCAGGCGTTGGACTGGGAATAGGAAAAATGTTCTCAGGTTGCTTTTTGTTTCCACAGACACCAAATTGTTTAAAGTCCTTTTCAGTATTTTAAATAACGTTCTTACATCAGATAGGAACAGATCCTGTTAGTGTATCTGTCTTGTCTGTAAGTAGAGGTATCATGACTTTAGAGGAATAAAATTCAAAAAATTCTTATAATGGCATTGTCAGAAATAGTCAGCATTGATATATTGTCACATGAAATAATTTGAAGCTTCTGATAGCTGCAGGAAAGCATGTAACATTAGATACTTGTGTGGTTTTAAGCCGCTATTTTCTTTAAAAGTGTGAATAAATGTGTATTTCTAATAGGGAGGGTTCATGAAGAGGTGTTGGTGCGAGTAATAGATGGCATTAGAGAAACAACATTTTGTGTGTTCTTTGCGTTTATAGGGACTGTAAGAATGTTCTGAAAAATGCTGTGGCAGCATCTCCCTTTGGGGTGCAGGACGGGGAGAAAGGCAGGCTAAATTAAGGGTAGAAGAGTGGACTGGAGTAAGTGTTTTATAGCAGACAGAGGAGAGCTCCAGTTGGAGGATCCTAGGGAGATTTTTGGTATTGTCTTGCAAAGCTCCTGCTCCAGCAGAAGTTGTGCAAGTGCCATTTTTCTCAGAGCCATTTTGGAGTTGAAGGAGTTTTTCCAGAAGTAACCTCTTCAGTTTTAAAGTTACAACAATAAAAACATTAGTCTATTTTTCTTACGTGCTCTTGGAGAGCTACTTTAAAGATTGCTGTAAATGAGTGTTGAAATCGATCAATTAATTAAAATTCGATTGTAATAGTTTCTGTTGTTTGTACTCTTTCACATTAAACATTTCAGCATAGTTTATGACTGGAATTATTTTTTCTTGTTTTTATTCCAAAGGCTCATTATTAAAACAAGTGGTAGATAATTACTAAGTTATTTCCCCTGCATTTTCAGAGAGTTCAGGGTGGGATGTAAATAATTATATATACTTCTATAGGTGTAGGTTGTTTTCAGTGGGTCTCAGAATATTATCTGCAGTTAAATGTAAACTCCGACTGTTTTGTAGTTTCATCTCAAGAGCATGGATGGCAATAAAATTGCTGTTTGCATACTATGGGTGATATTTTAACACACCCGTTTCTTGTATATATCTCCAGAATTTTACCATGCAGAGACTGTTTCAAACGGGTCCAGTTGCAAACATCAGAGCGTTCTTTGCAGCTGACAAAATAGCATTTTGACTACTACAAATTAAAAATCCAACCCAAAACCAACAAGAAACCAAAAACCAGTAATTTTTCTCCAGCTTGGCCTCCCCCGGGAAGGATCTCATTGTGAGCTTCCTTAAAAACGTGTAGTCCAAAGTGGTTCTTTTCCTATAGTCTTAGGAGATTTTATTAATTTTGATATTAATGAAGAAGAGCCTGAAAGAGTCCAAACCCATTTTTCAATGGCTTTTCAAAAGCTAATAACTTTTTTACTGAAAGTGGTAGAAATCACAGGTGAATCATATTTCATCTTATTAATGGATGATGAAGCTATTCTGGAGTTGGCAGTGGGAAGCTGCCTGGATTGGGTCTAGAGAAAGATCTTCCCCTCCTCCCTCCAGCTGAGAGGATTTATTGTTTCTTGTCATCCTTAATGCCTTGTATCTGTAAGAAACCATTTAGTCAAGAATAGTAAGTTTATGGTGTATTTTTGGCCGCACTTTTATGCTGTTTTCTTCCACTTTGTGAAATTTTTTTTTTCCGCCCCAAAGAGATACAGATGGCAAAAAACCGAGTCATATTTCCTTGGTTTACTGCTGTGGATATTTTGTTAAGGGTTTTTTTATTTTTAAAATTTTTTTAGTTCTTACAGGCTGGATGTCATCCGTTGTTAGAATTTGTGATGGTAAAGAAAGGAAGAGAGAGAAGGGTGTGAAGGAAGGGTGGTATTTGTGAGCTGTGAGAGGAACCGTGTGAGAGATCTGGGAAATTGGAGAGTGCTGAATCACATGAAGGTTATTATATAAGGCAGGTCTGAAGTCAGACAGGAACAGCCTTATAAACTTGGGCAGTGTATTTGAAATTACAAACTGTGGTGCAGTGCAAATTTACGTGGTTGAAATAAAGTGTCCTCTATGTGCTTTGTCTTCTAAGGAGAGAACTTACAGAAGAACTGTGAGAGATTTCAGGCTGTTTTTTGTATACTTTGACGTCCTTTTAGAAAGTATTTTTACTCTTTGCTTCTTTGGATTTTTACAGTTTCATGGGGTCGGTAATTGAGCATTATTTTCACGCATTGTTCATTTAATGATATTCAGTCTATATTTCCTTTCATGGAAAAAGCATTTTACTTTTTTTTTTTTTCCTTTCCCCATAGATTTTTCTGATGGTCTGAATTTTCATAGATTTTTCTGATGGTCTGGTCTCAAACAACCACATTGTTTTCTGTCAGAATTTGATGCATGGGTTGTTTTGTTGCCAAATACTGTAAGCATTGTGCTGATCCTATGGAACAAAAAGAGAAGGAAAAAACACTTCAGAAAATATATTCTGGATATATACTCTAGTGACAGGAATGAAGGTGAAAGGTTAGGAAGATGCTGTATTTTGCTATTTAGTAGATCAATACTCCCTCTGTACTGATGAGATATTATTTCCTTTCAAAGAACTACCTGTATGGGTAGTTTTGAAGGTGTTGGGTTCCATTATGTCACATATTCCTAAATAGACCGTTTTTTGCTGTAATCTTTGGGTGCTCACAGATCAATGTAAAATGTCCTGCAAAATAACAGAGTTTCTGCAATTTTTGACTACAAAGGCACTGTGGTACCTTAGCTCTGTATTTTAAAAGAAATTATTTGACCTGAAATGTTGTGAAGTAAGTATCTCAACTTGGATAAAAGCCAGTCTAACTTTCATTCTTGCATTCAAGTAGTTCTCTCAATGTTTCTTCTTATGTGCCTAAGCTAAAATAAATCTCCCTTCTGTGCAATGTACTTCATTCTGATTTCTTTTTAAAACTCCCCTGTGTCAACATATTGGGGGAGGTGAGGAGGACTGTGGGGGATGAACGGATACAAAGGGCAGTTCAGGAGAGGGAGACAACAGCTAGAACTGCAGTTTGTAGATGTTGATGCTCCTGGGAAAATAAAGATATCAAGTGTAAATGTCTGCCATGATTATCAGTTTTGACATATTCTGAGGAGGCAGGATTAGAAGCTCAGCAAGGAGTAAGATATTCCTGATTTTATCTAAAGATGATGGCAGATATCTGGCACCTGTAGGAAGTTATTTTAATCATCTCGTGGTTGTATTATAATGGACTTGATCATACTGAACTCTTTTATATAATACGTGGGTTTGGGTAGGGCTGTCCTACAGAAATGCCACTGCATGGGTGAATTGAGTGTAAGTGTCTAAAACATCTGGATCTGCTGCACTGACATAGTTGTCCAGGCCAGGGAAGACCTAGAAACCTTCTTGCACAGATTTGGGGTTCCAAGAGGTGTCAGTGCTCACTAGAGTGGTTCCTGGTAGAGTTCCTGAGAGAAGAGCATGATTGTCCATTATTTAGATTAGATCTCTGCTTAGGCGCGGCACTGCTACTGCAGCCCTTGTGTGGTTTGATAATCTTGATTAAACACTGTTTGTAGCCTTTGCAGGTGAGTGAATGTTGTCAGTCAGGAGTTGTGTGCCTGCAGTTGTAGCAACACAGAGTTTGAATAAATAAAACCTTTCGGTACAGCTGTGTTAGGTAGCAGCAAACTGCTTTGTGCTGATTCTCTGAAGTGTTTCCGTGAGCATCTATTGGGGACATCTCTGCCTTGGGAAATATTCTGAAGCTTTCCAGACATGGTTAAATCCAGGGGATTCTGGACAAGTTATGAGGAACATGAGAACGGCACTGATGAAGTCTGTTATTCTGCATTAATTCATCAGAGTAGCATCCTGCTGGCTTAAGTTTTTTTATAAGAAATTGTGTTTTATCAGAGTAACAGGGTACACAGGTACTTAAACATTTCTATTTATGTGTGAATAAACGGAAGGATTGCCAAGGCACAGCATTTAGAAATGCATCTTGGACGTTACTGTGAAAATTAGTTATTTCTTTACTGTGAAATAGGATGCTAGAACTTAGACGGAGGATGCCTGAGAAAGAAAAGAAACCTCAATTTATTCAACTAAACTCAACTGTAGTATCTCTCTATCAAGCAGTGCTTGGAGTGGATCAGTCAGAAAGTCTGAATGTTCCTTGAAATCTTTAAGGAACAATTAATTAGTGAGTTATATCCTCCAACATGAATTCAGATATAGAATTCTTGTTAGCTGTTGACTTTTGCTGGAAAGTTGCCTAGAAGGAAAGTAAATCTGTCAGGCACTCATTATCATGTTATGAAAATGGCCTTAATCACCTTTCTTTTTAATAAAGATTTCATTTATATGGACAAGGTGAAAACATCAAAGAGGTCTAGTAAACCCCAAGAAGGGTTTTCCAAGACCTACTGCTGTGTTACAGTGGATTTTAAGAATATTTGAGTGCAAATGTGGTGCAAACTGAATTTACAGTTGCAAGGCTATACTATAGAATACTGAATATTGTAGTTAAAGAATAATAGAGAAATTGAAGAGGGGGAAATAATCCCATAATTTTGCAGCAAAGTAAGGTATTAGTTTAATTTTGGAAAGCACCTGTTTGGTACTCCCTGCCTGTGTTTACTGGACAGTAGAATTACTAAGTTTTTACCTTTTTTTATATTTGTGTCTTAAATAAATTATTATTGAAAATAAAATTTTGACTAGATGTATGCAAATAGGATCATTTCCTCTCACTTTCCTCAGGTAGTCTTTATAAAACAGAGGAGAGTCCAAAACCATGCAGAGATATTGCAAAAAACTCCGAAAAACAACCCAAAATCCACCAAAAACCCCCAAAGAAAATTGCCCCACCTGAAATACTCTTCAGAAAGCCAAATGCCAAGGGAAAATTCACTTATGTATGTGGGTGCTAGTCATGGAAGAGGGATGTCATCTTAGTCTGTGCTGAGTTGTTGGTTTGTTGCTGAAAGCAATTTTGTAACACTCCTTTTTATGTTGATCTAAAGTCTATTTGAGTGCCAGGTAATATTTTAAAATGCTCTTCTATAATTAGAGCTATATAGAAATTTCTCAAGCTTATGGATAAAAGTCTTGCAATTAGTAGCAAGGCTTTATTGTTCTAAAGAGGTAAAGTAACTAAAGACCACGGGTGTTAGTTTTCAAATGTGACCTGTTGCTTGTTTAAATTGTTTTATGCAGCTTTTTTGTTGTTTTCTTTGTTGAAACAGCTTTTTTTTGGGTATGCTTTCTTAATGCTATAAAATAGGAAAATAATTAAAAAAACATTAATTCTTGAATTTTGTATGTTTTGCTGTCTCTTTTTCTCCAGACTGTAAGTCTGTTTCTCCCTTTATAAACAGTTGGACAAAAAGCAATTACTAGACATACTGATAACAGCGAATAAGAGAACATTTTGCACCTTGGAGATCTGTTATAAGACAGCAATTTTCCACTTCATTGACTCACAACTGTTTTATTTTCTGCAGTCAACTCAAAAAACCAAGTAGTTTTTTGAGCAGAATTCATCAAAAATGTCATTATTTTTTAATTAGCTATAAATGCTTGGATTAATTGAAACAGTGCAGTGGTATAGGATCAGTAGGAATTGCTGGAGCAGACACCCTTCTGTAACAAAAGTTGGAGAAGTAGGATGATTTGTGAATGCTGGTTTTTATTCAAGCCCTTAGGTTTTTGATACTTGTTTTTTTTAAGAGAACAGATATTCCATATAAAGAGAAAAATTTCCCCAGAGAACAACATTTTAAAATGACACAAAAAGCCTTGAATGTAGTTTATTGCCCCATAGCAACACAGGGTACCTATGGAAAAAGCCAAAAGAAACAATCCCTTTGATCAGAGGACACTTCATAGGAGAAATATTGAGAAGCTTTAATCAGGAAAGCAAGTTTCAAAAATTCTCACTGAAGGTGAAGTTTGCTGAGATGAAGACATTGCAAAAGGACCTGGGAGATCCGGCAGTGACCTAAAGATGGGTATGGTAAAAACCTGCAATTCAGGATGTGTTTGCAAATGAAAATGATGGAGTAGGAATAGAATAAATAGAAAGAGGAAATGGAGAATCAGAAAGTGAAAAATAAAATCAGGAATTAAATAAATACTCAGTGGCTCTGTGAAGCATGGAGATATTAATAATAGCTTCTTCATGATCTTTACTTCTGCCTGACAATATAATGGTTGTCAGTGAAGCACATGGGATTCTGTAGCACCCTTCACTTTTGACTAAAACAAGTTTTTGGATTCAGTCCTTTCACTTGAAGGATTTTGATGAAGACATTCTGGTTATGTTCTGAGAAGGTATAAAATACAACTGACAAATAATACTTTTAAGACCTCTATTGTAGAATGAGAGGGGGAGACAGGCATCATGATAATATATGTTATGGAACAAAAAATGAAAAATAGAGATAAGTTTGTCATAATTTTTAGATACTGATGAGTGTGGGTCATCGTAATGGAGATAAAAAGCATTTTTATGGGATTTAATGGGGATAAGCATTTTCAGGCGACTGTTGTGGAAAGCAGTCTGGAAATAGTCTGAGTCTGTTACTGTGTGATAATACAGGATGGAAAGTGATCCTGTCCAGAAAAAGAAAAGAAGAAAAGGGGAGGGGGAAGGTTGAGGAGAGAAAAATCTGTAAGGCCAAGCGAGATTGAAAAAAATCATATGAGGAAGAGGAAAATGTGTCTAGAAGGAAGAGTGATAGGGTGCGCAGGAAGGAAAGTTCTGACTTTGTTGGGAATTAGAATGAAAAGAAAATGAGAAAACTCAAACTTCAAGAGCATATGGGGAGAAGGGAGGAAGGTATATATAGAATAATACCAGAGTGGATTGTGGGAGATCTGAACTGAGACTTTTGCCAGCTTTCTCCCCAGCAGCAACCTCTGTGTCATATATTCACCAGGCATGGTGGGAGAGAGTTAAAAAAAAGGAACAATAAAAAGAAAAAAAATAGGCAGCAAAAAGAAATGCAAGGAAAACATTTAACTGTTCAGATGAGGAGCACAGTATCATTCTCCATTAAAGGACCTGGGTGGCCTCTGCTTTGAGGAAGGAATAAGAAGATAGAGCATGAAGCACTGAGGATCACTCAGGGAGCTAAATAAATAGATAATAAAAATGTGGGATGTTTAGAGTGGAGGGTTCGACAGTAGCAGGGCTTCAGCTGGTGAAAATGAACTTTGTGGCCTGACCTTGATGGAGAGCCCATGGCAAGGGGAGGAGTGAGTTAAGATCACTGGAACTCCACACTTACTAATTAAACGACAAAGATTTTTTATGTATGTAGCTGCCACTGCAGATGGTGATAACATTTTTTTGTCACAAAATAAAGGGTTTTACAGTAATAAAGGATCTAGCAAGTGCACAAAGTCTTCTACTGAAATGCTGATGAAAAATACACGAGAGCATGTTTTTCATAATGATTAGTGTTTTGGGGTGCAGTGGATGAGAGCAGTTGTGGTGAAGACTTCACTTTGATCCTGAGATATACTGGCAAAACAAAAAGAGAGGGAAAAATAAAAGGCAGATATTGCATCAGCAAAATAACAGATTTTTAAAGGTTATTAATTCCTTTAGATCATGAACTTGTCCCTTTAGTATGTCACGGTGGATGGAAATTTCATATAAGAAGATACTGGAAAGGATAGAAAAGTTGTTGAAAAAAAAAGACCCACAAGAAATTTGGAGTATGAAGACTGCTAAATGAATGACTACATTTGTGAATTGTGCATAATATAATCTCTTTTCTCTATTGAAATGCTTGGTAGCTTTGGTAACACTGTAAATGGGGTTATTTCAGTATCCTATAGGTGTGATCAGTTAGTGTGATTAATCTGTGACGTGAAAAAATTGGGATTTTTAATGAAAACTGTGTTTATCAAGACTGGGATTCTGTCTCTTAAGGGTAAGAGAATTAGGTGTATGCCTTCAAAATACTTCAGAGAAATTTATTAATAAATAAAGGGAAACTCTGGAATACTGGAAAGGTAATGAGATTTTGTTCCCAGTAACACTTGGTTGTCTATAAAATGCACAAAAAGTAGAGCAAATTAATAACTGTATTTGGGTTTCAGAAAAAGATGTTTTAATATTGCGTGCTAAAAATAAATGTAATTTCTTGAAAGCCAGTAAAGCAGACCAGTTGAAAGAAGTACACTTTTTTAAATAAAACATGTTGTTAAATTAATGCCAGCAAGAAAGATTAAGAAGAAAATGTGTTGTTATTTCATGCCGTTTAATTAGAGTAAAACACAACTGATTTCTAGTTTAGAAAAGAACATACATTTACCTAGATACTCCTTAAGGAGTAATAAATCTTAAGAGTCACAGGTTGGGTTTTTGTGTATTCTGGGGGAGGTGTGGGTATGTGTCTGTCTGAAATTCAGTCCCTCTGTCAGCTAAAACACAGACAATTCTTAGGTAGTCCCATTAAAACGCGATACTGCTTTTTACTGTTGTTAATGCAGACAAATAATGCAGCATGTCCAATTTTGTGTACAGGTAAACTGTACAAGGTTCTAATAATTAACTCTTACCAGATGAATTATGTAATGAAATTATGATGGGAGGGTGTCTTCCCACTCCTTGAAAGGAATCAAGACAAGGTGTAAAATCTTAAAAAGATTAAGACTGGCAGATTTAATTAATAAATTCTGACATGTTGTCTTTGACCTCATGATAAATTTGATAAATTAGCTTTTTTTAATGTCTCTTTCTATTAACTGTCATCACACAAAACAAAGGAATCCCCCTCTGCACATAAAACCTGTGCACCTGTTTGGGTCCTGACAAGCTTTAGATCTTTTTAGGAAGTATTTGCATTGCTCTGTGATTAGAAATATTTTGCATTTCCCCTAAATTAGAAAAAAGATATTATTTCAATGTCTGCAGTTCTGATTTTTTTTTTTTAGTGTGTGTTCATTCATTAAGCTACTCATCCCTTTTAATCAATGGATTTCTAAGAACTCAGAACTCTGACAAATCTTTTATATACTGAGAAATGTTAATGGTAAAAGAGGAAATAATGTGCTTTGGGTGGAAATTTGCTAGGGTCCAGGAGAAGGAGGAAACAAGACACAATCTCAGAGGGAACATTCTCCCCTCACCCTGGAAATGGCATTTGTTTCCAGAAAATGTTCATTATGTTTTCTAATGGGAGCTTCACCCTGGAAATTGAGCAGGAATTCTTCTCTTGTTCCTCTGTATGTGTGATCTCTGTCTAGAAGCCCAAATAGCCTGGGTGGAAATAACACAAGTATCATCAGGACTGATAGAAAAGTCTCTTCAGAAAAGCTTTTTATTCATGTTGAATTCTCCTGCTGCAGAAGTTTCCTTTGTGCAGAGTAAAAACTGTCATCATTCATGTGCTAGTATTTAGATTAATAGCATGCTTCCCTTCTTCAGTCCCTGGGATGAGGATTCAGGATGCTGAAATATTAGATGTGCTGAAGTGTGGCAGTGGAGAAACTCATCAATTCAGAATGCTCGGAGAGAGGCATTTTTAGTTGAGTAGAACATTCTGACTCGAGCAGGGGACACATCTCCAGCAGGCAGGAATAATACTTGAATGTTGATAATGTCGAATGACCAAATGTTTCTTTTTCTAAATATAAACAATTATTTGGAAATGCATGTGATGCTTTTTCAAAAGCCTGTTGTTTGCGGAAGCCACAGTAATGTCACGGTGGCACTCTGTATGATTGCTCGTTCCTTGCATGAAAAAGGTTAAAACAAAACACATCACTCTGGTTTTCATATTTCTAGTTTGTAGATTCCTGTTTGATCTATAAGTAGATACAGTGTCTCATTAATGAATGGCTTTTCTTCAGAAATTAATCTTTTACATCTTAAGGTCGATTCTTTTAAAACAGGAAATATTTGCCGGGTTTTAGAAACAAAGAATTGCTTTATTTTGCAAATTCCACAGTTTTGAATTTGCTCTCTCCAGAACTGGCATCTCAGTTTTAGTTTTTTAAATACTCTTTCAAGCATATACCTAATTAAAGTATTGAGTTGCATCCTTTCCTCCTTTTCTGAGGGTTGCAGATTCAGCCTCTTTCCTGTGGTGGGTGTGGGTGGGAGAGGAGTGGTGGAAGTGTGAGTGGATCTGGTGCAAATAGATGGAGGAGGCAGCAGGTGGGAAGATTGGGACACAAAGAGCTTGGGGTCTCCTTAAAGAGTCTGTGAGTAGCCCGGGTGAGGCAAATAAGTTCATGCTTTGAAGAAAAGGCAAACAATTTAAAAAGTGTTTTAACATGATTGTGCCCTGAAATAAATGTAGCTATTTTTCCTTTCTCACTCATTCTTTCTTTTTGGATTAGGTTTATTTAGTATTTTTCTTACTGAAGCATTGATTTAGACTCTTTTTTTCAGAATTCTCAGGGTTATCAGAAAAACAGCAATAAAACTGTAATATGAGACATCATAACTATACTGATGCTATTCAACATTTTTTCTAAAAGTACTTCAGGTCTTGTTTTTCTTTCCCCCCAAAGAATATTTGGTTCAGTTTCATTTATTTACCTATTGGACTCTTGATTATTGGGATCAGGCACAGATCCATTTCCGGGTATCTTAATGATGTAATCAGAACTTTGTGAACTTTTTCTGAAAAGAAGCTGAAAAATCTGATTCCAATCCTGGTAAACACTGTGGAAGGGGGAGATGGGTTTTTCAGTCATTTCTGCAGTTTATAAAGGAAAGAAGATCATAAGCTGATTATCATTCTGAAATATTTTCATTAACGCTAAGGGATGAAAACCTATAGGGATGACTGAGCAGGGGGAATGTCTTTATACAAGGTTAGTGCTGCTGATATTTTCTGTGTTTTCTGTTCTTGTCACCTGGTGCAGGAAATTCATGCCTACTGCATCTTCCAGAAGGTTTTATATCACTGGTTGTATGGGAAGTTGCATTAGTTGTGCAGAATGCTGCAAACTCACACTGTTTTAGTTGTTTCAAAAGCAGCTGAACAAATTCAGGGAAGAAAAATCCATTAAAACCAATTAAATATGAAGACATTTAGTCTGGCTTTAGAAACCTTTGAACCACAAATCACTGGAGGTTGGGAGGGTATTCTTGGGAGGGGAAGGCTTAAAACAATGATAGAAAAGGGGGTGAAGTTACATGCAACTGCAACAGCAGCACTTTGAAAGTTCAGTGTTACTTCTGAATTGTATGATAGCCTGTCCACTCCCTCCAGGATCACGTCCTGGGAGTTGTGTATCCATTTAGTGACAGTGTCTTTACACTGGAAGGATGATTTTCTGATTCAATGCAATCACTGGATGTTGTCTGGAGCAGAATTACTCTCTGAAGCTATACAAGAATTCAAGAATTTCAGTGCACTTTATCTCTCTTCTCCCCCTGAAATCTGTAAAAATGCAGTAATTTAAATGAAATCATCCATTGAGTTCATAATGGAGCATTATAATTCTGTTTTAATTCTGGTTCTGATCTCAAAATCTGGGCAAAGAGAGCCCTCTGTCTGTCTGAAACATGTAAGAAAAGCTTGTCTTGAAGACACTTCCATTTCACTCAAGATGAGTGAAATTCAGAGGAATGACAGCCTTTTTCTCTCCTGAGCTTTCTTCCCTGTGCATTGTTGCCAGAGAGATTCCTTTTAAGTCCCTGCTGGTTCACCATGGCTGTAATACTGTCTTTTCTAGAGAGAGGACCTGTAGGTGCTGCTTGCTGGTGATTTTTCCTGACCTGGGCTTTCATTAAAGAGCAAACTGAAGCAAACAGATGATGAATGTCACTTGTGAGCTCAAGACAAACCCAGATGCGTGCTGTCACAAGAAGGCAACTTGTCTTGAACTGAGAGTAAATACTAAATGCTGATTGGAAAAACAGTACTAAATGAAAATGGCTCTAAAGGAATAGAACTCATATTTTTGGAATCTTTTTAAATGCTGCCGTTCAATGGTTTTGCTAATTCTAGTGTTTTGCTAGACATGTAGCTCCTAATTCCTGTGGCATCTTTCTTTGTTCCCTGTTAACTAACCTCTCTGAACCTGGAATTCTGGCTGTGTGTTCTTTGTCTTGCAGCCTGTACATACAGACTGGGAGATGTGTGTGTTTTGAGATGTTTTGGTGCCAGGGGTAGGACTTTGTTACGTGTCTGGAACATGGGGAATCACTGAGGTATTGGAGCAGTGTCTTGAAACACTGATTTGTTCCATGGTGACTCATTGCTCTGGCTGTGAAAAGAAGCTGGTCAGCAGTTTAATAATTATTGGGAAGAATGTCCCAAATAATCTGCCATGTCCACAAGGGATTACTCTGTCTTAAGTGGAATAAAGTTTCCTGTGTCAGTCAAGTGTGAGATGAAAATTCATTGGTCTGGGCTACCAAACCTAGCTAAATCCAGGAACATTCATTTTCACCTGAGGCACTTTGATAGATTTGGCTTCTAGAAACAGAGAATGAAGGGTGGGGTGGCTGTGTGTGAGAAAGTCACAGACCTCATAAAACCAGGTTAGGCAAAATCCTTGATACAGAAACTCCCACTTCACTTAAATCCTGGTAAATAAGATAGGACTGAAACAGACTGTTAGCCTGAGATTTCTTTTTGTTTACTGAAAAGGATCTGAATTTTAGGCCTAAAAAGTATTTGTTGGAGTCCAGACACACAGTAAAGGCACTAAAGAGGTTTAAAAGTTCTTGAGAGACATAGTGAATTATTAAGAGAGACTGAGGAGTAGAATACAGTAGAACCAAATACATAATTACCATGTTAAACAATTAAATATGGCGAAGACTGCCTAAAGCACATCCTACAGTGGATGTGTTTAAGAACAGGATCAAATGTAATATTGAAAACAAGTTAAAAATAGAGAAGTAGCACAAAACTTCCTATCTTAAATACTTCTGTAAGACATCAAGCACAGATTGGACCTTCCAGAAAAAGAATTTGTATTCTCTTCTTTGCTCTGATGTTGATCATGAAGGGACCTTTCTAGGTTCCCTGCCTGCTGTGTTCCATGTCTATCAGAGCAAGCTTTTTTTGACCATGGTTTATCTCCCAAGGAGTAAATTTTTTATATTTTATGTTGGGAGTTCTTTCTAGCAGAGCAGTACTTGGATACCCTTAATTCCCACAATCTCCCCATGTTAGTGCTCATTCTCCTGTAGATTTGAGAGACGGGTTTCTTCTTTTGTTAAGCAAAGTACTGTAAAGACATTGATAATTTCAAGGTAAGATGTTTATGCCTTCCCATTTTGAGATCTGCTAAGTGACCACAAGGTGATGATGCCAAGTTTATGAAGTTGCTCACATCATTGACTTCATGCCTGGGAACTCTCTGTCTTTCTCTAGGTGTGATGAACTTCATCTTTGATACCTGCAATTAAGGAACGGTCCTGAAATTGCATAATAATAGACAACTGGACTTTTAAAGAAAGTGTAAGAGAGCTGTAAAATATTTTTTAAGTGTTACTTTAAATAGGGAGGTAGAGAGATTCAGATTATACTGTAGTCACATATTCAGAAAAGATGGGAAAGAAGAACCCCACATTTTTGATCTAGGAAAATAAATGTAAATTGGTGTATATTAGTGTCATGGAAAAGTTCTAAATGTGGGGCTGGAATTATGATTTAATGATTTTAATGATTGGAAGTTTTAGTGAATATTTATATTCTAGAAGAGAAGCTAAATTTTGTATGCTGAATGGTACAAATTTAAAGTACAGAAAAAGATTTTGGAGAATTATGATAGCAAGTGGAGTTTCATATGGCATGTTGGTATTTTTAAATAGTATTTGAAAGTATTTGTATCTACCGTCTCATAGCTCGTGGTCTTGAGGAGGCTGACTTGAGTATCAGAAGAAGTAGAGTATGAAGAAAAAGTTGGAAGCCCAAACAGTATTTGCTTTAATAAAGAACAATATAGAAGCCTGTACTGGAAAGGATGGTCTTATATAAAAGATAAGTATAGTTCAACATGACATTTTGCTAGAATCCAGTCATCCTCCTCTCTAACGCAGAACAGCAGAATGAAATTTCAGATAAATGATGAAAGCATATCCAAGAACGGTTTGCAGAGAAGACAGAGAGGAGGGAGGGTGAATCTGTACCTACCGTGTGGACAAGGGTACAGAGGGATTCTGCTGACTCCTGCAAGACTAAGGGGGTGTCCACTCACACTGAGGAGCAGCAATTATAACGTAAAATTAATTTGTGGAACTCAGCTTAGCAAGATGTCTTTAAATAAGAGCTCTCTAGAGCCTTGCAAAAGAACATTGAATTAACAGAGGAGGAGAAAATCCCTGTGTGATGGCATTAGTTAATTTATCCTCTTCTTGTCCTCTTGTCCCTCCTCCTTCAGGCTGTCAGTTGAGTTTAGGAATAACCCCCCCCGAGGGAAAGGTTTTAAAGCTACCAACTTTGTGAGGTTTCTTACCTAGTAAGGTGAGGTAGTAGTCAGAAGTGATGAAACTCTAGTGGATTTAAAAATGTTTCAGTTCCTGATCCAGGTCAGTTGTGCTGTTTCCATTTGCAGTTTTTCAGAGTTGATTTTTCAGAAATTAAACTGTTGACAGAAGTAATTAAGTAAAATCAGGTACAGCAGCAGTGATGGAATGGTAAGAAGAAGAGGGATTAGTGAGGGAGGGGAAAGCAAGCTGAGCTCTGGATCAGATGAGGAAAGAGCTGCAGTGCAGAATGAGCAGAGACCGGGAGGGCAAAAGAAGTGTCCTGTCATTTGGCTTGCTTGTATTTTTTTTTCTCAGTTTGTTTTGCCTTTAGAAACCGACGGCTCTCAAAGTCACTAGTCTATATATTCACAGAGTGGGCTGACAATTTACTGAGGTACAGTTTTGTGTTGAGAAATGATGATTTGATGGAATTGAAATGCTCTGTGGGGATGGTTGGTGGGCTGCCCAGCTGCTTTGCTCTGCTCTTGGCTGCTGGCCATCCAGTCTGCTCCCCCAGCTGCCTGTCATGTGGACCTGCTGCCTTGGCTCTTGGAGCCCATTTTAAGTATTTGTACATTCTAACAAATAAAACAGCAAATCACCAATTAGAACACCAATTAGCCATCACTACTTAACCAGCTACAGTCTTAATTGGACAATCATTTTCAGTAATAATTGATTGATCCCTAACTAGCAGCTATTAATCAATGATCTTGCATTTCAGTACTTAAGGCGAGCCTTTAAAAATTGACACATTCTTGTTTGAATTTTTGATAAATTTATAAGAATACATAAAATACATACTCTAAAGTATGCTATCCGATAACATTTTCAATTTTAAGATGTTACTGATTAGTGTAAAAATAAAGTCAAAATCAAAGCAACCAGTGAGTTTTTTTCTAGAGCTGATACTCAGAGTTTTGTTCCAAATGTGGGATTTTGTTCAGTTTGCAGTTTACAGAACAAACTGTTTTTATGCTGGAGCTAATGAAGCCTGGGCAATGACGAGCTGGTGTCTGTTGTCCTTTTACACCTCCTGTCCTTCCTTCTCCCACTTAAGCTCACACAAACTGAAATTCCTCTAGTTTTCCTAGTGAAGCATCCTGAATGACATCTTGTTTCCTGCGGCATCTCTGAGCAGAAAAAGCACATGCCTGATTTAAAGCTGTGGTAATGGGCTAAGTGTCTTTTCCCAAAGAGGAGAGAGTAATTAAGCTCTGTGTGCCTTCTGAAAGTAGGCCTTGGTTTGGGAGCTCCTTTTTCTACCCAACAGACTTTTTCAGTGACATTCCTCCAGTTTTTCATCTTTGAGAAGTCTTGCTTTCTCTAAAACTCATTTGAAGGCAGCTAACAGGTTCAAGAGTTACTCACCTGGAAGGAACAACATGAAAGCAGCAACAGCATTCTTAGGGGACTTGGTTAAAAATTAACCTTTAAATTTTTCCATTAAGCAGAGTTCCGGATTCATCTGGGTTCTTGTTACTGCCCAGCACAATGTGGCTAAACATTTGAGGGGAACAACCATAGAGAGTTTTGTCACCTAATTTTTGTGATTATTTTCCTTTGGTTTTTGCTGGTCTGATTGTCTGTATTTGAATCTCTTTATAGTCATTGATGCCTTAGTGTATTTGGCTTGTCCAGTCCCATTTTCTGCAGAGTGCCTGAGGTAGAGCAGCTGTGTAATTAATGATAGTAAGGCTTTTTTCCAAACTAGTGATTCTCCAACAGTGAGAAACTGACAGGGAAATAATGGGGCTACTTGTCAACTCAGTGGGATTCCTATCTTTGCTGGAAAGAGTTGGAAAAATGGTGAAGCAAGGACAGAAGAGTCCATACTAGTAGTTTTCCTTCATAAAATGTTGAAGATGATGGTTGTAAATTATGATGATCTCTCACCATATAAAAGAGAAGAAAACATTTCAATAAACTGTCCAGATGTTATAGTCCAAAAAAAATGTTTCAGTAATGTTTGTGTATACACATGAGCCAGCATTAATTTCTGTACTTTGAAAACATTTGTGAGGAGATCTAATAGTTTCTGCTAGGTCAGTATATCTGGATGGGAAAGACGAAAGCTAAATCCTTTAGTGAGTATGAAATAAGAGCAGTACTCATCAAAGAAAAGCAGAGGTTGAGAAGATCTGCTCAATGTTTAATTTGCTTGTGCTGATCAATATTTGGGCCTCACCTCAAGTGTATTGGCAAAATCAGGAAGTACCTACAGGACACCATGATGGGGAAATCTCTCTTTTTCTGTCCGCCTGATACTTTTTTTTTCAAGAGTAACTTCCTCCAAGGTCAAGAACAGTTCATCCTGACTTGAGGGGAGTTGGGTAAAAAGGAAAGGAATCATGCATGGATGAACAAGATGCTCCTGACAAAACGCTGGCATAAAAAGGAAGCGTACAGAAGGCAGGAGCAAGGATAGATGACTCTGGAGAAATACAGAGATATCATCCAAGCATCCAAGGATGGCATAAGGAAAGTCAAAGCCCACATGGAGTTGAATTTGGTGAGGAATGTGAAGAGCAACAAGAGAGCTTTGCAAATGTATCAGCAGCAGAAGGAAGATGAAAGAATATGCAAGTCTGCTGCTAAATGAGGCAGATGATAAAGGACATGGAGGACACTGAGGTGTATTAGCCTTCTTCACCTTGGTCTTTACTGGTAGGATTTGCCTTCAGGATTCCAAGACCCTTGAGATCAGTTGGCAAGTCTGGCCCCAGGAAGACTTGCTCGCAGTAGACCAGGATTAAGTTTGGAACTTTTAAACAAGCAAATATCTAAAAGTCTGTGGGACCTGATGGGGGATATGTCAGTGAGTGCTGAGGGAGCTTATCCATGTCACTGTGAGACCACTCTCAATCATCCCAGAAAGGTCATGGTGATGGGGAATGTTCCTGAGGCCTGGAAGAAAGCAAATGTCACTCCTGTCCTTAAGAAAGAGGATCCAGGAAACAATGGGCCAGTCAGCTTCACCTCCATCCTTGTGAAGGTGACAGAGGAAATTATCCTGGAAACTATTCCCAGCCCATTCAGGGCAGGCAAGTCACTGGAAGTAATCACCATGAATTTATGAAGGAGAAATAATGCTTGATGAACCTGATAGGGGTTTGCAACACAATGAGTAACTTGGTGGAGCGGATGAGAGCCACGGACACTGTTTCAATTTACTCTAGTATGGCTTTCCACACTGTGTCCCATAATACGCTCACAGACAAACTGATGAAATACAGACTAGGTAAGTGGTCAATGTGGTAGATTGAAAACTGGCTCACTCAGGCTCAGAGGATGGTGATCAGCATCTGTCATGGTCAGATCCCAGATGGCAACTTCAGTACCACACAGCCATTTGCTCACTGCCCCGTTTTCCCTGCTGTAATGAAGGAAAGAATCAGGGGTGAGGGGGAAAACAAGGGTAAAACCATGTGGTCTGAGATAAGAACAGTTTATTTAAAGTGAAACAAAGTAAAACACAGTAATACTAATGGCAATATTAACAATAATAATGATTTTAACAAAAAGGAGAGGGAGAAAGGAAGAACCCAAGAAAAACAAGCCCTGCACAATACAATTGCTCACCAGCCACTGAGCAGTCTCTGAACAGTGATCGGCCTCTCCTAGCCAGCTTCTCTGTGTTCATATACTGGAAATGACTTTGTATGGTATGGGATATCCCTTTGCCCAGTTTGGCTCATCTGTCCCAAGCCTTCAGCCTCCCTGAGACCTGGAAAAGTGTTGACTTAGGGTGTGCATCACTGAGCTATGACTGCAGCGTGTGTTTACGTTATTCTCATCCTAAATCCAAAGCACAGCACTGTGATGGCAACCACGAAGAAAATTATCTCTATCACAGCCAAAACCAGGACATCATCACAAAGTCCAGCTGGAGGCCAGCCACCAGTGGTTTACCCCACAGTTTAAGCAGGGGGCCAGTGCTCTTCAGCACCTTGGGCTCATGATCTGTGTTAGGGGTAGAGTGCACGTCCAGCAGGGGCACAGAGAGTGCAAAACCATGAAGAGATGACACAGTTGTGCTGCTGTTCAGAGGGAGCTGAACAGCCCCCAGGAGCCTCGTGGGGTTTGACAGAGGCCAAGTCCTTTATCTCTGGAGGAACAACCCAGTGCACCAGCAAGGGCTGGAGGCTGGGAAACAGCTTTGCGGGAAAGGCCCTGGTGGTCCTGGTACATGAGGTGGCCATGGGCCAGCAAAGGCAGCCAGTGCCATCCTGGGCTGCATAAGGCAGAGCGTGACCGCCAAGTTGGGGGATGATCTTTCCTCTCTGCTGAGCCTTGGTGAGATGCTCGTGGAGTTCTGGGTTTAGTTCTGGGCTCCTGAGTAGAACAGGGAGGGGAAATATTGGAGTAGGTCCAGTGGAGTGTCATGAGACTGTTCAAGGGCTTGGAACATTGCATACAAGGAGTGGAGGCTGAGAGAGCTGGGGTTTTTCAGCCTGGAGAAGGGAAGGCTCAGGGGCGTTTTACCCAGCTGTATAAAATACAGCCAGAGTCTTCTTGGCGGTGCCTAGTGAAAGAAGGAAAACTAGCAGGCGCAAATAGAAAACACAAAATTCCTTTTAAAACACATGAAAACGTATTTATTTATTTATGAACGTGATTGAACAGTAGAGAAGGTTGCCCAGAGAGTTTGTGGAGCCTGAGTCCTTGGAGGCAGTCAAAACCCAGCTGGACATCATCCCTGGAATGCTCTAGTTGTCCTTGAGCAGGGGATTGTTCTAGGTGATCTCCAGAGAGATCGGTGTTTTGTGCAAACATTGGATAAACTGGTTTAGTTGCAGAGCATCCAGTCTCAAATACAGCTTTCTGTTTGGAGTCAGGAGGGTGTTTTTTTCATAAAGGCACGTATCATACAAAATAAATTAGAAGCTTTGTGATTGTTAGCAGCATTCAGGGAATCTGTAGGGAAAGTATTAAATTTGGTTAGATGAATCATCTCTATAAAATGTCAAGGTGAGTTTAATCTTCTCTATGTTGTACAACACCATTGTTCACTTGATTCATTTCACAAAAATACTGTTTTCTGTTAAAATACTTAAATTTTTGAGAATATTTGTACCAAGTAAAAAATGAAGTTGTTTACATCAAGTGAAATTTCCTAAGTTTCAGTGGAAGGCACACAAGTTAGATGCCCATAGCAATGATCACAATTTAGACATTTGCTTGGCTGCTTGTTTGTGTGACAAACTTGGAGGTACACTAGTTGATCAGAAGTCCCTTTTGCCAAGGGACCTAAGTTTATTTATTGGTAAAGAAATACCTGGTTTGCAAAACTGCATAGATTCCATCATTAGTGAAGAGGATTTTACTTACTTAGTGTTGTTTTGTCAATTTGTTTTTCACAGGACAGTACTCCTACAAAGTAGTTGTGGCACAGTGTATAATTCAGGAGGGTTTGAAATTATTAATGTCTGTTGAATTAGTTACTGTATGTGGCTTTCAGTAATTTTCTGGTAGTCTTGTCTTGATGTACCTCTCTTTGTGTGTCAAGAAGCTTTTTTGTACAGATATGCCTGGAGGACAGCAAGGCTCCCACTTCAGCTTATTCACACAGGTCTTGCCATGTGTGATTTAGTCCATGAGTAAAAATGTGGGCACAGAAGTGTTTCGGTGAGACAGCCATGTTCCCAAGAAGTTGAAAGAGTAGTTTTCATTTAGAGGGAAGCTGTAGGGAATGTGGAAATGTAGCACAGCTGAGGAATTGCAAAGGTTATTGACAAATGTACTGTCTTTCCTAAAGAAAAGATGAGCAGGGTGGCCAAGACAGTATAGTAATTTCAGAGAGAGGTACCACTTACAAAGAAAAAAAAAGCCCACAATTTGTAGATAGTGTGGAAATCTTTATTTGTTTTGTTTTGTTTCTGCTTAACTTCTAATAAGAACCTCTCTGTTATAGGAATAAAAGAATGTAGTTTTTATGAATTAAGAAAGATAGATTAGCCAGTTTTCTTCTGGAAGTAGTAGGTGTATTTTGGCAATATTTACCCTCTGGATATATCTTCTTAAAGAAAATGAGGAATTACTTCTTAGCTATTTACCAAGATATTACATATGACAGAATATATTTGTCACAGGAATTAGGACTTTTATATATTAATTGCTTTCATGTTGCTGCTGGGATGCATACACATGCCCAATTTTGGATTATTGTGATTATTGCTCAAGAAGCAGAGTCATGCAAGCATGTTACAGATAGCTGTATTTAAAAATCCTGTATAAACCTAATGATTTCTTAGGTACTGTAAAGTTTCTTTAAGACCTTGAAGAAAACAAAGCTAATTATATTAATTTGCAATATACACAGGTATCTTTGTGTTTTTGCAGGTGATGGGAACTTACAGAACATGTAGATAGGTAGCTCTGTTTTCCATGTTCATAAAAATCTAAACAAGTTTTATTTGTGCCCTCCACTCTTCTCCTGAGCACCTGTAATCTCTGTGCTAGAGTTTGTCAGCTCCCAAAGGCCTGGAGCTGTTTATGCACAGGAGCCCAAGTGGAATTTTTTATGTGGACCAAACTCTCCAGAGAGTTGTTACTATGTACTGAGTAGTGTCAGGAGGAAGAATTAGGCACCACAGTGTCAAAACTTCATCTATTTTTTTTTTTTTTAAATTTCAGTAAAGAAATAAACATATTCACCAGCTTAAAACCAAAAACTGGTCTTTTGCTTTGAACAGGTGGCCAAGAGACCCTGTGACCACAGGATGTGACCTAAACTGTAAAACCTTGTTTTCCTGGTTCGGTTTTCTGAGGAGCAGTGGCCGCCTGCCCAGGTCTGTCCTGTGCAGCCTGGTGTGACATGGGCTGGGCTCTGCGTTCCGCTGGCTCTGGGGCAGCTCACGAAGGGACAGTCAGACTCTGCTGGAGGCGGTTTTAATATATCATTAAAGACTTCTTGATTTCTGTCAGTAGTAAGCAAGTGAAAAGCAGTCACTGGTCTCTCATAAGGGTGCTGAACTTCATCTTTTTTCCATAGTTTCTCTTCAGACAGCCACTAACCAACTGCATGGGAAGTTGCTTTTTCTCCTGTTTTGGTTATTTTATAGTATGGTGGGATACACTCTGATTTCTGTGTAAACATTATCAACTTTCTAATTAAATGAAAGGTTTCTTTTGCCTACATCTGGCCCTTCTCCTTAGAGTCACAAAGAATCACAGAATAGTCAGGGTTGGAGTGACCTCTGGAGATCCTCCAGCCCAACCCCGCTGCCCAGCAGGGTCACCCAGAGCAGGGACACAGGGACGTGTCCGGGTGGGTCTAGAATTCTCCAGAGAGAGAGACTCCACAGCCTCCCTGGGCAGCTGTTCCAGAGCTCTGCCACCCTCAGTGCAAAGAAATTCTTCCTCGTGTTGAGGTGAAACGTCTTGTGTTTCAGTTTTTGCTCATTCCTCCTTGTCCTGCTGCTGGGCACCACTGAAATGCATCTGGCACCATCCTCTTGGCACCCACCTGGGAGATATTCATGTGTATGGATAGAAGAAATGGTGCATTTGCCTACTTTCATCACTGGTTAAGGACCTGCATGAAGAAGGCTGGCAGGAGGCTGTGATGTTATCTCATGTTTTTATCCACCTTGTTCTGACCCATAGATGTTGTTCTCTCTCAAATGAAATATTTATATGTGGCTTTGGAGGTTTCAGTAATGTTTGAGAAGTCATTGTAGGTTTGATAGGCATTTTGGTGGGAGCAGCATAGGCTTAAAGAGCTTTTACTTGCATTCCAGTCTTTTACTTGTGTTCCAATCTTTTACCTGTGTTCCAATCTTTTACTTCTGCTAATGCCATTGTTAATGGGGGTCCACAAGTGAACTTGCCTGGAAAACTGATCCAGTTAAAAAATGCATTTTACCTAGGTATTAATAATTCGGATCACTTCTGGCATCCAGTTGGCTGTAGTAGTCTAAAAATGATTGTGTCAGCACAAATGAGAGAGGCCATGCAAGGGAATGTTTCTGAATCAGCAGAGCTGGGAAACTATGGCAAAACCTGTTCTTTTCAATTTTTAAATTGCAGGGACCTGGCTGGATGCTGCCCTGAGACTGGTCTAAGTTTTTAATGTCTTTTTCTGGTCTGACTCTAGAAGTGCCCGTTGAACTGATTTTCATTTTCAAGAGTAACTCCTAAGTTAATTCCTTTGTTTATAAAACGTAAATTTGGAGTCTGTAACAGGGTCTCAACTGCATGTGGCAGATAAGAGCTTTACTGGTGAAAAACATCTGGACCCAGATGTGGCAGCCACACATTTGTAGAGTGAGTCCAAGATGGCTGCTTGTAGTCTGATTGTGGCGCTGGCCACTTGTGACCCAGGACAGGTGCATTTTTCTGCCCCTGTGTTTGTAGAGAAGTGCTGCTGGTGGGCTGGGCTGATGTGTTTCTGTGGGACCTGCTGGCTGCGTCCTTGAAAGATGGAGACAAAGGCTTTCTGTGGATTGGCCTGAAATGCCTCGAGAATAGAGCACATGGAACATTAGGGATCTGTTTCAATCTGCCACCTCAAACCAGTTATTTGAGTTTCTATAGAAGGCCTGTAAGATGGGTGGGGTCTTTCTTGTTGGTTAATTTATTTTTTCTCTTGAACACTTAAGACAAAAAAGTCTTCATCATGTTTATTCATCACAGTTACATAAAAAAATACACCAAAATATATTTTTGCCTTCTGAGTTACCTGTTGACAAAGTGTGTATACCACACTATTTTAGAAAATCGAATTGGAATGTTGCTCAGCATTAAATAGTGCATGAAAGTAGCAGAATGCATAATATCAACTTGACAATTTCCTTAAATTGCATAAGCATGGAAAATGGAAAGAGGTATTTGAGCCATCTAGTGGTTGGTATGAAACATTTTAACGTTTTTTGGTAGTTCATAGAAAATGTAAATGATATCAGCTTGGAAATAGCATTTCTAGTTTATCTGTGTTTGGTAGCATGGCTGTAGAATGAAAAAAACCCAAGCATTCAGCTTCATATTTGAGGCACAGTCTATTTGTGTTTGTATCTTTTTTTCACTCAAGATTTTATTGGAAAGAGATACCTGATAACATAAAAATTAAATTAAAGTGAGTAGCCAAAGAATGTGTTTTGCTAACATGAGAATTTAATACATTTTGAAAGTTGTTGAAAAGTTCAAGGAAAAGGACTGTAATAATTCTGTTTTCTGCTTTTCACTGAAGAGCATTTGGAGGGGAAAAATAGGGCTTAAATTCTGCTTTAACAGCTATTTATAGCAGGGACTAAATCACAGGAGTAATCTTTACTGGAACACATGGAGTGGATATTCTTTGTGAGAAACTTGTCAAAAGAAATAGAAGAAACTGAAAACAGATTTCTTAAGATGGGGTGTGTTCTTGGTAAACAGAATCACAGAATCTTATGATTTTAAAAGGGACATTTTGCAGATAAAGATTTGTGTAATGGTCCTGCTTGGTCCTGATCGGCGTTAATCTGTGGTAGCATTTCGTATTGGCTGTTGCCAGTATGAACTTGACTGCATGCTGAACTTGATGGTGTTCTGCAAAAGTAATGAACTTCATTTGTATCTTGCCTTGAATCCTTTGTGGGAAAGTACTGCCGTACATCGGAACACTGTGATATCTTCCAGACCTTGTGAAAGTCCCATCCATGTTCAAATGCAGTTTTAAAGATACTTTTTAATCTTAGTTTATTAGCTGGTCTTAATTGTATCAACAAGAAGTACTAATGGTTATACATATGGCTGGAGCTACAGTATTTCAGAACAGATAAATTCATGATCCATACTGACATCTCAGAATTTGCACCTTTACAGTTGAAGTATTACAGGTACAAATATTAAATCTTGCCCTGTTTTTTATTAAGAAGGGAGTGGCAGCTTAAGATGTTTTTAGGGTCAGTCTCAAAAGACTAAGGCTAAAGGAGAATGCAAGGCCAAAGGAGAATGAGAGAAAAATAGGAAAACCAGTCAGAGGACAAAGGACAGAACAGTGATAGTTTATTTGTACTGGCGTGAGAACCATCTGAAAGCTTTATGTGAACTTGATACATAAATTACATTTTGACAAATCACCTGCATCTTGCTTCTGTTGTGCCGTGAAAGTTGATCATTACTAACTCTTAGCATTGAAATATCAGGGAGATTATTCCAAATCTCTAACATTCTTGGACTGTGAATTCTAATAGCTTTCATAAGAGGAAACCAAATTCTTTGCAAATTGAAGATGTTTTAGTTGTCCAGCATATTTTTGTTTGAATTTTGCAGTGTGGTGATGAAGGATGTTTGTGATCAGTGTTATTCTCAATCTTTATGATGATCTAAATGTGATTGAGATTGGGGGATATTGGAGGGGACAGTTTGGTAAACTCTGTCTTGCAAATGCGCTGGCCGGAAGACAGTAAAGGCTTCTGGTGGGCTGTATTTTGTAGGCTTCCATGTTGCACACATGAAAATCTGTCTTCTTCCTTTAAAATGAGTTTTCAGTCAGGGCATTACATGTGCTCGGCTTTTAAGCTGGCCGTCTTCCTGGTCTGTTGCTGCCAGAGCACGCTTGGAAAGCAGAAAAAACATGGAGTAGGGAATTGGAGATCTTTTATCTTTGTGATATCTGTGTTATGCTTTTGTTCAATTAAACAGGAATGTGGGTTTATGGTGGTATTAAAGTGTTCTCTTCTATTGTTTACGCACTTCCCCCTCCACTCCTCCTGCTGACTTCTTCCAGTGCTGATTGCTGTAGGATCTGGTCATGTCACAGCATTTTCCTGGAAGCTGTCCATTGCTGAAGCTATAATCCAGCTGCATTCATGAAAGGATCTTTGACATTTCCCCTGATTTTAATTTGCATTTAGAAGATGCAAATGAGGGATAATGAAATTGTCATATTAGGTTCTGTTTCTGATGAATGCTGCTCTTTGAATTGTCTTCTGGTTACCAGTTATTTTGTAGGAGAAACTGGATTATAACTTTTATATTTGGATTGGGTTTAAGGCATGATTAGGATTCCTTTTGTGAAGGAATTTCCTTAGAAATTTGACTTGTTAACTGTGTGCAAGCAAAAGAGGGATTATCTTGAAGTGCAGTCATCAACAATGGAACACTTCTTGTCCACATATCAGTGCTTTGGGATGTATACCTGTTCTCTTAAAATCAGAATTATATATAAGAAAAGCCTAAAGATATGTCTTAGCATGTACAATGTCTCCTGTAAATAATGGAGTAGTTCTGCTCAATAGAAAATAAATGTGCTGTGGCATAACTTTGCAAAAGAGAAAGCAATTTGTTTATTTTTCCTAATTTAGGAAACATGTAATAATTATTCGTGGAACTGGATAGTTAGACATTCATTGAATATTGTTAGTTATTTCACTTTAGAAGTAAATCATGGTTTATGTGAAAAGAAAATGGAGGGAAAATGAGTTTCCAGAAGGCGAATGGGTTTTGTTGTTTCGGTTTGGTTTTTCCCTTCTGCGAAATAGCGGGATAGGAAATAGAAATTGGATTAATGATGAAGAAATATGATTGTCATAGGTTTGAAGTTGATCGTCTGTATTTTTTGGTATTCAGAAAAGTGAAATCTCCTTAAGCATATTTTCTCATTCATTTAATTAATATTCTACATTAGACACTGAAATTAGAGTGTGTAGCTGTGTTTACTTTTATGTGAGTATAAATTATTGTGACTATGAAATGGTGTTTGGGTCATAAATTATTTTTTTTTATTATATTGCCAAAGATTTCTACTCCATCATTTCCTTCCCTGCTGTTATACAGTAGAACAGAGCACATTGGTTTCTCTGATGTGAATGTATTTGAATATTGTTATTCTTCCTCCAAATTACCCTCCTTTTTTTATGAACATGGAGAACCGCCTTTTTTTCTTTTTTTTTTTTTTAAAGTATCTACCTATATTTTCATTCCTTCTTTTTGGTTCTTCCTGTTCTAGGCAAATTTTAAATATATTTATCTTATAATGGAAATAGAATATAAAAGGATGGATAAAATACTGGAAACTCATTCTTGTCTGGGTTTTAAACATTGTTTCTTTCCTTTACAGAATGCTGCCTTTTTATATGGCCTTGGTTTGGTCTACTTCCATTACAATGCCTTTCAATGGTAAGTTGGAATAAGCTGACAGTGTCAGTATTGTGTGGTGTCCCTTCGGTGTGTGACTGTTCCACTCAGTTCAGTGTGAGTGTACAACAGTTTAATTTTGGCTTTATTCCAGATGTGATGTTTGCAGGTGTTACTGTCCTGGGTCAATATCTGTCTTACTGTAACGTACTTGGGGCAGTCACAACAGTTCCATGGAAAGGAAAGCTCTTCAGGAGAAGAATTTGAGCTCCCTGTGATACAATTCAGGAGTGGGGATGGAGCAGAGTGATTCGACAGGCTTTTGGGAATTGTTGGTTTTGATAATCTGTAGCCTGGGTTTGTTGGAAAGCCTGTTTACAAAAAACCTTCCTCTTGAAAAAGAGATGGCAAAGTGGGCTTGTTTTCATCTTGTTTAGTAGGCACAAATTTTGACAGAGCTTCATCAGGTGAGGGGTTTGGATGAGAAAAGCAGTATACCTAGACTGAAATAAGATTATATAAATCTGATGTAAAAATTCAGGGTTAAAAGAGGTGTAATTTCTGTCAGGGCTTTGGGGACTGAGGGGGGCTGCTGTTGGGTGTGGGGTGAGGGTTGGTTTTACTTGGGGTTCTGGTTTTGCTTTATCAGCAATGAAAATGGTGAATGGAATGGAGTCAGTCACTGGGGTTCTTTTGAAAGGTCCTCAGACTTTTATTGGTGTTTATTCCTGTGAAGATGGAGGTGATTCATGGGGAAAAAGTCAGAAATGTGCAGTGTTTAGTCAGTGCTTTTTTACACTCGGTGTGGAGACTGTTAGTACAGTAAGTGTGCCTTTACTACTTCATAGATTTCTGAAAAGTTCCACTGCGTTACTGACTAAGCCTGACTGCAGCTACAGATGCAGTGAGTGACCCCTGACTGGTGGTTGGGAAGAATGAAGCAGGATTTCTCCCCTCACCTCTCCTTAAACTGTTTCTGTGTATCTGTAAAGCAAAAGATTTATCCTTGCCTCAGGAAAATGTACATCAGCTTTTATTTTTCAAATTAAAATAAGTTGGTTAAATCATGAGGTCAAAACAAGGATTATTTTATCTTGCCGCTTACTGCTTGTTTTATTGATAGTGGTGAAATATATGCCATGTGCTGTACAGGGCATTCAATTCTATTTAAGAGGAGAATAGAAGAGTTTTCAGAGAGCCTGAGAATCCACTGTTTTAAGGTTGTGATGAGACTTGGTTGAATTTTATCAAGTTTCAGAGCATTGCAGTTCTTACGCGCTCTTGTCTTCATCATTTAGCATTTTGAAGTATTTTGTGCACCATTTCATACAAGGTGTCTCATTAGTTTGCTCTGTGAAAATGGTCGATAAACTGTAAGCTAAATACGACAAAGCAGTTAGATTTAAAGTAATTAATTTTTTGAAAAGCCACCTGTTCATCATCAGTGGATCGTGCTATTTAGTATTAATAAATTAGAGCTTTGAATTAATTTAGATTTTTCTTCACTTGTTGACAACATGAGTGGAAGCTGATGCCTTAAGTTACTTAACTGCACATAGAGCTTACGTTAAGGTTGAATAGAATAATCATATTTTCCATTTCATTCATTCATTCATTCAACAAAGTTATGTATAGTGTGGGGTGAAGGACATTGTGTATCATTAAAGTATTGGGTAGAATTTTTAAAGAAGAAAATCCAATATAGGTAAAATTCTACACCTTTGTGTGTTTTACTGATTTTTAATCCCTTTGAGGGCCTTTCTTCTCTCCTTTCTGTGTTTTCTTGGGGACAAGAGGAGAGCGATGAGTAGTTGTTGGTGTTTAGGCATGACAAAATCACAGTAAACTTGAAGATGATAGCAAGCCATTTACAACATGTATCCTTCTTCAAAGACCTTAATCCTCCTCAGAACTCTTGAAGATTGCAAGGAGAAATCCTCTTTCAGAGCGAAGTGCTCATCCAAATGTCTTTCTGCTGCATTTATTCCATCTGTTTATGCTCATAGAGGACATGGATATCTGTATTTCTAGCAGGCAGAGGAGACCTCAAGACTGTTTAAGGTGGTTTATTTACCCTGCTTTATCCATGAACTGGGTTTTTTTTCAACACCACCATTTCAGACATTCAGAGATTTTAACGAGAGGGAAGTACATAGTCCTCCTAAAAGGAAGGGATAAGAAGTGCTTGAGATTTTTTCATGTCTCATATAAACAGAGATAATAAAAAAAGCGAGTGGGAATAAGATCAGCTTTAGAATTCTTGTTCATATATTTTATATTATTTTTAAAGTTTTCCAGCTTTCATAAAAAGATCTGTTGGATTGTCTCCAAGACACATAATGCAGTTCACTGTAATTCAATACTGAACACATTTTTATGTACTGAAACAGCATTGCAGCATTATCTTAAGTACAAATCTTAGCTGTTGCGTCATTTTATGTTGGTGATTTGGTTTGACTGTTCATATAAGAATTAAAAGTCCTCAACTCACATACAGATGTTGCAATAGTGTGATCAGACCAAACCTATTTCACGCAATTATGATATTAATATGTGCCCTAAGGGATTATTTCCATGAGTTGGATTGACTATAGTAAAATAGGTCTTATGGATCTGAAATTTTGACACTCCCCCCCCCTTTTACACCATTTATCACCAAGGAGTAAGTGGTTGGTTCATTTTCACTGTTGTTTCCCTGTTTCTCAGTTAGAGTAGATAATGAGTAGTGAGATATTCTCATAATTTGAATAATTTCATGCTCTCCATAGTTGTATTTTAGATTGAACATTAAAAAATTTCAGTTGTTAATCCAAGGCTGCCTTCATTTCTGTGCAATACCTGCACCCAAGTGGAGGGGCTTGGTTATCAAATTTTTACTTCAGTGAGGATTCTGAGTCTGACTGATTTATCATCTGCTGATTCCATTGACTTCCATCAAGATGAAAAGATGGAGCCCAGGCTCTGGTGTTTTGTCCTGAAATTCAATTTAACACCCTGTGGATCCCAGTGTACCAACTGTGGTGCTCCAAGGCCAGCCTGCAGTGTTTTCAGTGACCTTGCAAATTGCTGGACAGTGTCTGTGAGAAAGGCACAGGATTCCTCAGAAACACCTGACAGGAGACTGAGATCAGTCACCTTATTGCCCCTTTTGGGCTCTTTACCCTGAGATTCCTCAGTTTCAGGATTCCTTACAAGCTGTGGAATTTGAGTGTTATGGAAAACTCAGTCCGTCAACACTGACCCTGAAAAAAGCCAAAGACCTGCAAAGAGATGATCCACACCCTTTTCCTCACCTCCATCATGACTAAGGGCTGCCTGTAGAAAACCAGTTGTTCCTGAGTGGAACTCCCTGACCATTCTACTCCGTGATCCTTCCCGAAGTAGAAGCACTGTCATCATCTGTTCAATATCTTAAGATACCGAGATATCCAGAACCACCATCTCTGCTTCTGACTGGGTTCCTCCCCACAAAAAGTCAAGTGTGTAGTGGGATGTGTAGGAATGTGCTCTGCCAAGTAGAGACCTCTAAGAATTGGAACGCAGAATTCTATGCAGTCTGTAGATACTGCTTTCTCAAATGTTTCTCAAGTTTCAGGCGGAATGGTTTCTATATGTGTGTTTTTCAGGTATAGAAAGTGGGAATGTACATGTAGAGTACATATGCTTGCAGTAATGAAGGGGGCAGCTAACTTGCTTTTTGTTATCTTATCTTGCTATGATTGAATAGCAAATCACTCTTGGATTGATGAAAACTCTACTAATGCTAGGGAAAAAAAACCTACTCCAAGCTGCTGTTCTAGAGAAATGTTTAAAGACTTTGCTGCTCAAAATATTTTGCCGTTCAACTGTTGCTCTCCTATGGACAGAAGAGTTGTAGCTAAAGACTGTAAAAGTATTTAATAAATTGCAATGTCCTGACTACTGCTGTGTATGTACATCTTGTTTATGTTCAAACTATGATAGTTTCAAATAGAAATTTGTCCATCATAGCCTCACAACACTTTCATTAGTGAGGCTGTGAAATGATGTGAGGCTTAGAATAGGTGGTCAGAAAATTGGAAGAGTTTCACTCCAGCTGCATCAAGTGACATATAAGAATAATGTTAAGTTCTTTTATTTTTATGCTCACTCTGATTTTCATGGGTTTTGTTTGAAATGTACAAAAGTGATAACTTTTGAATAGTTAAATTGATGCTCTTTTATTATGCCTAGTACAAAGCTGGTTTTCTTCAAAGTCTATTCAAGCAAAACCATCCAATAAAAGTCTTATGAGAGTTGACTAAATGTTTAATATAATCATCTATTAATTATTATTCACCTGGTTTCTTCACATTCATAATAGTAGGCATTGTTGTATAGATTAGTGGGTGGGACAATAGCTGCAGTATTGATTCTAGCAGTTTTGATTTGGAGATGATAGATTTGTGTCATTTTTATTTTTCCTGAATTGCTGTAGCAGTGCTGTGTGAAATGAAAGTCCAGAGGTGCTTTTCATCCTCTGTAGTGTCTGTTTTCCAGTCCTGCTTTCCCATTTTGTTGAATGTTAGATAGCCTTTCCTGCTTGTTAATAGAAATGCCCTCATTCTTGGAGAAAATCCTTATTTAATTCTAATAAATCCTAGTACACTCAAGCAGAGTTGTTTCTCACCACACAGGTGTCAGTATCATCAGAGAACAAAAGAAAGGTTGTCTCTTGCTGAATTCAGGAGAATTGCTGCAGTGTGAGAACTCCTGGCCTTTCATTTGATAATTTTTCCTTTGCACTGCTGTATGTTTAGTCTGCTGAAGGAGTGAGATGAAAAGTTCTGTCTGTGCATGAAGGGCAGTTAATTAATGGTGGAGACTCACAGCTGACTTGAGGAAGTGCCATCAGTGCCATCATCCCTGAAGGAAGCTGTTGGACTCATCTATCTGTGGTTATATCTGCACTGCTGGTTTTGGTCAAGCCATACAAGGAGCTTGGAGGGAAAACATCTGGGTAACTTGGATCCCTTGGATCCTCCAGCCCCGCATTGTTCTGAGTGTAGGCGTGGACAGAGAACAGAAATGGGATCAGAGATGTTTCTGAGTAAACAAAGATCTGTACTAGAATCCTGCTGTGCCTGGAAGGTCCAGCTCTGAAATGGGTGTCAGTGATGCTGCAGATGTTCTCCAGTTGGATAGTAAGGGAATGAGTCTGCAGCTCTGGGCGTGGCAAGGAAAATAGGCAGAGGTTTTTGCTGTAGTCCGTGTTCTTGATGTGTCCTGTAATTGTGAGCACATTGCTGTTTTGTTTAAATGTTCCTGCAGGCAAAACTACATCAATATTAATTGAGCTATGATGTAAAATTGCTTGTCTGTCTGTAAGAATTAATAAGTAAATGTCTTTTCAGAGCTTGGGTATTTTATTCTATACAAATTCTACTGAGTATTTAAATGATGCTGTAGTTACTGAATTAGACATGAGTACCTACCATTGGTAAAAACTGTTAAAAATGCTCTTTCAGATCACTTCATTGGGGAAATTTTGATGATGCCCCTTTTTACAGTGGTAGTAGTAATTTCCTTTTGTCACTTCATATTTGTCATCCTGGAAAAACTACACATTGTAAAATCAATATGGAATTTATACTAGAGTTAAATAGAAGGTAAAATTTTATTTTTAGTTAGTTTAGTCTGCACAGAGATAAACCTTACACAAAACTTGGAGGGGCTCTCTGTGACCAGAAGGTTCTGCGCTAAATGTGATACAGTCTTTTATGTTGTCCACTGATGATAATTTACTGGTTTTTAAGTGCTATGCTTCTCTGAAAGACTGGGGTAGGCAACATTCTTGGTTTTTTGAATGGAAGACAGTATACATTCAAACTAAATTTCAAAACTGTCCTTATAAGTCTTTTATTATACCTGTAGCTTTGTTTAACTCCATTGCTCAGCTGTGGTAATGAATAATATTTCCTATTCTGTAAGCAAGAGACTACAGAAATACTTTTGTTGCTCTCAGATTCTCTTATGCTTTTTTAGAAATCCACTTTCTGGTGATCTTTTCAATGGGGACATGACACAGGGGAAATATGGAAATACTATTTTCTGACCAAGCAAGAATAGCTAAATGAAGAACATAAAGTTCACGGAGAGTCTGTTAATGTGGTCACACTCTGTGATGTGCTGTAGTATGGCAATGTCTTTATTCCTGACTTTTGTTTTCTCTTTGACTGGACTCACAGACAGTGGTTTTCTTCCTTTTTGGGACTTAGGTTATTTGAACAGGATGCAAATAATGGATTTTAAATACCAGTGGCTAACATACCTAGTGCCCATATTAGAGTTAAGAAATGCAAATACACAATAATAGAATCTATCTTCTGGCATAACAAAAGCCTAGCTTAAAATATGTGCTGATATGTAATGATCAGCCCAGTATTTGGCCTTTCAGTTTGAACGCAGTTTTTGTAGATGATGAAGATGAGCATACTTTGTTTGTTATGAATTCAGTGTAGATATGAGGTGTGTGGCTCACCACCACCCATAGCATTCCAGGGAAGTTCAGATGAGATGTGAGAGACTGCTTAGCTCTGGGTCAGGTTTGTCCCTTCAGTGCTTCACTTGTCCATTTTCCCTGTGTTGGCAGAAAAGTAGGGTACTGGGTAAGGAGAGCCTTCCTGAAGGATTGTAACAGAGGAAGTTTCAGTTCCACAATAAAAATTTAATACTTTTTTTTTGCTCTGAAGCAAAAAAAACCCATTTGTTTGCTCTGAAGTTTTATTTAATCAAGTCATATAACACTTTGGGTACATACTGTTGTTGCATTGTCTAGAGGAAGTTCTGTGCTTCAGTTTGCTTTGCCATCAACGAGAAAAAAGCCTGTAAGAATTTTAGAGTAGAAGGGTTTTTGCTGAATAATTAAAAAATGATCATTTATGTGTTTTCTGAATAAAAAAGTCTGTGAAAAAGATTTATTGAATTTTCCATTGCAGCTGCTAACCTTCTGTCCTTATAAATAATCCTGCACTTGGAGAGTAGGAATTAAATCAATGTGCGTAAACAGTGTGTGATTTTAGGCACTGTGGTTAATCCCTGTCCCATGTCCCTGTGGTGCTCCACAGGGGGTTCAGTTGTCCCCATGGACTGCCCTGTCACCTGCCCACTTGGCATCGACCTGTGGGGTTTCCTGGGACAGCAGGTGGATTGTGCTCCCTGGCCTGGGGGCTCAAATCTACCCTGAGCGAGGCTGGTTCTCATTTCTCTTGTTGTGTGCCCAGTGGTGGATGGAAGGGATTTTGTTTCAACCTGTCATTGGATTTCAGGCAACTTCAGGCAGCTTCTTTCTTAATTCCTCTGTGACTTTAATTCTATTATCTTTTAGTCATTTCAGCTGTCCTAGTTTTATGCAGTGGCCTGAGAGGCAAAACAGTCCTATTTAGAGTCACTTTGTGTCTGCCCCAAGATGGAGTTGTTGGATGGCATTTCTGTTTTATCTGGTACAGTGCCATCATGAGCAGGGACAAGGGAGAAAGAATTTGAATGGAAGGAAATAGAATCAGAGCCATCTTCACGTATCATGGGAATATGAAAGAAAGTTACTGTCTGAGGAGGTTGCAGGCTTTTGTATCTGCATTCAGAAGTAATGGAGCAACTGGTGTTACTTGAGTCCTTTTGCATGGTGCTGGTGCTAGGAAAGGGAGGAGAAAGAGGAAACAACAGGTCAATGAGGTGGGAGGAGATTTGTGTGATCTCTCCAAGGCCTTCTGTTTTCTGCTCTTGGGGGTCAGCACTGGTGGAATCAAAAGCAACCTAATTGTTGTTAGTGAAGGTGCACTAATTTTGTAACTAATTGGTGAGCCATCCTTTCTGAAATATCAGATATGTTAGTGTTTTTCATGCAGCAAATTAGTTTCTGTAAATTAATAGAAAATATTAGATTTTCAAATACACCAGGATATCTGGAATTAAAAATTACCCAATTCGTGAATATTCAAAAGCCATGCACCAAAAATGTTACATGGTAAACCATTATTTTGATATACTCTTCTGTAACAGTGCTTTCTGATCCACTTTGTTAGCCATATAAAAAACATTGATTATAAAGTAATACTTCAGCAGAAAATAATTTTTTAATCTGTGTTTTTCTTTCAGGGCAATTAAAGCATTTCAGGAGGCGCTTTATGTTGATCCCAGCTTTTGTCGAGCCAAGGAAATTCATTTGCGACTTGGGCTTATGTTCAAAGTGAACACAGACTATGAGTCTAGTTTAAAGGTAGGTTTAAATCCTTTCAAATTGAATTAACATTTCTTACAAGTTGTGTGTTGCATCTTAAAGCTGCAAGGAATGCATAAGCACAGAACAGTCACAGCCCACCTGCTATAGAAATAGAAGTGCTTTAGTGTGAAGTGTCTTGGTCTGAACAGAATAACAATTGGTTTGAGGTGTGTGAGGTGCTACACTCCAGATCAAAATTTTGGTGTAGGGCTCTTGTTAAAATAGTGAAATCTGGGGGAGACTGAGGTTGTACTGAAAGCTGAAGGAAAAAATTTATAAAATAGCAGCTTGGATTACACAGGGTTTTTTATTATTATTTCTTTTTTTTTTTTTCCTTAGCTTCCCTGTTGTAAAACTGGAAGTTCTTGAAATTAGTAAACTGAAAGGTTTTTATGCAAAATAATGTCATTTTTTGATATAATTGTTACTTTTCTAGGAGTTAATTATTCTTTCATTTCCATGCTTGAGAGTCAGCGTCTAAGTTTTTGGCTAATCAGTCGGAAATGGTTTATGGTGATACAGCACTTTGTTTCTTCTGTACTTCTTCAAATTCCGTATTATTTACATTCTTTTTTGGACTCTGATTGTAATCTGTCATTTTATCTCGCTCTGTTCAACACATTTGCCCATGTTTTTCCTCTTTCCATTTTCTACTTTACCCACATGTCCCTTCCTTTCTTGCCTCTAAATTCAGCTGATGTGTCTTGGAAAAAGGAAGTGTTCTTTTAACCAAGTTGTATGTGCTGGGAAATACACCTACAGGCTGAGAATTTTGTAATTAAGTGTGATTTATAAACATATTTCTGCATATCAATCTTTCCTAAAAGTTACTGAGAACAGGAAGTGTTTTGTTTTCAAAAATCTTCTGGCTTTCTTTTCTTGGGAGATTGTCTTCCTGGAAGTTGTATTTGAGAGGTTGTCAGTCCTGCTGTCCAAGACTTGAAAGAGTGTAACTCTCAATTTTTCCTTTCAGTATTTATGATAGAGGGAAGCAGTTCTCCCACCAGGCTTCCCTTTTTATCCTATGTCCAAGGTTTTACATACAGACACAGGTGGCGTTGGAAATTGTGCAAAGGAGTAAAAGAGATTCCGTGCAGTGAATGGGAAAAGAGAGCAAGGAGAGGTAGAGGTAGATCACTGTGTTGGGAAAGGGATTATGTGTGAGCTTGGGTGATCCTGTTCCCTTATAATTTAGCACAGATGTAGTATGTCATGATATATACGGAATAAAAGAGGTGCGGAAGTATGTTGTGGTTTTATTTTTAAGGAAGTTGAGACAAAACAAGATTAAATTGACAAAGAGGTGGTCATCTTGTAATCAAGTAGTAGAAGACACTGAATGATCTCAAAGGTATTTTCCATTCTAGTTGATTTTATGATTTTAATTTTTGATATAAATTGATCAAGAAATAGATAAACTACTTCGGCTATGTCATGAAATTTGCAATTCTGTAAGTGAATCAGGTATTTTAATAAGTACTATGATAACTCAATCAAAATTTCTTTTGTTTGATGTTCACAACTTTGCAAAACAAATCAGTCACTTTCTACGAGAATTTTGAGTGTACCAAACTTAAAGTTTTCAAAACACCAGCTACAAATGCGAAAAACACTGAAGCAGTGTTTTGAAAACAGAAAGAAATTAACCTTTTTTAATGTGAAATTACCATGATTCCATTGCTTTTATGTGGCGTGTGGTTAAGTCACTTAAGAAAACAAATGACCACAACAGAAGCAGCTTACCCTGGGGCAGAGGGATGGTCTTCAGAGGATGACAGAATGAACGTGATGAGTATTTGTATTAAAGATGGATTCATGTTTCTCTTAAAGCAATTATAACTGCAGGTTGCTCCTAAAAGTTTGTCTCCTTTTCCACCTTGCGATGCTGATTGCATAGCTCAGCACCCTCAACTGCATTGAATCAAGTGATTTTTTTATTTTTTTGCTTTTCCCTGTTTGCAGACTGAGGTGGATCAGAAATCTGAGCCATCTCAGTTTGAGATTGCCCAGTTGCTACATCGTGTGCAAGGTTGATGGAATGGGAAGGAGGGGATACAGCTCTCTTATCCCCTCTGGTTCAAAATGTAATGAGAAACTGCTCTGGAATTACTAACTGAGACACCTGAAGCAGAGTTTCTGGTTTGCTGCCTTTGCTATGGAGGTGGCAATCATTAGTAGAGAATGACAGTGAGGAACTGAAGAAAAGACCCAGTGGAACAATCCACTCAGTCTCGAACACTTTGAGCTGTTTCCAGTTCAGCTCAGCTGTGGATTTAAGGTATAGTCCAGGGACTTGCCTACTTTGTTTGAAAATAAAGTGTTAGTGGTTGAAACACATCAGTTCATACATCAGAATGTGTCAGTTGAGGAGTAGACTAAGCAGAACAAGCACGACTGTAGCTTCTTTAAAAGCCAATCTCACTGTGATTTTTAAAAAAACATACCTTAAACCGGAACTTTTGAGTAACAAGAATAGAAGAGGCAAGTCAGAAAATGCTTCCTTAGTGAAGAGAACGAAGTGAAATGCTGGTGCACTGGTTATGCTCAAGCATGGGGAGAGTAAAATGGGGAAGGGATGTGAGGATAGAGTGTGAAAGGATATTTTCACACAATGTCTCTCATGCTCTGGCACCTAGCATCTCATCTTTGAACAAAAGAAAGATAAGAAACCCAAAGCAATGAAAATACAGAGTTGTCTTGTTGTGTCTTTTTTGGTTTTGTGGATCTTTTTAAAAGGATCCGGGATTTTAGGGGGTAATTATGGGGGTTGGGATCCAGCCTGCTAGTGATGGGCCTTGAGCACAGACCCTTTCCCTGGGGCTCTTTGCCCAGTTCGAGCTCCCCGTTCACACAGAGGCAGAAAGTGGAAGTAACTTTTCATCTGGTATTCACTTGTGACTGCTCTGGATTTCACAGATTGTACCAACGTTGCATTAATGTACTTTGAAATATCATAATGTTTTTGATGGTATTTAAACATTCATGTTAAGTCTGTAATTGCTAAGAATAAACCATTGCCAACAGATGAGTCATTGTCAGTAAGAGTCATTGTCAGTAAGAGTCTTCAGGCAAAGGGGGAAGATGGGACTCTGAAGGTCATATATTCCATGTTTTTCACAATTTTAGAGCATTAACATAAATCATCTGTATTTTATGTAAGCAGTTTAAGTACAAAATTAATTTTTACTATTTTAAGATGTTGATGATCAAGATAATTGCTAGAGTGCTGTTTAACAAGCATAAAATCAACTACCAGTGTTTTTTCAAAATCAATTACTGGTTTTGCCTGTTCTGCAGTTTAAGACTTGCAAATTACTGTGAGAACCCTTGACTTTCTCCGTTACGTATTGCCATAAACTCTTGCAACACCAGTGCTGTTGAAAATTACTTGGCCTTTGGGCTTGCATTAAGGGCAAAAAAAAAGTGTCCCTTCTGGTTGAAAACAGTCCTTGTGTAACCTGACAGATGGGGCAGTGTTACCTTCAGAGGTGAGACATGAAAGCTGAATTTGCCCCATTCATCAGAAAAGTACAATTAATTCCGAAATTAATTGGCAGTGACTTGGGGGATGGATTTTTTTTTTTTTTTCATTGATGACTGTAGCAACAATATCAAGGTTTACCTACTGAGGTCTGCCTCGCAGTCCAACTTTTTCACAGTTTACTACATGTCCTGCTGCTCCTTTCCTGCTTACCATTTCCTGTGAATGACACAAGGAATGCTTTGTTCAGTGGTGGTAGCTGTGGTGGCACTGTGATAATCTGGAAGGGTAATAAGGCAAGATCTCTGGGAATATATATTTTTATTCATTGGGTAAATGTAGTTGAAAAAATATTCATATTTCTGAGTATGTGCCACATGATTTCTGGCGTATCACTTGCTGTCCTGGTCATTTTGCTATTTATTGAATATATTTTTCCAATTTTGGCCTCCTTTTTTCATAGATGTGTGTAATCATCTCATCTTGCATGTGTGTCTCAGTTCTCTTCTTAAGTGCTAATGAATCTGAACTGATTTCTAGCAAATATGTGAGAATGAAGGAGATTTCAAAGACAATTTCCAAGGACATTCCTGTATGTCATACTGCTCCAAAGCCTTTTGAAATCTGGAAGCTCAGCACAGCTGTGGGAAACCATTCTTCCTTCTGGTGCTCATCCTGCTTTGTGGAGTTGGAGACTCATGGTGTTATTGGTGGGGAATTAGAGCCATGATCCTGAAAGCCCTTTGAATGCAGTATTCATACTTCAGGGAAAAACAAAATCTTTGTTTTTTATATTTATTAGATTGATAACATTGAGGGAACAGTGGGGGCCAGGGGGCAGATTTTCTGAGGGTTTAATGTTTTATGAGGGGAAGCTTTGTTTGCTTTTGTTTGGAGATTTGTGGTGGGGGAATTGCGTGGGTTTTGTTGGATTTTTTTTGGTTTGTGGGGTGGCTTTCTTTAATGGGTGGTCAGTAGGAACACTGGATAAAGACACGTTATTTTATGGCAAACCAAGCAATGTTTTGGTTTGGGAATTTTATTTGGTTTTATTACAGGTGCACCCTGTACCCAGTAACCAAACCCTTAGAAGAATGAGAAGTAAATTTCTCATGTTTTCAATTATCTGCCTTTTAATAGAAATACTGATTCTGTCTTTCACTTACAGAAATTTTTCCTCCTTCTTTATACACAAGACAGTTATTCCAGTAGTTTGCTTCAGGCTTATGCTTTCATCTTTCCCGTAAATCATCAATTTAAATATAATTTTAATTTTTTAATTATTCTTCTAAAGATTCTCATTTGTTAGTAATGTTAAGACATGCTGCTTATATTAGGATAAGAAAAAGGCTGCAAAAGAATTAAAATTTATTGGGAAAATGTGCATGAATTGTATGAATATGCATGAAATATAAAGAAATTAAATACTGATATACCGATGAACAGCTTGAAGTACTTATTTATAGTCAGTTAGACGCTTTTCTACCACTTATTCAAATACTTCTCCTGTATATATATATTTATGAAAGGTATTTTTAGCTACTGCAGCTATTATATGCCAGCACGTAGCTGTTATAGACATATCATTCATTTTTTTATGTTCTTTATCCGATTAATAAGTAAACAAATATTTAGGAAAGTGAAAATCTGTGATTTCAAGCCTTCATGTGCTGTTTCACCATCTAGTTATCTTTCATATAGGCTTAGATTAGTAATTTTTAATTTTAAACGCTGTACATTGAAACCCTATGTATTTTAATTATTAAAAAATAACTAGTCAAAATATAGTTTTGAGGTGTTTTAGTTTCTTACGTCTAGTTTTATGTCTGTCATTTTATGAGAAACAGCTACCTTTTTCGCTAAAAAACAAAGTAAAGGGCTTTAGCTCTTGCAATTTGGATATCCAAGATTTCAAGTGCTTCACACAAAAAGCATTTTGTGGAAAGCAAAATGAAATTAATCAAAAGATCATTTCAGTGGATGGAAAGCAGCATTTGGGATTGAAATTTCTCTCTTAGTCTTTGTAGTTTGCATATGTCTGTGGTGGAAAGGCACATGCAAGAAGTAAAACCATGGAAGTTTTTTAATGCAGCATGGCACTGTAAGAAAATTGCAGGAGAGTTATTAGTGTGACTGGTTTTGACATTGGATAATGATACAATGTCTGGCCCTACAGAGTGTTTGCTTTTGTTCTCTCTTACCTAGTTTCACTTGGGTTTTTAACTAATTTTGAAGTTTTCCTATAAAAGAGAATTATTGATGTATTTTAGAAATGTCATGATTACAAAGAGGAGTAAGGACTAAAATTGAATTAACGTGCCATGTGGCATCCTTGGTCATTTGGGAGGTGGGGAAGAGCACACCATTGAAAGAGGAATAGTTGATTCAGAAGGTGAGCATTGAAGCTAAGGATATTGGTACTGCATGGGGCAACCCTGCACGTATGGATAGGGTGGGGAATGAGACGCTGGAGAAAGGTGCTGTGGAAAGGGACCTGCAGGTTGTGGTCAATGGCCACTTGAATCTGAGCCAGCAGTGCCCTGGAGCCAGGAGGGACATCCGTGTCCTGGGGACATCAGGCACCGCATCGCCAGCCGGGCAAGGCAGGGTGTAGGATCACGGTGTCCTGGTTTGGTTCTCGGAGGGACAGCGACGAGAGACTTCCATAGTTTGGTCTTAGACCATGGGGTTTATTATAATGAAGAGTGGGGGCAGGGTACCTGCCAGGAGCTGCAAGACACAGCTCGAAGCAGGTCAGAGAGGTAAGAGAGAGAGAGAGGTACAGGATACAGGAGTACAGGATACAGAATACCCGTGGTTCTCGCTTACAATACAATAAATCGTGTTCTATGCTGAATATTCTAATTTTCACTAACCAATCTAGGACAAGATACAAATTCTATAG